>CM062809.1:485881605-486309478 GCA_031772625.1 Pinus tabuliformis | reverse complement strand
CCTATGTGTTTTTTGGCTATACAAAGTTCAATGCAGCTAGGATTCTTAGGTGCTTGCTGGGTTGATAAACCCGTGATGGCTTGATCACTGAAAAACCACCTAAGCAATGGCTTTCCCTAGGGCTAATAACCATTGAGCAAACTTGTTGGTTTAAGAAACTACTAGATAGGTTGAGACAGCTTTGTGCTTGTGGGACTAATAAACACTGAGTGTAGCCTTGGGGTTGATAGCACCAGTGTAGTACCCTCTGATAAACTACGAGGATGGGTGTGTCTTGTCCCTACTATAGATAATTTTGTCGATAAGCTTCTTATTGCACATACATGTCTTCTCCAGAGTTGAATAAGACTCCTTGTGCCTATTTGAACCCTTGTGGGTTTTGTTGTTGGTTGAGGGTTGTTTGTGGTGCTACCTGGTAATTTGTTCAAGAAATTACCTAAGAAGTAGTCTCTGCCTCTTATAATAGATTACGTCGTTGATAAATATTAAGCAATTTACCTCCTCAGACTCTGAATCCAGTTAAGGGTGGTTGACTGTAAGAAATAATATCAATGTAGTCATCCTACAGTTGGGTGGAGAGTTGGAAGTCCACTAAATAACAGTTGATTGCATCATATGATGTTTACTTGTGTCATGCACTGTTAATGTAATGCAAATTTTATCTATTTTTGTTTGTGCGGCTATATTTTTTATTAAGGAATGTGTGCATCCCTGTGAGTTGGTGATGAGGTATTTATATATTTACTCTCTTGATATGAAGGATTTGGAAATCCCTGTACTGTTGGTATGTTCACGGTAGATGTATGACCACGATGATTGCTCAAATGTTTCAATATGTTTCCATGGTGTGTGAATCACATGGCTTGTTTGTTTTACTTTAGTAAAGGACACCCTTGTATTCAAGAAGTTGTTATTTAAAGTGTTGAGCATGCATGTCACGTGGTTTGAAGCTTGCAAGACTTGCAGGCTATTATATTACTTCCATGGGGTAGTGGAAGGCATAACATTTCATGTTAATAAGATTTGTGAGATTTGGTATTACTATGGTCGAGTCCACAAAGACTTGTTCCATAGATTAGTTGGGTGAATGCCTGAGAAGAGGGCTTAATGTCTCTTCGAAAATGCATTTCATTGTTATCATACGTTGAATATATCTTGATTATCTTAAATGGATTTAATTGTTTTTATTTTTTTGGGAAAAGATTCGGTTCATAGAGAAACTTGGTTACACCCCCGAAAGAGCACAGAGGACTTAGAAAAATATTATAAGTTAAGACAATTTAGCCTATGACTTGTCTCTTAAAAGAATAAACCTTCGTAGCACCTTGGGAGTTAAGTGGATTTTTCCATTCCATGATGGTCCTGGTAGACTGGAGATGTGACATGGAAAGTTTTGTTGTTAAGAGATGGGGATGTTTCATGTCATGGTTGTGGGTCCCTAGCATGTCTTGTTGAAGCCTCGAAAATCGCTGCAACAACATGGGGGGAAACCGACTAGTCGGGGACTTGAATACCGTCCCTTTTTCGTTGGATTAGTGGCTCTGACTTGATATAATGGGACCAATTTCCCAATCAAAATGTGATAGGATGGATAGGGTGTTTTATTGATAAAACTAAATGATAGATGGGGTGGTTTTCATTAAACACACACACACACACACACACACACACACATATGTAACCTATCTATGTATATTACCCAGGAATTTAAACTTATATTTGTGTTATCTAATATGATGGCTTAGTATTTGATAATGAAGATTAAATAGATACTAACAGAATGAAAAACCTTTGAATTAATTATTCTGATTTAATAGTTAATCAAATATTATTAAATCATATATCACATCAAAATCATTTGACCAATTGCTCATCAATATATTAAAAAAATGGTCCTGGTATGTTCAAAAGTGAATCGATACAACACCGTATGAGAAAAAGATACATATGATAAACAATATATAGAGTGGTTGTTAATTCATGAACAATAAATACACAAAGATAAAAGTACCCAATGCATATCAGTCCGCTCATAAAAATATGTAGCTCCAGTCCAGTTTTTCTTATTGAAGGGTTTGCAAAAGTACAAAAATGCAAGCTTCTGTAAGCCTTCTCCAACAAAAGTTCAGGACTCTGATCCAAGGATTCTAAAAGAGAAACTTTAAAGTACAAAAGTGTAAGCTAGTAAAGAGTTTCTTAATAGAATTCGGACCATTTTTTAAAGACATGAAAGGGTTTTTATTTTAAAATATAATTACAAAAATAGGCAATGCATGAAGTTCTGAGAAGTTTAAACGACCCTCCTGGAATTAAGTGACAGAATTATGTAAAAGATAAATTATGGAAATGAGTAGTTTCTAGCATGCCAGTGGTGTCTACTCTTTTTTGTTGTCTAAGATGATATTTATCTAACATCATCTTGAGTTTCAGAGGTTGTTTCATCTTGTATGCATTTGGTGGTATACACTGCATCTGAGAATGAAGGCAACATCTGTATGGTTGAGTCAGCAAGATAGGATAACACTAACCACTACTGTGTGGTTTTACTAGATACCTCCAATACACTTCCCAATTCGTTTTGTAAGTTGTTTGATTACTTCTTCTTTGTTGTAGAAGCTTCTTGCCATTTTGTTTCTAAGTCTTTGATATTGGGAATACTCCAAGTGGGCATTCTTGTATCAAGTTGGCATTATATAAATTTTCATTGATGGTCTTAATGATCTTTCTTGAACCATGAAGTAAATTATAAGTGCGGACACAAACAAATTCCTCTAGCCCGATAAGGGTCTAGCCACAATAGATACATTCTATGGAAGATTTCCTTAGGTTAGAACCAATCAAGAGGGCTTACCTCTTCGTACGCTTATCCTGTTTGATGATGTCCTTGCTTTTGCTCGCTCCAACTATTTCTCACTTCCTTCTTCAAGCACATGAAACAAGTAAACAAAAGTAAACAACAACCGTAATAATAGACAATTGTATAATTCAGATACTTAACAAGTCAATAAACACTAAGCCATGAATATGTAAGATGACAAAACATGTAGGAAATCAATCGATAGTTGCACTTATTAATATCAGAGAGAGATTACAACCATTATCTTGATGTTGTGGTTCTCCTCTGACAAGACCAAGTTCCCACACACTAATGCTGGCATTCCATGATGGTCTAAATCAATAATAGTTTTAAGGCTCTTACTTTTAGGCTTCACTCCAAACCAAATCACACTTCTCCCCCACACAACTAAATAGCTACAACTCAGAATAGCTCGTTGTTTACTCCAAACCAAAAGAGCAATAGCACACTAGCATTAACACTAGCTTGTGCTTGGGAAGAAGGGAGGTTTATATAGGATGAATGGATGGGAGATGGATCCTCTTCTCATGGGAGTGTCTTATCCCTTGAGGTAGTTCCATCATTATAGAGGAAAGGAGCCCAAACTGACATCCTCGATCCCATCCGGCTGAACTATTACTAGACTTCTGTTACGAAGCTTCTAGAGCTGGAAGCTTCGGCTCCTAATTTAAACAAAATTCATAACAGGACTGGCGCGGCGACTGGAACATAGCTCAATTGCTGCGATCGACGCTAGGGATAGTGATAATCTCTGCACATAAACGCAAGGGAGACAAAGGTCATTAGTGTCGGCCTTGTAAACTGGAAAAAATAGAAGTTTCAAGGGAAATGGTGCAAAAGGGAATTGATCTGCTCATGAAGAGGGACACAATGAGGGTTTCTTCTTGCAGGGGAAGCATGTAGGGTTCATTGTAGAGGTCCTCCAGGATCAAGGAATGAGGAGTATAGGGATAGTGACAAAATGATGTGTAACAGATGCCCCCTAAAGCGTGAAAGCTAAACTAGAGTGAGGGATGAAATGCATTATGAATCAGTGTGGAGAACCATAGTCTATTGTCGGAAAACCTCCAAGAAAGTACAAATACATATACGTAACTGAGAACTCTGTCAAATGATACATGAATCATGGCATGGACGCAGCCATCCAAATAATGATCATGTAAATTGATCCAAATGGATCCTAGAACAGTCTCTAAGTTTTCATAAACTATTTAAAAATCATGCCAAAGATTCAAAGTCTTATAAAAATCAAGCTATCAGAGGGAATCCTCAGAGAGTTGCAATGGCGATCAGCGCAGATCAACGAGGGCCGTCGATCTAGCGCGTAGAGCGGTGGACCGTGGTAACGCGCGCTGACACCAACCAACGAATGCAGGGTCAAATTTAAGCAACAGAGATAGTTTCCGATATGTGATTAGTGACTTCTCAGTGAAGAGAAGCCCTGAGCACCTGGACCCGAAATAAATTATAAAACGTGGAAAATATTGTTTCAGTTTCGTCAGAGCGGGATTCCACAAAACCAACAGGATATCAGATGGGCTTCAAGCGGTAAGTGGTTTCAATCAAGTTCTGCCCGATGCCATACAATGATTGCCACGGGTCCCAGCGGAAGAGAGAGAGAACCACTCACATTGGACGGGTAGACATCATGCTACTCAGTCGCCCGATATGAACGACAACCATAGGATCTAAGGCCCCCAAATCAACAGTGGAGACACATTCCAATGGATGACCAGATTTGACAAGATTATAAAGCAAGATCACATAGGATTTGAAGTCTGATATGGACGATGCGTTGGCAGAAGGTCGTGTTTCGCGGGCATTCTTGGAGTTAATGGAAAAAACGGTTGTTTCAAATATGTCCAAGAGAACTAACACTCATCTGTTATGAAATAGGTGGCAACCTCCCTGTGAGGCGTTATACAGTGACTGATTACGTAGGATAGAGAGATTCAAACTGACAGATGCAGGGGAACTGAAAATTCAGGAAGAGGAAACGAATAGTCAGAGAGCAGACTGGATTTAAAGCCACAAACTGATAGAGAGAAAGCAGGAGGTAGTAAGCCAAAAGTAGAGAGAAGAAGCAAGTTAGGAACTGACCTGAAGAAGCAAAGGCAGCACCGAGCCAGAGTTAAGCCAAGGACAGAGAGAGTCAGAGAGTCTGTGTACTTTGGAGAAGGCTTGAGAGGTTCAAGCAAACTCCTCTGGACACCTATCATGTATTGAGTCTCAAATTGGGTTCATACTATTGTAATCAACAGAGACCAAGATTCAGTGAGGAGAGTTTGTGTACTCAAAAGAGACTTGGGGGATCCAAGTCCAGTCTTACTAATTTGTATCTGTTGTGTGAGACTCAAATTGAGCTCACTGTTGTAAAAAAAAAACTTTGCTATGAAGACATAATAGAGAGGCCACCACTGAAGGCTGGACCAGGAGACATAGCCCAGGAGTATTGGGTGAACTCCTTATTAAACTTGTTGTGTTTATATGTGTTTCCTATTATGTTTTCTTTTACTGCTTCATTGCTTGTGTATTTCACAATCTTATTGATTCGTTGCACAAAATAACATGGGCACATCCATGCACATGAGTCTGTAATACCTTATTAATTGTCTTAGATCAAATATTAGATCAAGTGGTATCAGAGCTTTAGGTTGCTAAGGTTAGACAAACTTGTGTTGGACTGTTTGTGAATGATAACTAGATCAAAGCTTAAACTAGGAGGAGGAGAATTGGCTGAATTTAACCCAAAAATTGGTAGAGTCTATACTAGGAGGAAAATGTCAGAAGAGATTCCCTTGGAATCAGACCCTCAGTTCATGGACAGTTTCTTGACTATGAGAGCCATGGTAGAGGAAATGTATAGAGAATTTAAGAAAGGTCAAAGTGAAGATTCTTCAACTTCCCAGCATAACAAAGGAGCAGAAGAATCTCTCGTCAATGACCATTCTAAAGGCAAAGGGAAAGAAGAAAAGCTTCCCACACCTCCTAATAGCCTTGAGAAAAAAGAAAAAAGAATATATATATATATGTATATATATATATATATATATATATATATATATATATATATATATATATATATATATATATATATATAATAAAAAATAAAAAATCTTTGATTAAATTAGATGTTAAATTTGATTTGCCAATATATGATGGAGAGTTGAATGCAGAGAAGCTAGATAATTGGATTAGACAGATTGATGTGTATTGCAGGGTGCAGAGCATTGATTCAGATAGAAGTAAGATTCAGCTGGCCAGCCTACGCCTTGGAGGAACTGCCTTGGTATGGTGGGAAGGTAGAACACAAGCTGACATGAAGAAGCATGGTAAAATCCTTTCTGTCTGGAGTGAATTTGTTTCTGCAATTAAAAAACAATTCTATCCACTAGCTTATATGCAGCAAGCTATGATGAGTTGGCAAACTCTTTGCCAATTAAAAGGGAAAAGTGTACAAAGCTACACCCAAGAATTTAGAGAAAGAGCTTTGATTCTAGGCATTTCTTTAGACTCACCTGAAACTCTGTTGAAGTATATAGGTGGTCTACACAGCAATTTAAAGCACACCATTCTCATGTTTAATCCTACTAGCATAGATGAGGTATCTGTTTAGGCTACACATCTGGAGGCTAGAATGTGAACCCAAAGATTGGGGGATCATCAAAACCCACTACAAGCAAGAACAAGGAAAAGAGAAAGCATAAATGGAAAGAGAGGAAGGCAAATGTAGTACAAAAGACCAAACCTTTGTGTACTCACTGCAAGAAGGATGAGCATGATGATGAACACTGTTGGATTTTGCATCTGGAGCTGAAACCCAATAAGTTCGGTGGCAAAAAGAAGAAGATTGTTGCAGCTATTCAGAAGGATTTGGGGTCAAACTCAGGCGATGAAACAACAATCATAGCCACAGGTATAAAAGGTAAAAATTCTGAAGCATCTACTAGTAATTCTACACAATCTACTGATAATGAAGAAAATGAGAGGAAAAGACCTGGGCTTTTTCATATTAGTGTTATTTCTAAGCATCAAAAGATTGATACTTTGTTTGATAGTGGCTCACAAGTGAACTTAATTTCTGAAGAAATTGTAAAGAAACTGGGATTACTAACCACACCTCACAAGAATCCATATCCATTGGGTTGGTTATGTGATAAAACAAAGCTACAAGTGATTAGACAGTGTAAACTTAGGTTTGCCATTGGTTCATCATTTGTATATGAGGTTGAGTTAGATGTAATTCCATTGGATATATGTGGAATTGTTTTGGGAAGTCCTTACTTGTATGATAGAAAAGCAATTTTCTATAGAGCTGAAAATAAGTATCAACTCGTTAAAGATGGAATTGAATATATTGTAAGAGCTCATAAACTCAAGAATAATTATACTCTCATAAACTCAGGGCAATTGAAAAGAATTGTAAATTCATGCAAGCAATTTTTACTAATGGTTGCAAAGGAAAAGAACCCTGATAAAACCAATGTATTTGAGGGTTGTGATGCTAAATAGAAAGCTGATTTAGAAAAATTTGTTTCAGAATATGATATCCTATTTCAAGAACCTAAAGGTCTGCCACCCAAAAGGGAAATTGTACATGATATTCATTTGCAGCAAGATGCTCCATTGCCTAACATCGGAATGTACAAGTTATCTGCTTTAGATAATGCAGAGATCAAGAAGCAGGTATAGGAGCTACTCGATAAAGGGTTCATAAGACCAACAACATCACCATGCAGATCTCCAATCGTGTTGGTGAGGAAGAGAGATGGTTCGTGGAGGATGTACATTGATTACAAAGTACTGAATAAAATAATGATCAAGAATCGTTATCCTCTTCCTCGCATTGATGATCTATTAGATCAACTGAAAGAAGCAGTTTACTTTTCCAAGTTGGACTTGCGTAGTGGCTATCATCAGGTTAGAGTAGCAGAATAAGATGCATGGAAGACTACTTTCAAAACAAGGCAAGGGCTGTATGAATGGCTAGTTATGTCTTTTGGCTTAACTAATGCTCCTGCCACTTTCATGCGAGTTATGAATGATGTACTCCGACCTTTTATTGATGATTTTGTAATTGTATATTTAGATGATATTCTTGTTTTCAACAAAACATGGGAAGAACATTTGAAGCATGTAAAGCAGACTCTAGATGTTTTGAAAAGAGAAAATATGTATGTTAATTTATCAAAATGTGAATTTGGCAAAACATCTTTAAATTATTTGGGTCATATTGTAGGGGGTGGTGAATTGAAGATAGATCCCTCTAAGGTTGAAGTCATTGTGAACTGGCCTAAACCCAAATCTGCTACAGAGGTTAGGAGCAACACAATATTGGAGAAAGTTTATTGCTAACTTTTCCTTGATTATAGCTCCCTTACATTCTTTAACACAATTGAACAAGGTGTTTCAGTGGGGAGGCAAACAGCAAAAAGCCTTTGACACCTTGAAATAAAAAATTAGTACAACACCAGTACTAGCACTGCCAGATCTTCAATGACCATTTGAGATTGAAACAGATGCCAGTGACTATGCCATGGGAGCAGTGTTGATGCAACACGGTAAACCCATATGCTATCATTCTGAGACATTTAATTCTGCAGTAGTTAATTATCCCACATATGATAAAGAATTGTATGCATTAGTACAAAGTGTGAAAAAGTGGAAACATTACCTAATGGGCAAAGAAACAATTATACATACTGATCATCAACCACTTCAATATTTGCACTCACAAACTAAATTGCAGCAATTGAGACACTATAGGTGGATGGGTTTTCTACAGCAATTTCATCTTGTCATCAGATATAAGAAGGGAATACACAATAAGGTTGTAGATATGTTATCCATACCAATCATAAATGCATCTACTATACTTAAGCATAACTCAGTAATGCATGAAAGCTACATTGAACAATATGCTCAAGATGTAGATTTTAAAGATGTATATGCAACCTTAAGTCATGGCAAACAAGTAGAAGAATTGGATTATTATGTTAAGGACTAACTCTTGTATCATTTGTGAAAGTTATGCATTCCACAAACTGAAAGAGTTAACATAATTTGGGAAGCACATACTTCTCTTATATTAGGTCATTTTGGTGTAAGTAAAACAATTGCATAGCTGCAAAGGTTCTATTATTGGCCAAGAATGCATGAAACAGTTTCTAGATATATTAAAGGGTGTACCATGTGTGCTAAAAGCAAGCCCAACAATAGAAAATTAGGCTTATACACTCCACTACCAGTTCCTTCCCATCCTTGGGAAAGTGTTTCCATGGACTTTGTTGGGGGATTGCCAAAATCTAGAAAAGGTCATGACTATTTATATGTTATTGTGGATAGGTTCAGCAAAATGTGTATTTTAATACCTTGTAATAAGCAGATTATAGCTGAACAAACAACAAAGTTTTTCTTTTAGCATGTCTGGGTGCATTTTGGGTTACCCACTTCCATTGTATCTAATCAAGATTCCCGATTTGTTGGGAAGTTTTGGTCAAGTCTATGGGAATTGATGGACACCAGATTGAAGAAGAGCACAACCTTTCATCCACAAATAGATGGCCAAATAGAGGTGGTCAACAGGATAGTGATCCAGTTGCTTAGGGGCTATTGCAGCAAGCATCCCAAGCTTTGGGATGAACATTTATGTTATGTGCAACATGCTTACAACCGTGCTAAACACTCTTCTACACAAAGATCTCCTTTTGAGACTTGTTTTGGTTTTACACCAAAGTCTCCCTTGGATTTTGTCTTTGGAAAAGACATAGCAGTTGATGGACACAGTGATGTGGACAAAGAAACCAAGTTCATTGAAAAGATCCAAGAAATTCACCAGGTAGTGTAGGAACAGCTGGAAAAGAGCCAGGCCAAGTATAAGGCAAGGCATGATAAGCATCGAATTGAACATAGCTTCCAAGTTGGTGATAAAGTCTAGATGTATATCAACAAAGACAGAATTCAAGGTGAAGGTAAGAAGTTGAAGCCAATAAGGTATGGGCCTTTCAAGATACTTGACAAAATTGGTGAGAACGCTTTTCACCTTGATTTTCCAGCTTACATGCACATCAATTCAGTAGTTAATGCAGAGAACTTGAGACTTTTTTAACCCTCATTGATTAAAGATCCCGAAGAGCAAAGTCATTTTCCTTCTATTGATGATTTGTTGCCTGAATATCTCAATGAGTTGCAGGAAGATATAGTTCTGGACATGAAGGTGAGAACCACGCATAGAGTGGATGTTGAGTACCTCAGAATCGGACTCAAATGTTCAAAACCAATCAGTGCAAGATGGATAGAGATTGGAAAAGTGAGGAAGTTGTATCCTCACTTGATTGATGCTTAAAAACCAACTTTTGGTGGTCCAAAAGCTTTTTCAGTGGGAAGGCATGATCCAAAATGGATACTAGAAAACCCTCTAAGTCTTCAAAGTCTTCTAATGATCAAAACTATCGCAAAAGAAGAACTCTTAGAAATGGCGGATTACACTATCAGGAGTGAAAAAAGATGAAGAAATAATGGAAAAATAGAGTATCGGAGGTCAAAGAAACAATGCATAGGATCCATCAGATCTAGCCGATTAACAGTCTAGATTCGACTGGCATATCGCAATCGACGGAGGCTATCGGAGGAAATATGCGATAGCGATCAGTGCAGGTCAACAAGGATTATCGATCAAGTGCGTAGATCGATGGCCCAGGTTAACTCGCAATATCACAATTTGCAGATTACAGGGGAGCGCTCACAAACGGCCCGAGCTCTATGCGATATGCGATTGTGATCAATCGCATCACAATATTGCGTTGGAATAATACAACGGAGCAGGGCCGATATAAATATGACTCGTGATAGCTGAACCCGATGGGATTATAGATGAAATTTAATATATTTTGAGATCCGTAAAAAGGCATTTTTAATGTAAATTCGCGTTTTTGTTAAACAAACGAAAACCAAAAGAAATGCGAATTGGGCGATCTAACAGACCCGAAAGGGTTTCTAGACGCAACGATATATGTTTTAAGTTCTGAAATGAGCAGGATTTCAGGAGTGCCGTAGGCGGTAAGTGGTTTTGGCCGGGCTCCACCCGAGCCCATACACTGGCCGCCACGTCGCCAGGTGCTGGAGAGAGAAAACCACCCTTTTCGAGCGGGTAATCTCCATGCGTGTTAGCCACCCGAAATCAATAAACAATCATTGATCAACGATTACTTGCGATGCCACCCAAAGACGAATATGAAAGGATATAAGGTGGAGTTACTAATATTTCAGGTCTGGAAAAAGGCATTTGGGCAGATTTTTACAGTATTTTAGTGTATTTCTCTGTGTAAACAGAGAATGACTATTCTGATGATTTCAAAGGCACCAATGGTCCTTCCGTTACAAAACAGGTGACCACCATCCCTGAAGGCATTTAGTAATGATTGCTAATGCTCAGAGGGGGATTTGCGCGGACAGAGGCCGGGAGCCAGAGAGCCTAGAAGAGGAAATGAACAGACAACACTGATTGGCTTAAAAGCCACAGAAGACAGAAGACAAGGACAAGCAGTGTTGAGACGGAGAGAAAACAAAGCTAGAGAAGGAAAAAAAGAGTCTGTGTACTCAGAGAGGCTTAAGGGATTCAAGCAAACTCCTGTTATTTTTTATCTATTGTGTTGAGACTCAAATTGATCTCACACTTTGTAAAACTCTGCTCTTGAAGACATAATAGAGAGGTCACCACTGAAGGTTGGACTAGGAGATGTAGCCCAAGAGTTTTGGGTGAACTCCATATTAAACTTGTTGTGTTATGTGTGTTTGTCTATTATGTTTCTTTAACTGCTTCCTTGTCTATATTATTCACAATCTTATCGATCCATTGCACTAAGTAATATAGGCAAATCCATGCACATGAATTTGTAATACCTTAAAATTAATCTAAGACCTTCATTTTCAAATCACTTGGGCACTCTTTGCCCCTGATGGCGAGTTGATCGATTTATAAGGTATTTTCCTGGGACAGACAACTAATAATATTGTCGAATACAGTGCAGTCATTGAACTGTTATCCGAAGTAGTTTCTCTTGGCATTAGGAATTTATTTGTTAAATTAGATTCAAAACTCGTTGTGTTAAAATTGAATAATCATTACTCAGTAAGAAATCCACAAATTTTGCGTATGTATCTACATGTTCGATTACTAGAAAGAAATTTTGATTTTATCACATATCAACACATTCCACGTAACTTGAATACATTAACAGATGCATCAAAAAATTATGTTTTTGATAGATATTTGTGTAATTTATGAAACTCATCATATCATCATGGTATATGGACACATAAGTAGAGAATAAAACATGCATATATATATATATATATATATATATATATATATATATATATATATATATATATATATATATATATATATATATATATATCACGTCTGTCAAAGTTTTTCCATGAAAATCTCAAAAAATAAAGTGTTCTGAGACAAATGGCTTTCAAAGCCTACAATAGTGCAAAAACAACTGGAAAGGCTATTCGCCCACATGATGCTCGCAATAACACAAGACCTCTCTAATCACTCGGCCTAATAACCAACATAGTCTCACAAACACTCCTACTGTATGCCTCTGGTATCGCAGTGGCATGTCATCTATAGTCACATATTCTAGAATCCCTTGGGTGATCACTTCCAGATTGCATTCCATATCCACCATGGGATCTACTTCTTCCTCATATGGAGCATGCCAGGAGGCCTTTTTGTTCCATCGTATACACATTTATCACAAGTTGAATCTTAGATATACTTAAAAAAAAAAAAAAAAAACTCATATAACTTAAAAAATCCAAAAAATAAGTTTTACTTGCATCAATCCACTGTTTGCTTGGTGGTGGAGGTAGATTTGGATCCCATCTGAAATTTGTGCCCACATAGGCATAGTCATCCACAACGATCAGTTGACGACACAACTAACTAAAAAACTATGGAGAGAAATGCATCTGCTGGCCCCCTCCTCCATGAGGCATGAGTTCACTCCATATGACCAACCTCAGATATTGTGGAGTGGGATCCGGCACCTATGTCCACTAATACCAAAATAGTTACACTCGCTCCAAAAATAAAGTGACCAAGATTGAACTGAAGTCGATCTGCTTCAGGTTTCCCCACTTACCTTTGTTCAATTGCCTCTTCATATTGCCCAACAACCCATCACACCAGTTGAATCTTGTTTGAGTAAGGCAGTCTACTGCATACTGGAATTGAGATTTTGAAATCTCGTGTAAAGCTTATGACCCAAATATATGAGCCATGGTTATTATAGACATATTTGGGCACTTCAACCCCAATCCTATATGTTGATAAACTAGGGCTCTTTAACCCTTAAAAGAGTTTTTTCATACCCTAAAAGAACATGGTCATCTGATTACATCATTCCCCAAAAGTTCCACCTGAAAAACCATCCAGAATTGGCCTAAACTAGACAATACTGACTGCTCCACTATCAAGGTATGATGCATACTGACTTCTACACTACCCAAGTGCGATGCATACTGATGAGGCCTTCTATGGGGTGTGATGAGCGAGGATGGACAAATGTCCAGGACAGTTCGCTAAGTGGATGCTCATAGAATCTTCTAGAAACTTCCCCTCTAACGCTTGCCTCTTTGAATTCGCCCAAGGATGAGTAAGAGATCTTAACTTTAAGTTATCTCCCCTCACAAGTGGAATGACACTAATCAAACCCCAGAGATGACTCACACCCTTGCATACATCTATGAATGGATCCCTCATCTAAGAGATCCAAAGGCTGGAATATTGTGAATTGCAAGTAAGTACTGATAGTTTGAGGAAAGAGCATTGTATTGTTGGTGTGATCTTTCTATTTCATGAGGTGAAGAGGGCTTGATGTTGGATCAAACAACTGGGTTGTAATTCTCTCTTATATATAATAAAGTTCTTCGAGTTTTCTTCTGTATAACTATGCAATTGTGAATGTTATTATTTGTGAATGCCATTGTATGTTCATTATATTTCTGATTCTGTAATGATCATGATATAATAGATCAAGATGCTTTGACGGTTCTTTGTTACTGTGTTTCTACAGGTACTCTCCAAGTGGGATAAGTACGGAGAGGAGTTGCAAGCTTTGTCAAGGGGGAGAGAGATCAAGTAAGGTGTTAAGTGGAAGATCTAGGTTGGTTCCTTTTGTCTTTCTCTTATCTATTATACATAGAAGAAATCACGAATTGCTTTAAAATGTTGTTTCTAGGGTAGCTGCCAAACCTAGAGGGCTAGTTGCTCGAAAAGACACTAGTTTTCCTAGAAAAAATGGTGTGTAGAATCGTCCTCAGGGGAAGATTATTGATAGTTAGTATCTTCACGTTCTCGTGCAATTTTGTCTCTACACGAGAGAAATGTCTCCTAATTAGGGCATTGGTGCTCTCACCTCCAAAACGAGATTCAAAGATTTGAACCCTTTCCCCTCTTCTAGACAATCTAGTAATTAATTAAATGTCTGCTACTTCCAGCTCTAGTTCTTGGTCTCCAATAATGAAGATTTCTCGATCAACATCCCATAAACTGATCAGGTAGTGTAGCAACTCGTTTTGGGCTCTGAGTCTTATGGTTCAGAAGAATTTTAATAGCCCACAGTTCCTCAAAGCATTCACACATTCCAGATCTTGGGCAGCTTGGTGATCTTCTGCCTCATGGCCTCTCTCCTTCCATTCAGTGACCATGTTGCTGAAATCTCCTGCAAAACAACCATTAAACATTCATTAGATGCTTTTCAATGGATAAAAACTCAAAAATTTCGCTCCAAGAGGATGTTTTTCTTCAAATTTTCCACCCTGAGGCCATCGCATCTATTTTGATTGAACTCGTGTTGGCAGCACAAGAGCCTTTGGGGCTTAGGGGTGACCATTGTGAGTCCTATGAACAAACCCGCAATGATCGCCCCCCCTATAAAAAAAAAATGAAATCCTCCCTTCTGTCAAGAAAAAAAACAATGAAAAAGAGTGAAAACACAATGAAATGCAAGAGAAACGGTAGAGCTCTTACCTGCAGCCGATGGTTCATGAAACGATGCCCTGGATCTCCCACACTGCTCGCCTAAAAAATCGAAGAAAATGGGGTAAAATGCACTCTCCAAGTTACTCCAAGTGAAATGGTAAAAGTGTTTTTACCTTTTGTCTATTTATAAGTTTTGAACTCATTTTTTTCCAATATTTTATTATTTTTCAAGATATCAATGATGTGTGGTTGTCTTTGTGCAGTTACAGGTCCTTTTTGGTGATTTAGTGATCATTTTTACTAATTCAATGACTTTTTGTTTTATCTCTTTTTCAGACTCGTTAAAAATAAACAAAAAATGAACCCCCCCTTGAGTCATCTTTAAGCTCTTTTTTGACTCTCAAAATATGAAAATATCGTCGAGTACTTCTATTTTCGAACTCGTTAAATTAAATGAATTGACATCGTCTTAGTATACGTTTCCCCTTTTTCGGGTTGAGATTGACTATTTATAAAAAGGTACACCTTAGTCGACTTGGCCAAGAGGTTCTCTCGAATATTGTTTTCTACCTTTTCGGGTTCGAGAGACAAATTACAAAAAGGGACATTATGGAGTTTTCCTTTTCGTCTCTTTTTCAAACTCTCTAGATATGAAAAAAATACCGAGTTATCTTATAGTCGGGCTCGTTAAAAATGTTTACGACGAAAGAGTTGTCACCATGACGATACTGAGTTTCTCCTTACTAACTTACTAGGATGGATTCATTTGAAGAATGAACTTATATGACAAGCATATTCTATCCCCTTCAAGCTTGTGATTAAAAATAATTAGGATACTCGCTAGAAATAGTGGGAGAAAATGAAAGTGACACATCCCTTGTGTAGGCAGCATGTCGCTCTTGAACATGACACTCATCTATTTCTCGTGTCGGGTTTGGGATATCCTCACTCAGTCACTTGTCCTTTCGGGTTTGGGTGATCCATTTTTCCTCTCATCTACCTATTCCTTTTCATCATCATGACCTTTGGTCTTATGTTGAGTCAAACGCTTCCACACTCTAGAGTCTTGTCACTAATGTTCAAGAGAAGTCCAATATGCAGTTCATTACCTATACATTGTCTGACCCCTTACTATAGTCTTGGATCCTATTCATTCATTCCATTTTATTCCTTGTTTCTTGTCTATGATGGGGGAATCATTATGTCCCTCCTTCAACCGGTCAGTTCCTGTCGACTTTAGCTCATTATCCAAGAAGATGACTTAGAGACTCCCTTTCAGTACCTTACAGCTTGCATGCATTAATTGCAAGTTCTTCACATCCAATGACATGTTTTCATCATTGTCCTTCAATCGGATGATTCCACGAGTGTTCAACTTCAACTTCATTTTCACATTCACGGATTTCACTTTCGTACCTTGAGAACCATTGGCATTATTGGTGGTTTCTCTCGTGCCTATTAACGACTCACATCATTGGCGGTAATAACGTGGTTTTCTAGCATGTTCGACTTCAACACATTCATTCACATGTTAGAATTCGTACTTTGATCGGGTTGGGATGGAGCGCAAGACCCTGAGTTTTGTCTGATATGACTCAGGTTGTGGATTTATGTATTGTTCTTTATTTTACACATGTTTCTTCTATGCTGATGGTTGTGACCATACCGTGGGACTTTACATTTATGATGATCCTTCTATATCAGGTGGTTATGTTCATACCTTAGATCCTAAATTTACAGATGATCCTTCTCATTCGGATGGTTGCGCCCATACCATGGATTCATGATTTGATATTATATATGTCTATGTATATGCGTCCTTGATTTGTAGGTCTCCTGACAGTGTTTGTTCTCGTCCTTACAAAATATCGCAAAGCATCTCAGCCATCACTCCATGTTCTGCCTTCATGCTTTAAGGGGCATCTATTACACAATATTTTGTTACACCTCCCACCCTTCCGTATGACATACCTCGAAGTGCTTGAAACCTGGAAATCATGTAGTGTACTCATCCTAATATGTAGCTCAGATCCTCCCTAAAACACTGATGGAAATATTCCTTGAGCTTCCCCTGAAGAAAATATCTCTAAAACCCTAATTTGAGGATCATCGCTCCCCTCACATTGGCAACCCATGTTGGTCACTAGCTGCATTTCACTAGCCTCGCGCTGCCAGTGTGATTTTGACTTGGATACTTGCGATGATCCCTAAAAGGAATTTTTTCCCAAAGAGGAAAAGAAGTTTCGTGCTCTAGAGGCTTCCATATTGACGAGTTGCGGGTTGTTCGGCATGAATGAGGTCGAGTTCTCTCAACTTAGCCCTTTAGTCTTATCCCTATGAGCTACCTCCTTGAGACGAGGGCCTTATCCTATCTTTGGAGAGATACTAACTCCCTTTCCCTGCCTATATATTCATCTTTTTCCATTCCCAAATGGTTGGTATTTGGCTATTTGCACCCTTATGCTAAGATTGTGCCTACATACCACTCATTTGGCTTGGAAATGGAGTGCTTGGAGAGCTTGAGCTTGGACTTGGACATTAACTCAAGGAGAGGTGATTGACATCAAGGTTTGGTTGTATGTTTCCTCCATTATTCTATTAATATATACAACTGTTGGTTCACTTTCCATAAATGTGTGTGTTAATGCATCATTTATCTTAATGCTCCTTGATCTGTTAAGTGGATTACTTTTGATTATGCTATTTGTATTCGTATGATTTTTTGTGTCTTTGATATTTGTGAAGGAATTCAAACAATGTGAGAAGTAGGACTGATCCTGAGGTGCAAGTGATTCGAGGTCTTCAACAAAGGAGGACGCTATAGCATCAGAACGAGATAGGAAATCTTCCTCTTCTCTCATTTCGATTGTAATTTAGGAAAGTGTCTTGTAGATTGTCATGTAGGTTTCTAGTCTCACTCATTGGGTTAGAGGGAATGTCTTTGTCCACAGAGAGGATTTTCCTAGACAACACTCCACCCGAAAACAAACAAGCATACATGGAATGCATATGATCCGCCATCTCCCATGTAGCTTTTGTGGGCCAAAAGTGCTTCCACTGCACTTTGAATTTCTCTATATCTTTGTTCCTGAGGATGTGTTTCTTCTGCTACAATATGCACTGAGGCTCCAACTGGAATTCTCCTTCTTTCTCCACTACAATATAAACCAATCAGTAACATTATCAACATCATTTATATACCTTTCAAGCAATGAAACATGTAAAACTTCATGGACTTTCATTGTTGGAGGCATTGCAAGTCGATAGGCCACTTGTCCAATCCTCTCAAGGATCTCAAAAGGCCCTCAATACTATGGTGCCAACTTGGCACATGATCTAATCCTCAAAGAGATCTTCTTTGTCTTGATGCACAAATACACATGCTCCCCAACCTGAAACTCCTTGAATTCCTTGTGCTGGTCTGCATAACTCTTTTGTCTATCTTGTGTTTCCTTTAGCTTCTTCTTTATAACCTACATTTCTTGTTCCATGTCTTCCAACATATCTGGTCCAATAAGTATCATGTTCATTGGATCACTCCAACTGATGGGAGTATTACAACTCTATCCATATAGTTCCTCGAAAGGACTCATACTCAATGACTCATGATAATCATTATTGTATGGAAACTCAACCAATGGAAGATATTACTCACATCTTCTCTGTTGGTGCATCATGTACATCTGCAGCATATCCTCCAAGATCCTGTTGACCCTCTCTGTCTGTCCATTCGTCTGCAGATGATAGGCTGTATTGAAGGCCAACTCTATACCCAAACCTGAAAATAACTCCTTCCAAAACTTGGAAGTGAACTTCACATCCTTGTTTGACATGATCTTCTTCAGAACACCATGTAATCTCACGATCTCCATGATGAAAACTTGTGCCACCTCACTAGCTTAATATGTAGTCTTCACTGGAATGAAGTGAGTTAACTTTCTCAACCTGTCAACCATGACCATAATATAATCGTGTTGTCTCACTATCCTCAGAAGACCTATAATTAAATCAATGGAAATGCCCTCCCATTTCCATTCTAGAATTAGAATAGGTTGTAGTAGACCTCCTGGATGCTTACACTCTGCGTTTACCTACTGACAATCCAAACATCTAGCCACGAATTCTGCCACTTCCTTCTTCAGATTAGGCCAATATTAGAAATTCTTCAGCATTGTCAATGTCTTCTGATATCCTAGGTGACCCTAGTATGGCTTGATGTGAAACTCCCTCAAGATAAGCTTCTTGAATTTACTACAATCTGACACATAGATCCTTTCCCTAAATCTCACCAAACCATCTACCGTGAGGCGATAGTCTACATCATGATCACCTGTACCTGTACCTGTAATTTTATCTGTACCTACACATGTACTTGTACCTATACTTACACCTATACATGTACCTATATTCTGCTGTAACATGTGCATAATCTCCATATATCTGTCATCCCACTATCCTGCCTACAAGATCCTATCTTGTAACTCTGTCACATAAGAGCTCATAGTTGCTATATAATTCACCTATACCCCAGTTCTCCTTGCCCTTAATATATCTGATCTCAAATTCAAACTCTCTAAGGGTATCCAACCATCTAGATTTCCTAGTGTTCAGATTCTATTGCTCAAACAAGTATCTCAACCCACTATGATCGCTCATCAATACAAATCTCATGCTAAGAAGATAATGCCTCCACATCTTCAAGGCGTGAATAATAGCTACCAACTCAAGATCATGAGTCACGTAGTTCTACTCATGCTCATTCAAATTCCTGGACTCATAGCACACCACTTATCCCTCCTACATAAGGACTCCACCAAGTCCTATTTTACATGCATCTATACACACTACAAACTCTTTATTTGGATTTGCAATCTTAAGGACTGGAGCATTGGTCAACAACTGCTTCAACTACTTAAAACTAGCTACACATTCTTCTATCCATTCGAACTTCTTACCTTTCCTGTGCAAGGATGTCATAGGATATGAAATGCATGAGAAGTTCTTGATGAACCTCCTGTAGTAACCTACCAATCCCATGAATGATCTCACCTCATCCACATTCTTAGGAGCTTCCCACTCCATGATGGCCCTTATCTTTTCTGAATCTATTGCTATTCCTTCCTTGGAAACAACATGTCCCAAGTAATGCACCTCTATCTTAAAGAAGTCACACTTTCTAAGCTTGGCATACAACTAATTCTCTCTTAGCAATATCAACACTGCTGCTAAATGCACTACATGCTCTTCTTCATTCTTGGAATATATCAAGATGTCATCAATGAATACAATAACAAACTTGTCCAAATAAGGACTCAAAACACTATTCATCAAATACATAAATGTAGCTAGAGCATTAGTCAAACCAAATGGAACTACAACAAACTCATAATTCCCATACCTGGTCCTAAAGGAAGTCTTGTAGATATCCTCTTCCTTCATACATACCTAATGGTATCGTGATCTCAAGTCAATTTTAGAGAACACTGTTTCTCCCTTCAACTGATCAAACAAATAATCAATCCTTGACAATGGGTACCTATTCTTGATAGTTACCTTGTTTAGTTGCCTGTAATCAATGCACAATCTGAGAGTACCATATTTCTTCTTTACAAAAAACACTAGCACACCCCAAGGTAATACACTTGGCCTAATGTATCCCTTGTCAAGCATCTTCTTTAACTACAATTTCAACTCTACTAGATCCGGGGTACTCATTCTATAAGGTGCCTTCAATGCTGGTGTTGCCCCTAGCACCAACTCAATAGAGAAATATAATTTCGTGTGACGAGGTAACTCTGGAATATCTGCTAGAAACACATCTTGATACTGTTGAAATACAAGGTACCTCTTGAATATTTCTACATCCTCAACATCTTTACCCTTGTCACTAGATATATAGACTACAAACATCACACAACCTTTTATGCAACTACGCTTATCTTGCATAGCGGTAACCATCCTCACTAACGTAGGCTTCTTCTTTCCCTACAAAATTCTCTTTTCCCCATTATCATCCAGACACTCAATGGCCTTATCGAAGAAATCCACTTTGGTCCTATGAAGGTACAACCAATCGGTACCCAAAAGCATGCTATATGATCCCAATGGAAGTACATTCAAATTTGTTGTTGTAGGCATACTATTTAACTCAAATTCACAAGGTCTTACCCATTGGTGAACTCTCTTCTTTGTACCTATAGCCAAGTGTACAAACCAAGATTTTGCGTGCACTTCTCCTCTCAAACCACACTTATCCACCAAGTTAGGATTAATATAACCATAATTAGATCTAGGATCAATCAAAATAGAAACAACTTGATCACAAAGCTTACCATCCATCTCAATGATAGAAACCTGATTATCCGCCTTCTTGTTGTCCAAGGCTGCATAAATTCGAGGAATAGTATGACCAATATCCCCAAATGTATGTGCCTCCTAAGCACTATAGATTTGAGGTCTACCACCTTGATACTGTGAACAATCCCTCTTACGATGAACCTTGCCACATATACAACACTGTAATGATGCTCTACCATCACCTCTAATCTACTTCTATCCATATCCCTTCTCAACTGTATTGAACTTCTTGTAAGGGATCACATTTTCTTTCTCACCTACATCTTAAGGTCTTCCCTGCTTTGGTGGCCATTTTCCTTTAAATTTCTCATTTCCTTTCAAGTCACGCTTAGGCTCAACTTTGTGCTTCGACAACTCATAACAATTTTTCATCTTTCAGATGGCCTCCTCTAACAATATAGGCTCATCAAACTCAATTCGGTCTTTGTATGCTACTGGAAGTCCACTGATGAATCTATGAACCTTGGCCTTCTCCTCCTTAAGGTAAGGAACATATCTCAACAACTCCAAGAACCTGCTAGTATACTCATCATATGTCATGGAACCCATATGGAACTCAAAAAACTCCTTAGCTCTGTCATCATAATATATTTTTGACAAATACTTCTTCTTGAAGAGCCTCTCAAAAACATTCCAAGTCAATTCATCCTCCTGAATACCTTTAACATTCTTCACATCCTCCCACCAGATACCTTCTTTTGCTTTAAGACTAAAAGTTATTATCTTTGCTTTCATGTTCTCTAAATAATCATGACATCTTAATAACTTCCTCATACCCAACAACCATGCCTCTTCATCCTATGATTTCTTCATCTCTCCATCTAATATAGCTTTCTTAAACTCATCCAAAAAATATCCCCTCTCATATCTCCTATAAGGATTATAACGATGATGATCATAATGCCTATCCGAACCAGAACTAGAATAGTACCTATGTCTATCACCTCTCCCATTTGGTGTATCCAAGGACCTTCCATCTATGATCGTGTCCTCTCCATCGAACTTGTACTCACCATAACACCTGCTGCCATATGCCCCATTAGTTTTGTCCTCCTCCTCATGGCTGATCCAAAGTGGTCCCAATTGATGCAACTCTGAAAAACTCTGAAGTATCACTGCATTTTCCTCTACTTGTTTCTCTTGTGCTTGTATGATTATGCCATTATCTTCCTTACAACTCCTTATTTATGCCTTTAAACTTCTCAGTGTGTCTGCCAAATCAGAAGAGTTCCCAACACCATGCTACTCATATGAACCATAGGGAGAGCCTTGGGAACTGTAGTATACCATCTTGCTAGTCATCTTTGATATTGTTCCTGCAAGGTATATCATGTCAGCTAAACCACATCACAACAAACCAACGTACCTTAGCATAATTCAAGGAGGATACCTCATCTGCAAGGTCAAAAAAATAGCATAATACATTTATAACATAATCATGACAACATATGGAAATATACACATAAGAATATAAGCATAAAACCATCATTATAGCTAGATTCCAATCATTAATGCATGACCATATCAACTACACATACCATGACATCATGCATGCAAAAACCACCACATCATTGTGCACGTGACCACATGTGAATTTTAATGTGCATAATATTGCATTATCAACCATACACTCATGACGACACACTCCAAAATGACACCATCAACTTCCCATGGTGACCTCACTATAACCATGATCAACACCATGCAAATGAAACAACCACATGGTCTTACAAC
Source organism: Pinus tabuliformis (assembly GCA_031772625.1). Taxonomy (NCBI): domain Eukaryota; kingdom Viridiplantae; phylum Streptophyta; class Pinopsida; order Pinales; family Pinaceae; genus Pinus; species Pinus tabuliformis. The sequence continues at coordinate 486,286,532 of CM062809.1, read as the reverse complement.
ACAAGAAACACATATGCAAACGACATGAATGCATGACCAACACACAACCCATCCAGTCTGAGGGGTAAACCATGCTCTGATACCACTCTGTAATGACCCTCCTCCCACATCTACTTAAGTAACTGGAAAATTGGGGTAAACATGTGACGAGAAGTTACTATGATATGATTCAACATCCTATGTGACCTCAAGGAAGTGGAACCGACAAAAACACACCATATCAGATCTTTTGCACCTGCTATAGGACTCCCATAACGCATCCCAGTCATTCCCTGACCATCCCTTGGGTCTCATTGAACCCTTAGACCACTAAACCCCTAGATAATCCCTTGATATGGACAAGGGTGCATCTGGAAACCTCTAGATGCACGCACTACATGGGTATCCATGCATCTGGGGACTTTTCTCCTCAGACTTGTGCTAGCGACTCCAGGATTTGTGCCACTTTTCAAGCCCATAATCCAAGTCACTGCCCAAAAACCCCTCTAGCTTTCAGAATCCATTAATTACATGATGAAAAGACTTACAAATCAAAAACTAACTCCAGGACTAGGCTTGGCCAGCCCTAACCAGGACTGACATTCTATCAAACACTTGGCATTAGTGCAATCTATAGGAAATAAATACAAGACAGAGCATAAATGACTGATGACAAATATGATACTTTACAAGAAGGATCACCACCCTGTTCCTTTAATTGTTTTGACATCAATTTGGTATTTCATCCATTATGTAAATACATGAAATAACCATGAAAATAACCAGTCGTATAACCATGCTCATAACCAGCATTAAACCATGTAAATAACAATGAGATAACAAACCTTAAAGCCACATATTAACAAGTACAAAAGAATAGGAATTAGATTTTATTAAACATAGGCAAAGCCAACCAAGTTCAAGACTTCCACGTACCACTCGACCGTAGACATGGCTGAACCAAATATTTCTTTCAGCCAGTCACCCCCGTGCCATATTCCTAGGATGAATGTGGGATCTCATGGATAAACTAATCCAAAAACAACGAAGGGAATCCATAAGTTAAACCACCTCCACCCTCACCAAACTGTGACCTCACCAAAACCAGCACTGAGATCACAAAACCAAACTAAGCTAGGAATGCCTCTGGAATTCATCACTATCCTTGAGGAATTTTTCATCTCCTTGTCTCTCAGGCGTTACCGCAATCCACACTAGATCACTAGGCCCTAAATCGAAACACCAGCCTCTTAGTCTTTACCACAATCCACACCAAATCGCTAGGCCCTAAATTAATACTCCACCCTTAGGCTTTATCGTGTATCCCCCCAAACCGGTCAATGGATTCCTAGTCCTTTGGGAATTTTCCTAAGACCACCTCCGCCATGGATTCTTTAACCATCCAACAATTCCAAAGCTCAAAACTGAGAAAATAATCCTATCACACCATGGCTATCTAGAAAAAGGCAAGGCTAGAATGAAAGCCATTGTCATAATCAGGAAAAGCCATGCCACCAACAATAAGAGAACCATATACCAACATCCAAATCAATGCATGTAAAAAATAGCTAGGAAATCAGACTTGCAATATGTTACCTACAAGTATTCCTACTGAAGTCGTTTGATCCTACTCCTCCATGCTTGATCCTTTCATTCCCTTCCTTTCCTTATGCGAGAGAGGGAGAATAATGAAAGAGCTCCAAAATTGAAATGACAAAAGGTTACAAACTGATCCTCGAAATCCTTTTTATCAATGAGGCCTCTATTTTCTTCACTTTCCATTACTTTCCTTCAATTTCCTCCTCACATGCAAACTATGACCTTTCACCTTCCTTTTCTACTATTTTCCATTATTTTCATAAATAAATGTGCCAAAAATACATTTTTTCATTTTTTAATGCCTTAGCCATTGCCTTTGCCGATTTCCTTTAGCCATAAACACATCCAATGATGCCCACTAGGATATATTTTGCCAATATTCAGCTTGAAATACGTGTCCCTTAACTGTGGTCTTATTTTGCCTTTATGAAATCTTATTACATGAACTTTAACCAGGGGTTGTTAAATTATTTATAGCTTTCAAAAGGTATCAAATTTTCTTTAGGGTCGACCTGATCAAATATGCGCATTTGGGATTATAATTCAAAAATACACTTTCCCTTATCCAAATTGAGTGCTTAAATAGTCAAATTGGTCCTCTCAAAAAGAGGAATATCGTCTCATGGTTGGATTTTTCCACTAAGCTTAAAAATTAACACTCCCTCTCAGCTAGGGAGAAATTCCAACTACATCATGTAATCATTGCATGAATCATGTAATCAAATCATATCCAATATCAAGTATCTCATCATCAAATTTCATCATTGCTCATCTCTGCTCATCTCTTACTTATTCTTGCTTATCTCTTGATTGTCCCTACTCATATGCTGAATATTCTCGAATATAAAAGAAGAAGAATTTGACATCAGAGGGGAGCCTAAGCTACCACCCTATATCTATTATGGAGTCACTTCTACCACCCAAAATCACTGTCAGTGGGGAGGCTAATGTTACCACCTAGGAAACATCATAGACTTGATCATGAGGTTGCACATCTCAACCTGGAACCACATCAGGGAGATTAGTCTCAACTCGGAATCTTATTTGGGATAAAAAACAAATCCAACCCATTATTGAGTGATAGGTGATATACGGGACCACATCTCAACCCATCCTATTGCCCACTGATATTCCCAACACTCACCCTCAAGAGTCATGTGGTAGAACACCTGCATCATAATTCGAGCTTGGGTGAGATACCTGACTTATCAAAGGTAAGGATCACACACCCCCAAGCATTGTCAAGATTTTGGCCAAACGGGGAGGGACAATCCCAAAAATATCAACTTATGGGTATGGTGCCAACTAGGGTATACTCTGCATAGACCAACATAAGGGAGATACCCGACTTGTCAAATAGACAAGGGTCACACACACCTTATCTGTAAAAAATAGGGGAGTAACATCTATGACCCTATTGTCCAGATATCCCTCAACCTTAGGAGCCCTCCATCTCAATTCCCCACCCTGGGAGCTCAGACAGGGGGGAAGAGCTGCCTTAGTGTTCTCGATCAGTCCTACTTTATATTGATCAGAAATATATCATCATGCTCATGTCTAGTACCTATTCAATCATCATGTAATCAAATCAAATATCATATCAAAAATATATATCACAAAAATGAAACTTTATTCATCCTCCCTCTCATGGAGGTGGAAACCACAAGCCTAAGATTGTCTCATATGGAAATGTTGACTCAATATATGAATAGATCTTAGTCCCAACTATATACGAGATTCTATTCAAATAATATCCCACTAAATATTATCACAATGTATCCCTGTCATATTCAGAAATTGCTCAAATAGCTCTCCAAATAGCTTCTTCAATATGTCTCACAACTAGCCATGCCAGCATCATCGTACTCAACCTCGGTCGTGCTTAAAGCTACAAACTTCTCATCCAAAAATATCATAGTAGATATCATACCAAGGCAACACCCAGATGTGCTCATCTCATCAATAATGATACAAACAACATCAGTATATCTATGTAGTCACATATAATAGAAGAATGTCTCATACCAAAAAATCTATCATCCCATGAAAATATTTTGAACTGTGTCCAACGACATCTCAATGTGTATGAATATGCTCAAACATGAATTCATTCAAGTTGATCTATGCAATAAAAATATATGGGATGGTATTCACACAGAACATTAACGATTTAATTGACTATCTATTGCCAAGGTAGGTTCAACAATATATCTTCATAACTTCTTCAAACTAAATTAGAGTGTCCAAGGATTTTAATTTCTACTTTCCAAAAACTCTTCAATAGCTTCACATTATAGATTTTCTTTTCCAATCTTTAGAAAGCAATTCATCATGCCATGATTCTTCATTTTGAGCTTCAAAGGTCAAATCACTCTTACTTTGATCACCATAGGCTAATTACCTGATAAGAATAGACTATCAATATATAAAACCAAAATCAAAGTCATACCTTGGACCCCTTTTGAAGTAGAGGTTCAGATCGACACATCTTCCTGACTTCACCAGATAACTATCAATGTGAAGATACTAGGCTCAGGGAGCTTGCTTCATACAATGCTTTCTGCAAACATAACACTTGACCAAACCAATATGCTCAGCCTTACACAAATCAATATTGTGCAATCAAATCAACTAAGTCAGCTTATCAAGCCTTAGATGCTATATCAAAATCATAAAATATTTCTGCCAATATCCCTGGGACAAACATTTCAGACCAAATGTAAGGAGGAGAGCACATCCAAATACCAAGTTACAACAACCTTTTATTTACCAAGCATTATCCAATCTAGCTTTATCAAGCCATCCTTATGATCATAGCATGAATCATTTCTGCCACTAAATATGAATGGATACATTAGGGACAAGTCATATAAGTTTCATGCATATATAAAAAATGAGCCATATAATTTCCATCCATTCATTGTGATATTACTTCATACTGAATCAAAAATTTTTATACTTCATCCATTGTGCCCAATCCAATGAAGTTAATATAGAGAATCAATGCATATATAAATCACTGAAAGTCATTATGCCCATGTAGCATTGTCATCAAGGAAAATCATCAAACATCAAATACCAAACCAGATCAAAACTCTAACTTGTTATCATTCTGGATTCAAACAATCCATAATCCAAAACATATCTATGAACCCTCAAGCATCAAGTCAGAGTTATAAAGCATCATGAATCATCCAAGCCAATATGCTCACTAATTCAAGCCAATAATCCAAATCTTGTCAATCCCTTGCAATTGTTATCAAATACTTCAATGGTTAAATCATAATGACATATTGGTATGCATATTTTAGTCATCTGCAAACACAATTTTAGTCAACACATTCACATTCTCTCTAGTAAGTCAAATATTTAAACTTCTCTTCTCATAGAACCTTTTGATGTATGCTCCATATCTGTAGGTCTGCCATATTCTAGGTACATTTCTGCATCAAGGTTCAGGTTTTGTGACCTACAGGAATAATTGCACCCATAGGCTTTCTTCTGTGCAGTTGAGAGGTTACAAATGCAATCTTAAGATTGTTTCCGTGTGGCTGAGAGGCTACAAATGAACGCTTAATATTTCTTCCATGAGGTTGGGGATTAGAGTAATAAAAACCCTCTCTTCTCACACTAGAACGTGTTGTAAACCAACAATATTAGATATTTGTCTATTTATGTCCAAAAATATTACTTCAACAATAAATAAATTTCTATGCATATAATTCAAATGATATTATGGGTAGGCATCTTAAGGAGAGATTCTCCCTCTGAGTGAGAAGCCACTTCAGTCATCATTATTCAAGACATCATCATGTCTATAATACTAGCATGCATCAACAAAATTGTTAGATCATGGAATCAAACTATATCAGGTTCTAGGACATTTATTCATCATATTCATAGCATGTTAGCATCAAATACTTCATCATCAAATCATGACATCAATATTTCATCACAGGTTAGTGTCAAATACATAACAGGAGTACACTTCAAGAATCATGATCACAACACCACCCATTTATCACATAACTCAATCCATCAAGTCGGGGCATTCAATTTTACCATATGTCATAATTACTAATCTCATCAAAACCTAACCACAATCAACAAGAAGATCATGAATATCAATCTCATTGTTATACTTATATCATCATGGTTATCATGCTTATCACAATCATGAATCAAGCTATCATATGTCAAAAATAATGAGCTAGCCTTCTTATGAAATCCATCATGTCTAAGATGTGAGATGCTTGTCCAAATATCAAGTATACCAATATATCAAAAATAGATGTTTCTAATTAGGTTTACAATGACTTAATATAATGTATGATACTTGTCCAATACCAAGTGCACCATCTCACCATAAGTACCATGAATCAAAATCACTTTCATATGCATGCATGAGCCATTTGTGAAGGTGATATACTCATCATACTTTAGGGCTTACATTGTCATCCAATATTGCAGCTGAAACATAACATTGAAACAATACATCATATATACCTTGTGGTATTCAAAACCATGGGAAACTGTAGCATTTTGTCAATTTCCTTGTCATAGCTCTTCTCTTCTTGCACTATCCATTCTTTCCTGCATATCAGATGATCCTCAAGAAGGATCCACTTATCAAATCTCATCAAAAGGTTAGAAATATCCAAACACTCAAATATATATCTAGGAAGCATAATCAATGATCAAATCAATAAGTCTAAACAAAAGTAAAGACATAAAGAAGTAATATAAAACGAAAAATACTTATCTTCAATAAGAGGTTATCATCTCCCTCTTGAACCAACCTTCAAGATTTGTGAGTGTTTATTTACCATATAACATTATTGCCTTCAATATACTTATCACCTTCATCAATGTCAAGGCTTGATTGAGACTATCCCATCTAGGGCTACATCAAATCTATTACAAGTGCTTGAACATCTTCACATTGGTCATGCTAGGGTTTCTAAAGTGCATGTATCCAATATTTGTCATAATCTAGGGTTTATTTCAAAGCCTAACCTCATTATATTCATCAAACCAAGATACACAAATTAGATAGGGTTTCCTTCAAACCCTAGTATTCTTTTAGGTCTCCTCCATCTTCTCTTGCATCCATCAAGGGTGTCTTCATAGGAGTGATCTTCAATGAATTTTCTTCAACCCAACTCTAATACCATGTTAATTATTTTCTTAGGGCTATACTATTCTTTGCTTTGATAATTGCATTTCAACACTTTCTTATTAAATTCACCCCATACGATCATGCCATTATTCATATTTACAACATTATTCAACAACATATGCAATTATATAGAAAGGACAACATCATCATCAATGCAACAGAACGTAAAGGAACAATAGAAGAAAATAAATTGCACATAGAGACACCAAGATTGGTCGGAGACCAGGGAAAAACCCACTACGGGGAAAACCCTTTCAAATTCTTCTTCTTATTAGATTGTCATTGAATGATTCGGAAAAAGAGAGTACAATGATCCATATCTTCAATCATAAACCCATCCAACAAAATCAACTAAACAACATCCATAAAATGAACCCAACAATGCTCATACTCAAAACCCTAATTCACAAGCTTGTGATGAACTGTCACTGTTTGCGGTCAACTTTCGAACATTGCGATCAATGGGCGAAAACTTTGGTCAACTGAAAATTCAACCTTTAGGTTCCATTCACAAGTAGGTGTGTCATGCATGCAGCTGAAAGGTTGCCGTCAAAATTTCTCCATGACATGCTTACAACTAAGACCCAAAACCCTAAACACAGAGATATGAGCTTCAGACCCTGTAATTTCACCTTTGTGCGAACCTATTCCTCCACAGACATACCTCAAACATGTGCGAGCCAAAAACAAGAAAGAGAAAAAAAGAAGAATGATCCAAGATGAATGTCCAAATGAGGTTGAGTTCACTTGTATTAATAGCCTTCCATGGGTGTCAGATTTGCTTTAGGGCCGACCTAATCAAGTATGCACATGTGGGCTTATAATTCAAAAATACACTTTCCGTTGTCCAAATTGAGTGCTTCAATAATCACAATTGGTCCTCTCAAAAAGAGGAATCTCGTCCCATGGTTGCATTTTGTCACATAGCTAGCAAATTAATAAGAAAAACTCCAAGAATGTACTTTTAGACAAATTTTATTAATATAATCAATTTGAAAACATTCGTTTGTCAAAAATTGATTGATTATGACACTGAAAATTGTTTCAACCAAATATCTACTAACATTCAAAATGCTACTTTAATAAAAAGGAATTGAAGCCTCCTTCACTCTAGAACTAACAAGTTATTGGTCATCAAAAAGCTTAAAATCAATACACATCCTTGCCACAAACATGTTTGCCAATAATCTTAACAAGTACATGTTCCGATCATGAAATATATTAATTAGATACAGGATCACTAAATTCCTTACTTGTATAGAAGAATAAGTGTCACTAAATTATTTAGTTGTATTAGAGTATAAAAGAAAGACAACGACTATCTAAGAATCTAAATATTATTATAATAAGACGAGTTACACACTCTCCTATAATTTATAGGTCCATTTTTTATTATAAATAGTTCTCTAAAAAAGGTCGCATATTTAAAACAAATATGGCTTCAAAATTGTGAACGTATGTCTAAATTTTTTTTATAAACAGTCCTCTAAAAAAGGTCATGTATATTTTATACAAATATGGCTTTAGACCGTCAAAATTGTGAACCTATCTTATTGTAGCATTCAATATAAACTTGTGTGAAAATTTTTGTTACATATAAAATATATTAAAAAAACAACTTAACTTCTTAATTTATTTAGGAAACAAAATATCTCATTTTATTTTTAAATTTTACAACTAGGCCAAAATGTCATGGAAAAAAGAAAAGACAAAAGAGGCGCTTGTTTTTTAAACATTGAAAAAATACCCATTAAGTTGAGCAAAGAGTTACATCATCTCATTTTCTACTATATATATCCACCCACATTTCTATTCGGCGTTACCTTACACATTTTCTGGATATATGTTAATTTATGTTTTATTAAATGTCAAAAATTCTTTGATAAGGCATTAGCCTCATTAAATATGTTTAACGAATAGTAACCCATGAAAGTAGAGCGTTGAGAATCTCACTTTGGTAGATAAAGAGATGTTATCACGTTGTCTTTGTCTTTGTCATAAAGAATAGAGTTATTTTTAGTGAGATTTTTTGAATTTGGTAAAAAAAAATTAAGGTGAAATTTTGATTTGTGTTATTTAAATTTTTTTTTTTTATAGTATATAGATTAAGTACTTTGAAAAACTTTAGGGCATTTTAATTGTGTAGGAATTACCCATTAAATTTATGAATTCAATAAATTTTTTGTCAAATTTTAAACATATTAAATAAAAAATTCCAAAAAAATATCACTAAAAACAATTAGAATAAAAATGAAAATATCCTTAAAAGACGCCAATACTCCAACTTACCCAAATCCCCATTCTGATAAACGTTTCAAAATAGTTATGTGGGAGCTAAAGGAGAATTAAACTTGATTTTTTGTGACTACGTGAGAATGAATATACTCAGAGGTATATTTTTCACTTGCCAATGAATATATTCAAATTCATACATTAAAAAAGGCTGTTGTTTTGTCGGAAAGTTATATATGGATAAATGAAAAGATAATATTATCTTTAATTATATTAAAATAATATAATATATAGTATCTTAATTTAAATTAAAAATATAAAGGAGAATTAAATTTGATTTTTTTGTGACTACCAGAGATATATGTTTCACTTGCCAATGAATATATTCAAATTCATACATTATAAATTCATACATTAAAAAAAAGCTGTTGTTTTGTCGGAAAGTTATATATGGATAAATAAAAAGATAATATTATCTTTAATTATATTAAAATAATATAATATATAGTATTATAAATTTAAATTAGAAATATATTATTATATATCAATATAAATTATTTAATAAAATTAAAAATTATAAAAAATTAACTTTTAATACGAACATTTTGATCGGGCAACAAATATCTATGTTCACGTTTATTTTTATAAAGAATAATGATAATTTCTTTACGTAATGTTGCTTAATTAGTTTTTTAATGAGCGGATGATATTTGAAAAAATAGAGCAATTAATTTTAAAAAAATTTAATTTATTATATTAATTAAAAAAATTACTATAATTTATATATTTTATATTTTAGATATAAGTTAATTACATAGTTAGGATTTGGTTGACAATCAATTAATGTGATTTATTTTCAAGATAAGATGAAAAATTAATCGATCTACAGCAATAAATAGCAAGTATGTATCATTACTCAAAGTTAGTCGTTGAAAATTAGTTGTTGGTAAATTAGTTAATAGGACAAGCTAAATATTATTTAAGAAAGAGATATCTCATAAAATATTATATATTTAGATTAAAAATTCGCTGTTATAGAGTAAAAAATATAATTTATTTCAATATTTTTAATTGATATAGTATAATTATTTATTAAATATGTTTATTAATATTTATATATTTATATTTGTTATGGGTTGACTAGTCCCTATTTAGTTGAAAGCTAGTTGTTGGGAATAATTTAATATGATTATTTATTAATGTTTTCAATGATAATTTGTGAGAGGTTAGCTTAAAATGGAAATAGAGTATTAGATAAAGAATTGTTAGTATTAGTAAGTTATAAGGAGGTATGATTAGGGGTATACATATACACTTAATAATAATGCAAAAGAAGAAGAAGAAGAAGATGTTCCAAAATTCAGATAGATGAAAGGTCAAGAGGGGAGATAAAACAAAAATCCAAAGTTCAGAGAGATGAAAGGTCAAGAAGGGAGATTTTCATCTCTCTCAACTTTGGATTTTTGTTTTATCTCCCCTCTTAACCTTTCATCTCTTTGAATTTTGGATCATCCTTTTCTTTCTATTTTTTTTTTGCATTATTATTAAGTGTATTGATTCTACTAAAATATGTATACTCCTAATCATACCTCATTTCTAACTTACTAATATTAACAATTCTTTACCTAATACTCTATTTCCATTTTAAGCTAATCTCTCACAAATTATCATTGAAAATATTAATAAATAATCATATTAAATTATTCCCAACAGCTAGCTTTCAACTAAATAGGGACTAGTCAACCCATAACAAATATAAAGATATCAATATTAATAAATAATTATATTATATAAATTAAAACTATTGAAATAAAATATATTTTTTACTCTATAACAACTAGATTTTAATCTAAGTATATAATATTTTATTAGATATCTCCTTAAATAATATTTGACTTGTCCCATTAACTAATTTACCAACAACTAATTCTCAATGGCTAATTCTCGGTGATGATGCATCCTTGCTATTTATTCCTTTACATCAATTAATTTCTAGACAATGATGCATCCTTGCTATTTATTCCTTTAGATCGATTAATTTCTAGGTAATGATGCATCCTTGCTATTTATTCCTCTAGATCGATTAATTTCTCACCTTATTCTGAGGATTAACCACATTAGTTGGTTCGAAATGTCAACCAAATCCTAGCTATGTAATTAATTTGGAATACTTATATCTATATTATGGATCACAAAAGTATTAGATCTAACAATGTATATATTTTTTATAATAAATTTGTTTTATTACTTAACTTTAGGTATTTATTTTTTTAAATACATTTATATTTTATATTATATTTAAATCTAAATTAAATAGATTGTATGAAGTTTTATTTTTATTTATTTTTGGGTTTAAATTTTATAATAAGCAATGGGGGATGGGGATGAGACTTAGTGGTTAGGAAAATAAATTTTAGTATATCATATTTCAATTTGATATTTAAATTTCTCATAAATTTAATAAAATCAAAATTTTCATTTATTTGGGAATTAATTTTAATATGGAAAGATGTATTTGGGAATCAATCATAATTTCAAAAGATTTGTTGGTTATTACTGGTTCCATCGTTATTGGTTTCTAAATATTTTCTAGGGGACTAATGGGACATGGGAGTATTAAGACGGATGTCAAAGACAAAATAGTTAGAAATATGAGAAGCATATATGGTGCACACAAAACTATTCGTATATTACATTCAAATCCAAGCCACATAAATAGTTCTCATGAGATCCAACAGTTTCCAAACAAGGAAAATATTGTCGAGAAAATCTCTCAACAAAACTCCTACAACCAACAAAACAATCCTACCTATATACTATTGTAAGCATTACACCAAGTCCCCCCTTTAATGCTTATATTACATCATTAGAAAGATTAATATAAAAATGAGAAATTACAATTCACATGTCACATCTATTTGAATGGCCTTCCTCGACACTTATCTCCACTTTGAAGTCTCCCAGATAACGTTTTTTTCACCACCACAATCTTCGAGCTTCCATTCAACTCATTTAAGACATAACCGCCTCTAACCATATTTGATAAACTTTGTATAATTGATGCTTCTTTATCTCCTCAAGGAAAATGTTGATACTAGATGACCCATGCACAAACTCCCATCTATCAAAATGCAGTGAACTATAAGTTTGATTATTGTATAGGTGGGTTGTCTAGGAGCTAAATGTATCCAACAGTAAATTATAAAACTGACCTTTCTACACACATGGATCTCATAACATAACCAATAAATTATGATTTTGAAGCCCGAAGTATAACAAGACCCATCGGCGTATAACAAACTCACACAATCAAATTAGTGATACATTCTCTCGGCACCGAAGAACATCTAGAACCAATAATTTAATTATATTCCTTTGTTCTTAAGTTGGTTCTTTGTCATATATGTTTTACAAAAAATAAATAGACAGAAAGTATAGCTAAATTCTAAACACAACGACATTTACTACAATTATGCATCAAATCCATATACATCTTGGTCCCGACTTCAAATTCATAGCTTTACTTTGACAGCATGAAATTTACTTGAGAGGATAAGAGAGAGCATTGAATTTATCCTCATGGAACTTGAGCATAGAACCCAAGCTAATATGATCTGGGGTGATGGCAAAAGGCTTGATGAGCGAAATAAATAAAAACTTCGCCTTGTCTCTACCGATGCTCAGAGATGGAAGGGAAGCTGGCATCACTGCAACATAAGTCTATTTGGATGGGAAGTTAGTCATCACCCAACAAAAACACTATCACGCATATTTCCCAACACCTGCTAATAGATCCACTGCATTGTCACTGCTTCACTGCCCAAGTCTTCACACCATCGTTGACATCCATCACACTCACGGACACCACTAGATAATAGTCACGCTGCCGCCCGGACGAGATTCGAACCTGAGACCACCAATGAGAACTATCTTTAATAAGGCACACAATGAATATCAATTGAGAGTTCCCTAGATCTTGCCACAACAGATGCAACAAACATAAGCATGGAATCATGTTGCGTAGATGCCATGGTCTTCATCCATTCTTTCCATTCTCGGTGCAAATTTGAATTAAGAGAATTGAGATATAGAAGGCATTGTTCTTTATTAATTCGCGTTCAAGAGAAATGACGTGCTGCATTTGGGAGTGTTTAAATGTGTGGCGCTTGACATAAAACAATCGTTCAAAAGCATATGATTTAATTTGTAGTCCAATTCTTCTAACTTGCTCATGACCCATAGCGAGCCATCAACATTCACCATCGCAGTACAGGGGCAATTCTGGACCTTCACGATTCTCCATGAATTTTCTTGACAACCTGACAGCGATGATAGTGCTTTGTTACCGTTACAAAGTGAAACACATAAGAAATTATGAAATTCAACACTCCAATGGAAAATAAACACTCTCATATACCACCTAATCTATGTGCAAATGATTTAAGAATTACAACTTCCTATCTCCCGTGCCCTCCCTTGAGGGATTCAGATCTATATGGCCTCTGATACCAAGTAAGTGTAGGTTTTAACCATGTATAAAAATTACCTGCAAACGAATTAAAAAAGAAAAAAAGAAAAATATGCAATGGTGAGAAATACAAAACAAATACACATATATTTTCCCCTAGATCCCAAAACCAAGACTACCAGATTAATTTTTTATTATATTCCTTTCAATGTTACAACACACACACACACACATATATATATGTCGAACCATTCATAAACCCCAATCCATTAACCCTGAATTAGAACATAACCATAGTTCCCTTGATTAGATCTATAAAATACCATGGGCAGAAAACCATCATGCCCAAAACCATGTGTGAAATCCATGCACAAAACCATAGGTAGGTCTGCCCACCTAATATAGGGTCTAAAAAAAACTCCTCGAGACACCACCACCCTACAAACCCCCCTACAGGGAGGGATGTCACCCCACTGCTTCACGTGTGGGGCTAGTCATGGAAAGAATATAACACACACCCATCTATAAGAAATCTAAGAAGCATACATGGTGCACAAAAAACTATTCGTATATTACATTCAAATCCAAGCCACAAAAATAGTTCTCATGAGATCCAACAAATTCCAAACAAAGAGAATATTGTTGAGAAAATCTCTCAACAAGACTCCAACAACCAACAAACCAATCCCACCTATATACTATTGTAAGAATTATTCAAAGTAAAATGTGATACACAAGAACATAGTTTCGGATTTAAGAGTAACGTGGTTGACTTTCCCTAGAATATAATATTTTTGGGAATATATTTTAGAAGCCTTGTTTTTTCGAAGAACAAAATTATGTGAATATGATTCAGAAAAAATAAACTTGTCGTTATATGAGGTATTTATAAGAATATATTTATAAATAACACTTTTTGGAATATAAGTATGTTAGGGATCTGTAGTCATTCAAGATCTTTTTCTCCTATGTCAACATCAAAATGCTAAGAAAAATACAGAATTACAGATCTTAGAGATCATCACAGTTACAAACTCAAGTGCGATGGTAAGAGGGCTTCAACCAAGTCCTGGATAACCTATGAAGTTCTCTAAAGTGTTGTATGTTGAAATTCCTCTTCTTCATCATTCTTCTTTTCCTTGCATGAAAGCGAATGTTAAAGAAGCTCTCGAATGAAGGATTTGAGAATGTGTTGAAGAAAAATATATATCCGACCATGAAGTACATTGATGTAAGAAAGAAGCATATGGGCTCCATCAAATCCCAAGACTGTTCCCAGAATCATGGATTTACAACAATATTGAATGATGATGTGGACAAGTGAGTATGGTGGAGAAGGAACCCACAAGACGTTTGCATCTACATCCACATGATGCAAACATAAAGAATTTACTAGTTTGGTGCTCCAATTAAATTTTGAGTTTCATGTGGCAGCCTGTCAAACTTATCTTGTCACCTCCAATAGATGAAGGGTGTTGTGCAGATAAGGAAATGTAACTATATGGTATCTTCATGTTGAGAATCACATATTTCTAGAACAAATTCATTCCCTATGTAACAAGACACAAAGTGTTGGCTTAGTGGGTCCTGACCCAGGTTCAGAGTTAAGTTTGCCAAACAAATCCCTACACTACTAGCCCTTTCAGCATCAACCCGCAGAGCACGGACTAAAGTCTCACTAGAAGCAGTAAGGAGGGGTGCTGGAACCAAATTTCCGCACCCGGAGATAAGTGTAATGTTGTTTTGTGCCCTAAACCTGCCTTCACATAGATCAATAAGCCTCTAAGACTTATCGATATAACTTCCTTTATCCAACCTCTAGACCTTCGCAAAGGTTTACGACTGTCTTTCGCGGACCCTAAACAGGTGAATCAACCACTTACACACCTCTGTAATTACCCTTAGCTCTGTATTTACCCAGATCGACTTAAGTGTTTGATAACATTAACATGCAGCAAGATATTCTTCATGTAAACAGTTACTATTACTTGCGTTCATATGACAATGTAAATTATGTAAAATCGCAGATCAATACAGTATTAATTCATAAACCTGCCATTCATCATAGCATAATTGCGCATTCATTCATAACAAAAATAGATAGGCAAAACACATATATTTCCATAATAATCTCTTTATTAATGCTTATGTTCTTCTTACAGACTCAAGAATTCCTTGCACACTCAGCTGCAGGGGTCCGTGCACTCAGCTGCGAACTCTACTCTAGGCCTTTGCACACACAGCTGCAAAAGCCTCTCTTCTACTCTAAGACTTCTTCGCTCTTACTTCTAATGACCCATTACATTCATCTTCATCCTCAGTTATCATGCCTTAGACTCTTTAAGCCTCTCCCTTTCATACAATCGCATGGTCCACGGACCATGGGTAGGTCTATACAAGCCAACAAAACTTACATACCAGAAGGGTAAAACCTTTATGAAAACTTACCATCTACGCACTCCGCGACCACATTTTGCGAAGACTTTACACTTTTTACAATAAAACATGGGATTGTTTCCCCAAAACTTGGGCTTTTTCCCAAAAATTGACCTTAGGGGACCACATTCTTCAAAGTGCTGACAATTGCCTTGTCAATAGTCGCCTCCATGTTCAAAGCTCCATCAGGCAGTGCAATTGCCCAGAGATCCATTGACCAAACCAACTCTACTACTTCAGTGTTCCCCGGTGCAAAACAAGTGGATGATGTGCTTCTTTGTCCTGCAACCGCTTGGAGTCTAGTTGTTTGGATCTGTAGCTCACGCAGACCCATTTATATGGTGCCTAGTTCCTTCTTCTGATGCTACTCAAACTGCTGCAGCAGTTTTGCTGTTGTATCCCGCACCTTATTGCTAATATCGTCCAAGTTGCCCTCTGTCAGGGTAATTGGATCTAGTGATGACTTGGAGACTTTCGACTTTTTGCGTGGTCCTTCCTTCTCCTGCTCCCTATACCACTTTACCCGGAAGGGAGTGCTTTCCTGTTGATCTCCACCGCCCTGGTCTGACCACTCTTCCTCCTCCGTTTGGGGTGAAGGAGATTTGTGACTCCTTTCGGAGCCGTGCTCTTCTTGCTCGGCCTATTCTTTTGCGGTGCGCTCCACGTCTATCGGGGCCTTCTCCTTGGCCTCTTTCTTCCACTTTTTAGCCAACAACTAAACCTTCATTCTGACCACCTCCTTTTTCCTTTTCTCCACGGACTTGCTAGTCCCAACGACCTCATTGGATGCAACATGCCAATGTGCTGGCCAACACTTGATGACATCTGTAATCACGTCATTCGTGGCCAGGTAGGGTAATTCAAACTATTTCTGGTCGGGGTCCTTGCGCGCCAGGATGTAAATATGGTGGAAGTCCACCTTGAACTCCATATACCCCGACAACTACTCGAACACAGTTGGTGAGAACTGTGACTTATGGTTGATGGCCATGCGAATACTCACCTCCATCAACACCCAAAAGACTTTCCTTTCCGTTACCCGTGCAACATCTTTCGTGGCCCAAAGAGACGTGAACTTTGCTGCTTCTGGTAAATCCTTCTCCACAGGAGGAAATTGGTTATCCTTCGGCAAGTCCCACGCAACCAGCACTATTGAGAGAAACAACTACGAATACTGAAATGTTTTACTATCATTCTGTGCCTCTCTATATTTCGTGAGGAAATCGTTACACATGTAGCACGCCCAGTTGAACTATACGCCCTCCGCACACTAAGCTGCTAAAGAAACTACTAGTGTCGGCACCTCGTCTGCACGACACTTCCTCATCACCTTGCCAGCCAACATTTTCATGGAAATCTTGACCGTGGGGTCAGTAATGCTGGTAATCGAATACCCGTGCGACTTTTTGACAAGATTAAACTTTTCCTTCATCTTCTTAGCGAGGTCGCGCTTGCTCGTCTTTCCACCAAATGCCTTGGCCGGATTCAGTCCAGAGTGCAGTAATAATGTGATCCTATGGATCAGCATATCTGTGATAGGGATCGGCTCATTTAACCATAAGCACCTGTCATGGACTAGGCACAGCAGCTGCTTAATGACAATTAGGTTGATGTTTGACCGATGATAGTGTGACACCCATAACAAGTTCAAAAACCATGACTTGTTGACTCCATGAATCCATTCCACTGGCTCTAACACGGTGACACCAGATTATTTATAGAAAACCCTTTGCATGAAGGCGTCGGTAAGCAAGGTGGGGGAACCACTCATGGTCCGCCAAAGCCCAGTCTTCAAGATTCAAATGTGGGACCCACACCAAGTGCAGACCTTCAAAGGTAATATTATCCAACAACAGGGGAGTTTTGAGGGAGAATTGTCCGACATATGGGTCCTTCAGGGCCTTTAGCTTGCCCTTTCGTGGAGGGATATACTTTGGAAGCTTTGAAATAGGGTCTACTGCCTTAATATCTATGTCTTTTATGCCTTCCTCGGCTTCCAGGGCTACCACCTTCCCCTTCTCCTTTGTGCTCGACTTTTCTTTCCACTGCACCTATGTAGCTGCATGTTTCCTTGGTGACTCACGCACTGGCATCGGCTTCTTTTTCTTATCCTTCTTCAGCTTAGGGACCTCTCTTGTTGGTGTAGGATTTGGCCTAGGCGACCTCAGTGCCATAGGCACTGTTGCTGGAACATCCATACTCACTACCTCAGGGGCAACTCCCTCAGAGGAAACAATCTCTCCAACGCTTAATGTTTCTACGGGACCTAGTCCTAGCATGATGTCACAGATAAGCTTTCTGTCTGACTCAGAATACTGAGCGAACATGGGGCTTGTGAGAAAATTCTCAAAGACCTCACGGTTCATGTGCAACAAACAACACAACTCAGAAATTCTTAGAATGCAAAGTGTTTCTTGCTGGACAACCACCTGTAATTTATAGGCAAATTAGAATTCAAATTCAACCGTTCCCCCTAAAATACATCCATAAATGCGAGATTGGCGACATATTTCCAAAGATTTCACACTTGATTTCAGCCTTAAATGCCTTAAATGTCAGTCGCCCACTCCTCCTAACTTCTTCTAGCATTCAAATCATGAACAGTGATAATAACAGTGATTTTCGGGTTGCGCTACGTGGTTTCCACCCCTATAGCGCAACTCCCTTAGTTCTTCTTCTGGCACTATGACACCCTCTTGTTTTGCACAGACCTCTCATCGCGCAACTCTATAGCCCGGGCAGTGTAGTTTATAGCCCCACACCTCCTTACAGTTGCCTGGAGTGGTAAGACTGTGCTACCATCATGTAGTCATTAGGTCAGATCGCCGATGTATGGCTTCAATCGGCTCCCATTTACCTTTCCTAGAAATGGATCTCCAGTTAATTTAACTAGTTGAACTGCTCCACCATCGGTAATCTCTTTGATCACATATGGCCCCAGCTAATGCATTTGAAATTTTCCTAGAAATTTATCAAACTTGTTGTCATATAATCAAACTAAATCATTTACCTTGAAGGTGCACAGTTTGATGTGTCAATCGTGCCATGCCTTCTCACATTCCTTCTGAACTTGTTGATGGAATCCATCCAGAAACTTGTCTTCCTCAAGCTCTATCAACTTTGTTGGCTTAGTGGGTCCTGACCCACATTCAGAGTTAAGTTTTCCAAACAAATCCTTACACTACTGGCCCTTTTGGCATCAACCTGCAAAGCATGGACTGAAGTCTCACCCGAAGCAGTATGGGGAGGTGACGGAACCAAGTTTCTACACCAAGAGATAAACGTGATGTCATTTTGTGCCCTAAAACTGCCTTCGTGTAGATCGATAAGCCTCTAAGGCTTATCGATATAACTTACTTTAACCAACCTCTAGACCTTTGTGAAGGTCTATGACAGTGTTTCGCAGACCCTAAACAGGTGAATCAACCACTTACGCACCTCTGTAATTACCATTAGTTCTGTATTTACCCAGATCGGCTTAAGCGTTTGATAAAATTAACATGCAGTAACATATTCTTCGTGTAAATAGTTACTATTACTTGTGTTCATATGACAATGTAAATCATGTAAAATCGTACATCAATATAGTATTAATTCATAAACCCGTCATTCATCATAACATAAAAGAACATTCATTCATAACAGAAATAGATAGACAAAACAAAAATATTTCTAGAATAATCTCTTTATTAATGCTTCTGTTCTTCTTACAGACTCAAAACTTCTCTATGCACATAGTTGTAGGGTCCGCGCACTCAACTACAGACTCTACTCTAAGCCTTTGTGCACACAGCCGCAGAGCCTCTCTTCTACTCTAAGACTTATTCGTTGTTTCTTCTAATGACCCATTACATTCATCTTCATCCTTAGTTATCATGCCTTAGACTCTCTAAGAATCTCCCTTTTATACAATCCCATGGTCTGCGAACCATGGGTAGGTCTATACAAGATGACACAAATTACATAATAGAAGGGTAAAACCCTTTATGACACTTTACCATCTATGTGCTCCGCGACCACATTTTGCGGAGACTTTACACCTTTTACAATAAAACTTGGGCTTTTTCCCCAAAATTTGGGATTTTGCCCAAAAATTTATCTTAGGGGACCACATTCTTCAAAGTGCTGACAATTACCTTGTTAGTGGTTGCCTCCATGTTCAAAGCTCCATCAGGAAGTGCGATTGCCTGGAGGTCCATTGACCGAACCAAATCTGCTGCTTGAGTGGTCCCTAGTGCCAAACTGGTGGATGTTGCATTGCCCTGTCCTGCAGCCGCCTGGAGTCTAGTCATTTGGATCTGCAGCACATGTAGACCCATCTGTATGATGCCTAGTGCCTACTTTTGCTCAAACTACTACAATAGTTATACTATTGTATCCCGCACCTTATCGCTAATATCATCCAAGTCGCCCTCTGTCAGGGTAATTGGATCTAATGACGACTTGGTGGCTTTCATCTTTTTGCATGGTCCTTCCTTCTCCTACTCCCTATACCACTTTACCTAGAAGGGAGTGGTTTCCTATTGATCTCCATTGCCCTAGTCTGACCGCTCCTCCTCCTCCGTTTGGGGCGAAGGAGATTTGTGACCCCTTTCGGAACCGCGCTCTTCTTGCTCGGCCTATTTTTTTACGATGCGCTTCGCATCTACCCGGACCTTCTCCTCGACTGCTTTCTTCCTCTTTTCAGCCAATAGCTGAACCTTCTATCTAGCCACTTCCTTTTTCCTTTTCTCCGCGGACTTGTTAGTCCCGACGACCTCATCGTATGCAACATGCCATTCTGTTGGACAACGCTTAGTCTTCGCCATCCTTGTAAATGTCGTTATGCATAAACTAGGAAGGATATAATCCATAAGCATTACAGCCTCTACGCCATAGACCAACCTAAACGGTGTCTGACCAGTAAGCTTCTTACAAGTAGTTCTATAGGCCCATAACACAGCTAGTATGCACACATCCCAATCATTCCTTTCCACATTGCAAACCTTTGTCAGTGTGTTCTCCAATATCTTATTAAACGCTTCAATCGTCCAATTGGCATGAGGGTGATATGGCATAATGTTTTGATGATACACTTGGAATTCTTCTGTCAGCGTGTTGATTGTTTCATTAAGGAAGTGCGTACCGCGATCAGTCATTAAAATCTTCAGGTAACCAAACTTGGTCAACACATACTCAAATAAAAATTTCACTGTTGTTGCCCCTATATAGTCCTTCACGGGGGTTGCCTCTGCCCATCTGGTCAAATACTCGGTCGCGGTGATGATATACTGCGCACCCATCTTCTTTCCTGGAGGCTGAATCGGTCCTGCAAAATCAATTTCCCACTTCACAAATGGCTGCAATGATACCTCCATATTCAAAGGCAACACAACCCTCCATGATGGCCTACCAGTTCTATGACATGCATGGCACGCCCTACAATATGCTTTGGAATCCTTATGCAATGTTGGCCACCACAACCCAGGGCGTAAAATCTTCTGCGTTGCTGTTTTTCCTGCATAATGGCCTCGTGCAGCCCCTCCATGAGCTTCAACTAGGATACTGCTACATTCAAAATTAGGCACATAGCATCTCAATATCTCATTTGATCCCATTTTATATAAGTGACCTACAATAACAAAAAAATCTACTATGCGCACCACCAAGTCCTTCTTCTGGTGTATCCTTCTAGAGTCATTCCCGTAGTCAGGAAGTCGATAATGTCTGCAAAATGATTGTCTGCTACACACACCGCAAAGATCTTTGTGTTAGGCAGTCCTTCCTCCAAATTGGTAGCTTCCTCTCTCGTTTCAATGTGCGACATATGATTTGGCCCTGCATTCAATCACCCTGGCTTCACAATAACTTTGAAATCATACTCTTGAAACAACATTAGCCATCTGCATATTCCCCCCCCCCCCCAACACAGGCTTGTTGACTAGGTACTTTAAGGCAGAATGGTCGGTATACATCTTAAAGTGTCTACTTAGCAAGTAATGCCTAAACTTCTGGAGCGCATACATAATAGCCAACCCTTCGTGCTCTATCATCGAATAATTCTTTTCAGCCTTCAACAACTTCTTTCTTTCAAAGGCTATCAATGATCCAATTCTCCTTCACCAACCTATGTCAGTACTGCTCCCAACACAATACATGACGCATCCACATGCACGTGAAATTCCTTCTTCCAATCTGGGAAGACGAGGATTGGCGCAGTGACCATTTTCTCCTTTAACACATCCAGGCTCCGCTGACATTCTTCATTCCAACAGAATGTAGCATCCTTCTTCAACAATTTTTCCATCGGCGTGGTAATCTGAGAATAACCCTTGATGAACTTTCGATAATATCCAGTATGACCCAACGTTGCGTGCAACTATTTAACACTCCTTGGCACCTCCAAATTAATTATGACTGTGATCTTAGCAGGTTCCACCAATAATCCCTATTTGCACACCACATGACCCAACAAGATTCTGAAAGGGACGCAAAATAAACACTTCTTCAAGTTTAGTGTGATCTGATACCTTTGGCACATATCCAACATCAAGCGCAAACTAGCTACATGGCACTTTACCAGTCCAAACACTGTCCAATCATCAAAATATACCTCCAAAAACTTATGAATGAACTCTTTGAACGCCGCAATGACTACGCGCGAGAAGATTGCTGGCGCATTCTTAAGTCCAAAAGGCATTACCGTATACTGAAAGCATCCCCACTTAGTCACGAAGGTAGTCTTACTCCTGTCTTCTAGCACGATCTTTATCTGATGGTATCCAGAGAACCCATCAGTGAATGAATATGCTTCATGTCTGCCAACATTATCCAATACCTCATCTGTGAATGAAGTTGGAAAAGGATCATGAATGCAAGCATCGTTTAGCTTCCTGAGATCTACACAAATTCTTATTTCATCCTTCTACTTCTTTTCCTAAAATACCATTGGACTCACCCAATCGGATTCCTCCACTGGTTCAATAATACCTGCTGCCAACATCTTGTCCAACTCCAAGCGGACCTTTTCCTTGTACTTAGGATTAAGGCGATATGGCCTCTGCTTAACAGGCTTCATGTCTAGTTTCAACGTTATTTTCATCACTCCTAAATCGCCTATTATCCCCTTCAAGTCTGAAAACTTTGTAGGGAACAAATCCTAGTACTCGCGGAGAAACTCAACAACCTTATCGACCGTAGCATCATCCCAGTAGTCCCCTATCTTCGCAAACTTTGGCTCCACCTCTGTTCCAATGTTCACTTGTCTAGTTTTCAGCAGCGTGGTGATATCTGGATTCTCTATCTGCGGTCCCTCAACTTTGCGGTGACCTTCTGCCTCTCAGATATTAATGTTCCTTGGATCCTCCTCTTCTTCTTTAGCAGTCACATTGTAGCACTCCAGCACATGGCACAGTTGGGTGGTCCAATCTAGTTGAATAAAATCGAAGGGATCCTGCGGTATTCTGAAGATCGTTTCCTTGACCTCCTGCAACGCTTCATCGATGCACTCAAATTCCTCATCAAAGTTGAATGTCATCACAAATCCCTGTCTCAAAATGTCCCACTCATCAGTGTCGTAGCGAAGCTTTGTTTCCAACTACCAATTCATTGGTATTACATCCAAGGTGTGACAAAACAAATGTACCCACTCTAGTTGCAGCTCTTCTCCATAACCATCAGTCCATTTTGCTAAGTGATCGCGCGGGTCACTCTTCCCATCGTATTTCTCTGTCAATCGCACTTTTGGGTGACCAAACTGCACCCTCATCATTCTTTTTTAGTCGCACCATCCATCAAAAATTTCTTTATGCGTACCCCACCATCTTGAGCGCATAGCGCGTAGTGCCAAATCCAATGCTTGGACATGATTCTTCTTAGGCAATTCCCTTTCAAATGCATACAAAAATTTATCTACATCAGTTAGACCATCATAATAAGGAAAAATGCTTACCTCCGGTAATACACATCGTAATGATTTAGTCATCATGTTACAACGCAACGTAGATAATTCATGCAACCTATTCTACCAATGTTCCAACTCTTCATCTGAATCTGATGTGTAGGAACTTTCACGGTCCCATGCAATGCGTCCATCTGCTGTTGGATTCACCCAATCTTGGTCTCGCGCTGTTATTTTGTAGATCTGGTCCAAATCATCGTCACTTTCATAATCATGGACCGATTCAGTATAGCACGATCCTTTTGCAGGGTCCAAAGGTACTACTACGTGGAGTGATTTCCTCTCAAATGACATCATCCGCTTCTTCAAATTGATCACTCATTCATGTCAATAGCCCAGTCAATCCCAAGGAGCGCGAGCTAGGGATTGCTATCATCAACAATTTCTATCACTTCGAAATTAGCCAACACGCTCACGCCTTCAATATCTATTGTCACTCCCTGCAATATTTCCATGGGGATAATCTTTTGCTGATTAGCCATCCTCAATTGAATCGGAGACCACTACAGCGCAAGTCTCCCCATTCTCTCCCACGTTTGTTTAGGCAAAAAATTCGCTTTTGACCCAAGATCTAGAATAACTTGGTCCATTTCATATTTTCCTATTTGCACGGTGAGCCTCATCTCACACCCTGTTCTTGTCTTATGCTTACCAATTTTCCTGACCACACGCGGATCCTCAAGAGCATTTTATTTATGTGCAAATTTATTTACCAACTCCTGTAATCCTTTCACGACCTTGTTATCTCATAGTAGCTTCATACAGGTCTCCAAAAAGGTAGCAGGCATGGATGGGTCCATTTCTTTAGAATGCTTATCCTGACTCCCTGAGGTAGAAGCCTCAACGAAGCTTTTCTTCTCTTCCATGAAGGTTTCTTTCGTGCGCTCTAAATCAAATCCAACCTCCTTTTTTGGAGCTTTACAGACCCATTCACTTTCTTCAAGCTACTTTCCCTTATCTTCGCCAATCGTCATTCCACTTTGCCGCATGATATTCATATTACGATCCTCTTTGCGAGGTTCAGGCCTCATCATCTGTAGGTTCTGGGTAGGCTATTGAGTCTACGTCCCCTTTTCCCACATCTTATCTATTAATATAGGGAAGTCTTTTATCACGTGGTCAAACAGAGTATAGTATCAGCACAACAAGCACATCAAGTTCGTACACTCTCGTGCGTAGTGTCATGACCCTACACAATTGTAGCAAATAACTTTTCCCCTACCTCACTCAGGTCCTCCTCCACCTCAACCTCATACGTACCCATGATATCCTCCTCACGCTCCCCCAGCACCTTGGTCCGAAGGCTGAGTTTCTATTTGCATCCGATATGTGGTCATTCTCTCCATCATCAACTCATAACTATGGCAGTTACGCTCATCGTGAGCCACCGATTTACAGAAGTTGCAGAAGAGTTGTTGCAGTGTCTACACAAATTTCTGCAGCAAGTGACAATTGTCTATTACATGTTTTCTAGCTACCTAACAGATAGCACACCACAATGAAAGCCATGTACTTGGTCCGAATTGAGCTTCCGACCTTAGAGGCATCGACCCTCCTCCTGCAACATAATTTGCGAAGACAGGGAAGTGATCTTTATCATGACCCTGGCTCCTACATTTCAGACACCAAACTTATTCGCACACCTCTAGCCAAGTCGCTCTATCTTTCTTCAGACTTTGGAACTCTAGGCAAAGATTCTGCAACTCCACGTGAATTTGTTGAACTCCCAAAGCAACATCTTGAATCGGTGTCTCATGCAATCTCATTGCAATCTCCAGGGCTTCCACCTGGGTCCCAATCTTTTGCTATGATAAAGCAACCCTTAAATGAGGCAAGAGCAAAGCTACAAACCATTCGCAGTGTTGTCCATCCGTAAGATTCATATTAGCTTCGCGGATCTTGCATTTCAATCTCTGGTCTAGCTCCCGGGGCATCTCGCCAGGCTTCATCATTATTTCCTTGAATCCAATGATTGATTGCGCTTCAAACTTGGATCTATTGAATTCCTTATTCAGCGCAATCTAAATGTCGGCCAAAGTAGCTGTCGGGTTATCGGTGCAGTACTTAATGTACCATGTTAGCGCGTGATCCTATAAATCAATAATCAACGTTTCTTTCTTCATCTGATCATCTGTAATGTTATATGTTGTCCATACGGCCTTTGTAATGAACCAAAACTAGTCCAGGTCCTCATTTCCTAAGCCCTTGAAAACAGGAAACTTCACTGCATTCACCATATTGAATGATGGTGGAGGTGTTGGTGGTGTGGGCGAAGGTGTATGTTGTGGAGGTGAAGATGGAGGTGGTGTGGGCGGATGGGGTATTTGTGGGAAAGCTTACCTTATTAGCTGGACAGTGCTCTATGGAGAAGCCTGTGCTGCTCCTTCGTTGTCACTCAGAGGAGGCTCAATTAGTGGGCTATATTCAGGGCATGTTCTCCCTCTATCCCTGAATAAATTTCAACTTCGCATAGCTCCAAACATCAAGGTAATTGCATAACCCACTTTTCACACAAGAGCATTTTAATCCAAGTATTCAAATATCTTAAACACTTACCTTGTGGTGCCTTGAAGAAGCATCGATGTGTTTCACTGTAGCTGACCAACCTATCAACTGCGAACTCTGTCACAAATCCTCTGATGACATGATCAAGCCAATGATCGACATCATTTGTGATCTTATCTTTAGAGGCTTCCAATCTCCACACTAACTCTGGGGTCCACACTATTGGACTGTCAAGCCTCCACCTTCCTTGACCATCTGCTAATTTAGCGATCCACTCGTATAGCTCGATCGAGAAGGAACAAAAGAAAATTTCATGTATCTCTATGTACAGATACTTGTCCAACCACAGTTCTTTCATCAATCGCAGATTCATGTTTTCTTGTAACGCAAATTCGTGGATCTTTCTATCCAACCACTCCTCAATTTATTTCTTTGTTGGATTCCAGTGATGTGACATCACACATCTCTTTATGCAGATCCCGGTCCCGGTAATGGAACCATTTGTTGGCTTAGTGGGTCTTGACCCAGGTTCAGAGTTAAGTTTTCCAAACAAATCCCTACACTACTGGCCCTTTCGGCATCAACTCACGGAGTGCAGACTGAAGTCTCACCTGAAGCAGTATGGGGGGGTGCTGGAACCAAGTTTCTACACCCAAAGATAAGCATGATGCCATTTTGTTCCCTAAACCTGCCTTCACACAGATCGATAAGCCTCTAAGGCTTATCGATGTAACTTCCTTTAACCAACCTTTAGACCTTCGCGAAGGTCTACGACTGTCTTTTGCAGACCCTAAACAAGTGAATCAACCACTTACGCACCTCTGTAATTGCCCTTAGTTCTGTATTTACCCAGATCGTCTTAAGTGTTTAATAACATTAACATGCAGCAAGATATTCTTCGCATAAACAGTTACTATTACTTATGTTCATATGACAATATAAATCATGTAAAATTGTGCATCAATATAGTATTAATTCATAAACCCATCATTCATCATAGCATAAAAGCACATTCATTCATAACAGAAATAGATAGACAAAACATAGATATTTCCATAATAATCTCTTTATTAATTCTTATGTTCTTCTTACAGACTCAAGACTTCCCTACGCACTCAATTGCAGGGGTCCGCGCACTCAGTTGTGGACTCTACTCTAGGCCTTTGTGCACACAGCTACAGAGCCTCTCTTCTACTCTAAGACTTCTTCAATCTTACTTCTAATGACCCATTACATTCATCTTCATCCTTAGTTATCATGCCTTAGACTCTCTAAGATTCTCCCTTTTATACATCCCATGGTCCGTGGACCATGGGTAGGTCTATACAAGATGACACAACTTACATAACAAAAGGGTAAAACCCTTTATGACACTTTACCATCTACGTGCTTCACGACCACATTTTGCGGAGAGTTTGCACTTTTTATAATAAAACTTGGGCTTTTTGCCCAAAAACTTGGTCTTTTACGCCAAAATTGACCGTAGGGGACCGTGTCCCAACAAAAAGTTATAAATTAACTAAATACAATCTCTACCAACATTCCACGACATCAAGGAACAATGAAGTTGTGAGCAGCGAGTAGGCCATCCCATGGATTATAAAGTAATGATATAATTAAGACGATCCCACAAGAAAAAAGAAACTTGAGAGGATTTTTCCACATCCTGGATTTACATCACATGATAAAGTCAACTTCATTGTATTTCAAGAGTTAAGTAATAGTAGGGTTGCAAAACCATAAAATATTTACATAGGATTTTAACATATTTCCAATCCTATGATAATTTACAGAAACTCCAGTTCCCTTAGGTTAGGGAGGAATAATCCATGCTTATTATTCTCCATACATCTATCTCCCTTCATCTTTCACCATGGGAAGATCGAGATCTTTCATCATTTGACATCTATCACTCATCAGTAAAAATCAAGATCTTTTGTTGATGACGTTGGAAATCCATCAACGAAGGGGGTCTCCCTAATGTGAAGTCCCAATTAGACTTCACATCGTTTAGAGTAGGATCCCCATCTAGAGTATCTACATGGTCACCAGGACTCAAAGGTTTTCCTTAGCTGCAATGAATAACATAAGAGAGTATGCACATAACCTTTGAAATCAATAAATAAGTTGACACTGTGAAACACCAATTGAAATGTGTAAAAGGATACTTTCACAAGAGGGAAGTAAGAATGAGTCTCTAGAAGGAAAGTAATAGTATTATCCTAAGAGAGGCAAACGAGAGAAAGGAAAGATTCATTAGTTATCTAGCGAAATATTTCACATAAATGCAATGAATGTTAAAGCAAATAGAACACATGTTCAATGAGATAAGTACCAAAGACAATGAATTAGTTCAATTTCCTTAGTACATATGGACAAAACATATACTACAAACGTCTAAAGAATAGTATTACAATATTCACTATACATGTATGAAAATGTGTTGGCTCAACAATCTTATGATTATTAGGTGAAAGATCCAAGTACATAGTTACAATGGTGAGACACTAGCTTCAATAGTGGAACATTAAGTCAATCCTTATTTTTCCAAAGAATGATTGTCTCTCCTATGGCAAGCTAGAGAAGCCAAGCCTAGATTTCATATGTTTATGGCTCCAAAATCCATTTTCTTGAGTTATGAGGTTTCTTTTATAAAAAAGGGAGTGGCCTTTCATATCCCTATGACTCTTGAACTTCCCTCATGACTCTTGGACTTCTAATGTGACCTTTTAACTTCTATATGACTTTTGGGCCTTTTCATGTGACTCTTTTTTCCATATGTAACTTTTTGTATTCCACATGTGACTCTTGGACTTCCACACATTACATTTTGTCATTTTCCTTTTGATAATTACATCATTACACCCACAAATTATGTGGCAATACACATTAACACATATGACATTGTGATGACATTTGTGCAAGCCATAACTTGGAAATTATGATATCAAACTTCATGATGATGTGGCAATGCCAAGCTGCTCTCTTTGTTGCTTTGACTTTGACTTCTTCATGATAGATCTTTGCTTGTTATTTATCTTCACCCTCTAAAGGGTCTAGGTGAATTTTGGAACCTTCTAGGTAAACTTATTTGTCTTGATCCAAGACTCCTTTGTGTTCTTCATGATGGTACTTCCTCTGCTTCTTCTTCACAAATGTTCTCCCGTAGCCTCTCTTTGATGGCCTCTTTTAAGAATTACATTGTCATTTTGTAATAATGATACTTGCAGATCGAGATCACTCATGCCAAACCAACATTAGTATGGAAACCATCTATTATACCTCTACTTACTCATGAAAGATGTTGGTTGAGATGAGGAAACATGCAAGGTTTTTGAGAGTAGGCGATTGGGAATTGTGCAGTTGAGGGATGTAGAAACTCAAAGCCACACTTCCAATTAGAACTACACAATAAATAGTAATGGAGGACTTGACATGGCTTCTTGCATAGTGAGAAAGTCCAAAAGAAAAGGTACTGAGCTTGCTAACTGATGAAGTATAGTGAGGTGTGCCTAAGGGGAAGGATATAGGGATTACACAGTTTGGAATCACAACGACTGAGGAAGGCCTCATTGTTGACTAGAACTACACAATGCACAATAAGGAGGAAGTTAGGGCATAGGATTTCGTAGTGAGGGATCTCAGTCAGCAAGACTAGTTAATGTAACTACACAATGCACAATGATTAAGGACAAGCTTAGTGAATTACGCAGTTGATGGGTTCAATGACTTAGAAATGACCCATTTCTCACTGAAACTACACAATGCACAATAAGAGGCTTAGATAGTTCAGGGAACTACGCAATTGGACAACTTAGAGAGATAAGGAGGCAGGGTTTCTCATTGGAACTGCGTAATGCACAGTTCTTGAGGGAAAGGCATGGGAAACTGCGCAGTTGGGAAAGTTAGTGTCAAAGGGAGGACTAACTAACCACTAAAACTACACAATGCATGCACAATACACAATTCAAGACAAGAGAGGACAAGAATTGCACAATTTACAGAGTCAGACAGTTGAATTGATGGCTTAAGTTCCAAGGTTGCTCAGTGTGCAGATGGAGGAAGGAGACTATCTTCTAGTGCCATGCAATACATAGTTTCAAGAGATAGAGGGGCTTCACTATGGTCTGGGAATGCACAATGCACAATTCCCAGAGGGAGGAAGATTGTCTAAAGATTGAGAAAGTTGCAAAGACAGTGAAAGCTCTTAAATGACAGTGTGGGATCAGTAAGGAAACAGAGAACAAGACATGTAATCAAGTCATGAAATGGTGATCTAACACTCATATAACATTAGCAAACACCATAAAATTCAAAATTCACATGCATACCTTGAAAAGACAACAAATTGATACTTATTTATAAGTGCGACAGTTGAAACGTCACATTGCGAAACTTAGAATACAAGTAATGACAAGAGTGTTGACATCAATTAGTCAGTGCACTGAGTTGTGGGGAAGTGTATAACATGTATTCTTATAAAATAAAGGATCAACTAATGTAGAAGAATGTGTTAAGGCGACCTCTAGTGGTGCACTAATATCTGACACATGCAAGAATGAAAATCATCAAAAGCAACCACTGTGACAATAAGGAAACTTGAAAACGACACTTGCAAAATCCAAATAAAGTGAAAGTGACACATGTTATAGTGAAGAGATCACAAAATTGGCACCTATGTAAGTGAAAACAAGCAAAAATTATAAGGAAAACCAAAGTGCATAAAAACAACAATTGAGAAAACTCACTCGAGAGTTGATAAAATTGCAACCTACAGCGAGGGAATTGTCAATCCTGGGATTGTGCACTGAATGTCAATAAGGACTACACAGTCTCTGTCTTCAGGAACTACACAATCACTTTCTTCAGGAACTACACAAGCACTGCCTCTTGGGACTGTGCAGTCATCATCCATAGAGAATTTTGTAGTCACTGGTCTCAACATCTGCACAATCATTGTCATTAATATTTTCATAATGACTATTGGTAAGAATTATGCAGTGCTTGAGTTGCTAGGGTGTGCTTTGACTACTAGGATTCCTTGAAATAAAATAACTTATAAATGCATCGAAATTTGAGCATATGTAAGAAAATGACTTCAACGACTAGAACTTCATAGCAAGACTTAAGAAAATCATCAACCAATCATGAAGTGACTATGAAAAATTAAGGAATGATAGATCATAGGATTACAGGTATGCTCCAAAATTCAAGTGTAGGCAAAATTTTGGAGGGTGTTTGTCACAACGACAACATCTTCTTAGCATCAAGTTGAAAATAGAAGAATCGTGATATTTTTATAATTTTCGTATCGAAACCTTCTTAGCCCGAACCAAAAAATAGAAGAATTATGATATTTTTATAATTTATGTATCGAGATCTTGAGGCCTAACTTGAAAATAGAAGAATTATAATATTTTTATAATTCATTGGAAAAACTTTAAGGTGATGCAATAGGCGGGTATGTGTAGGAAATGTTAAGAGAAAGTGTTTTTCGTTTTTAATCCTTTTAGTGTCACAAAGATGACAAATTCTTTCAACCTGCAACATTTTATGAATTGTTCAATTCCCTATTTCACTATGGAACTTGTGAGAGTTTCTTCTTATTTTAGTAAGGTTGATTTTTTTCTTTTCCCTAATTAAAATAATACGATATTTTTGATCTCCCGATTACAATTCTTATAGTATTGTAAGTCACTTTTCTTTTCTAATTCTTTATCACAACGCACTTTCTCATTCAATTTAGATAATATAATATTTTTAATATTATATTTATTTTTCAAAGAGACCTTGTTCTTTATTCCCCAATGTTTTAGCTAGGACTTGGCACCATGCTACCCCCACTTGAGTTGTGGATTGTTTTGGTTGAGTTTGAAACAAACTTAGGAAGCCTCTTGTCTTCCATGCTCCTTATCTTGCTCTTGCACATTAAGTACTTAGTCATAACCATACTCTTAATGGGGGGAAATAATTACTTCTGTGAAGACGATGGGATAGGGTGTATTAAAGTTAATTTTAAAATTATAAGTTATTAAACACATTTGGATTTTTTCAATCTTTCTCCATGATTCTTTAGAGATGTTACAACCCTAGAATTCACAACCATATAATATAATTTACAGGAGCGACAAGTCCTGAAGATAAGTTTCTTCCTATCCCATAGAAAAAGGTCTCTTCACTTAAAATTATTTTCAAGTCCATAAAAAGCCTTCCACCTCTATTAATCCATTATTCCATGCTATAGTTTTAGTTAAGCATGTGATGAATATCAATTAGGATATATTTGTATAAAGTCACTTCCTCTAAGCTTTTGTTGCCATACATGAAATTAATATAAGTGGTATTACTAGATTTAATTATCATAAAGGCTTTGGTTTTTCAGTGATAACACTCATGCACATATTAGAGTGGAAATCCTTGAGGTTTTTTATTTGTTTGTCTAGATCACAAGGAATCCTAACGATAAGAATAATATCATCAACATAAAGGAAGGGATGATGACTACACCAAGAAGTTTCAAGCCAATACAACCTACTTATTCCAAATAACACTAGGGTTGTCAATGTATATGCCAAAAAACATAAGATCCAAGGGACAACCTTGCTTAAGTCATATATTACAATTAATTTCTTTTAGCCAATTCTTAGAATTCCTAAACTTGATAATAATGTTCTTGTATAGCCTCATCACAACTCTCAACTAGAGAGGAAATTCAACTCTTCTAACCCTTTCCAAAGGTTAGTCATGGCCACTCTATCAAAATTTCTAAAATCAACAAAAAAAGCATAAGAGGATAGTTTTATTGTTGTAACACTCATATATAATGTTCCTACTCATAAGAAGGTGGTACATACTTAAATGATAACTCCTAAATCAAGTTTGACATTTAATTCTTTTTCTATGATTTTCTAGCTACATATTAATCTTCTTTTTCAAAATAATTTCATATATTGATCTTATAATTAGAGAAATTATTTTTATCTCTTTTTTTTTGTAAATTATCTTGTATTATCTCAAAATATCATATTACATCAAACTTCCCATTGTTGATAGGCACAATACAACACAATACATCCACTATCTTCTTGAACTGACTATCTAATCCATACAATTCTACTTTCTGAATTAAATAACCTAGAAATAATCATGGATTGCAGTAAGGGTCCTCCTTTCCTTTCCTCTTGCAGACATTTATCCACCTTGAAGAGTTATTAGGAACAACTAAAGATGGTAAAATAATTGAGTTTTCATGAGTCAATTCCAATTTTGGGACTAATATTCTCAAGTGGGCTAATTTTCCATGATTTTTCAAAAAACATATTCGCTAATTTCCAAATTTTTTCAAACTTATTCGCCCAATTTTTATAGCATAAAATTATTTTATCTTAAAAATCGCCAAAATTTTGTAAAAACTATATAAAATCATTATAATTTTGTATATTTTAAACATATATAGCAAAACATTTTACAATTGGCATATTAGGGACTAGTAAGATTCGCCAAGGTTTTTAAACTTTAAGATAAGTCTCCATCCTTAAAATTTTCCTTGGAGTTCTGCATATGTAATTGCCTCCTAATCACTATCTAAGTGATTTGATTATGGAAACGTTTGTGTCCTCTTATTGTCAAAGCTAGAACCATAGTTGTGTCTCCTATGACTCCATTCAAGGGATGGAACCCAACATCTAGAGGTTGTGATGACACTACATTTCTCCGAGCTTGAGTTGAAAAACTCAATTTATTTGTAGGAATTTTATGCGGTTGAGGATTTTCAAGCTAAATTGCTAAAAAATTCTTAGATTCTTTTGAAACTTTAAGATCTTCTTATTCTCCATATTTATTTTTTAAAATTAAAAGGAAAAAAAATCCTTGAAATAAAAGAGTAACATATATAAACACTGTAAATCCAAAACCTAAAAAAAATTATTTAACCACCACAACAACAACATCATTATTTTAAATATAATTATGGGACAATTGATTAATCATTATATTAATATATATCAAATCTTACTATTATATAAAATAACATAATCCTTTGTATATATAATTTAATTTTTAAATTAAGATAAGTAATAGCCATATATTAAATTTAAATTGCTTTGCTTTTTGTTTAAAAATGTGATAAATTTGATATGAAATGATTAAAAGGAAAAAGATTACGGTAGTCATCTCGCATCGATAAACGATTTTAAATTAACGTTTATAAACATAAACAACAATTTTTGGGAATATGAATATTATGTGTAGATTAAAAAAACTATATTTAAAAGGGTAAAAGTTTGAAAATTTATAATGGATAGTGTTATTTTATAATTTATATTGAAATAGTCTATAACGCGACTTTTTGAAAGCTTTTCTGGCGGGTTTTTCCGATCGAAATCCGGTAGGAATTTATTGGAATCGGAAGTTTGATAGCTAGTTTCTGCACAATGAAAGCGTCCCAGGGGTTTTCGAGGGTGCTGAATCCAAATATGCAGTTAAAAAACCATTTTAATTGCAACAAATCAAGATTTAACATCAATTTCTTCCGCCGGATTCCGTCATCGGAATCTCCAAAAAGTCGCATTATAGACAACTCCATTTATATTATATATAATAACTATTTATATATTGGGGAAAAAATAATTATTTATATATTATAAAATGTTATATTAAAGAAATATTATAATTTTATACATCCGTATATTGCTTTCCGACAAGCCTTGAACCAAAGCCATTAAAGATAATTTAAACAATTTCAAAACAATCAATAATTTTGGATGCATTCATCCCTTTGGACATATTCATTCGCATATGGTCCCACAAATCAAGTTTAATTCCTTGTGCTCAACCATCGGAGTGGGAGAATCTCCATATATGATGCGTCGTTTGGAGGAAAAGGTATTGGGTTATGATAAGGACCCTATGTGAAAACATGTTTTGTTGCCCTCTCCATCGATATCCCAACCAATTCCTCTTTTTGTGAGACAGTGAAGGTACATAGTGAGATTCTCTTTTTTTTTTATCAAGTAAGAGTGGGACCTTCCATTAATCTAGAAAATTACATAATTTATAAAGAGCAGCACTAGCTCTGTGGAAAATTGACAAGTAGCTGTGCTGGCAAAATCCAAACCTAACTCCAAAACCTAAGAAAAACTCGAACCAGATTACAAAGGATCTGTAAACAAAACGTCCGCCTGTGGGTAATGGCCCACAAAACCTATCGGAAGCGTTCAAATGAGGCTTTAAGCCTTAAAACCCCACCACAACACTTTAACGGGTTTCCTTTTAAAAACCAGGTCCAGTCATGATATCGAAATATAGAGAAAACTTGGGAAATCTCGCTCAAACCCAAAAGGCCGGACTTCAAAACTTTTACACCCACGATAAAAAATATCGGTGGGTCCACACTCCCAAACCAACGACGTTCCGCTGCGCCCTCCACTCACCGATCTCCGATCGGCCCAATCTCTGCCATCGATTCCAATTTCCGATCCAACAGCTAATGGTGCGTCGCTAAATCGCCCATCGGCAAATCGCAATTCTAACGTCGTCGTCCCTTGACCACTCTCTAATGCGATTTGCGATTAGATCTTAGCAGTTGATCTAGCGCTCGAACCAACGATGGTCGCTGGCCAGATCTACCAACTTGCACGACAAACCACAACCGTTGATCTGCACGCGCTAGATCCAACAATTGTAAGGGATTTCGGGTGGACTAGTAGTGCGAGGATTAACCGCCCAAAAAAGCGGTTTCCTCTCTCCTCCTCGCTGCTACGTGTTGCTCGCTGAGTGGCATCAGGTGCTCGCCCTTCAAAACCGCTTAAGGGTTTGAGGGCGCCCGAAATACCACTTTTACTGTTGCAAAACCATTTTTCCATGAATTATCTTCACGCTCTTTCACCAATACTATCCATCGATCTATAAGATCTGACGGTTCCGGGTCCTTTCTGTCTGTGTCGATGATCTTCTGATTATTGATGAATTACGCTTAAATCCCAGTTTTCAGCCCGAAATCCATAGGAAGATGGAGTTCAGGGCAAACTTTAGTCAGGCGCCTATCTTCCTACCTGCTCTTTACCACTTGTTACTTCCATGTGAATGGTCCACTTTCTTCTATTCCCATTAGTCGTCTCTCTGCTTATTCCTCATGCTTTGAAAATATTCCTTGTCTATGGTAGCCTGTCTGTGACATTCTTCCCGCAATCTCCCTGGGGGAGTCGACATCTAGTCATATCTTCTATTACTTTTGGAATAGATCACTCCTTCATTTTCCAAACGATTTGCTAACCTGTTGATTGTTCTGCGCACATGAACAAAATTGAGGGTTCTTAGGGCTCTCAGGTGGGATTGTATATGTTGATAGACCTGCAATAGCCTCCAGTGTTTTGACACTCTTTCTGGTGCTGTGCCATTGCATATTTTCTTGACCGAATTAATTATCAATTCAGAGTCAGCTTCAATGATGGTATTATATAAATTAGAATCAATCAATATTTCTAGGCATTGCTCTAGGGCCATGAGTTCCGCCATATTATTAGTGGCCTTCCCCAAATGACTATGAAAGATGACTTTTATGTATCCCTGCTCATCTCTTATGACTCCTCCATACCCAACCACCCCAGGGTTTCCTTTAGAGGCTCCATCTATATTGAATTTCAAAAAACCATGAGGAGGAGGTTGCCAGAAGTCCTTATCTGCTATTATATGACTTACAGCCTTGCTTATGCCCTGGGGGAAAGGCACCTGTAGACCCAAATGTAATAGTATTTGTGCATCCTGGTCTTGAGGAGGGTTCTTGGGGGGTTTCTTTAGAAGGGTTCCTACAGTCTCTTTGAGTTGTCTAATGATCTGAGCTATGATGCTCTAGGTTGAGCCAATTCTGTTCTTGAAAATCCTATTGTTGCGTTCTTTCCAGACATCCCAGATTAGAAAGCCTGGAACCAGAGTCCAAGCTTTGTTGATTATTTCATTTTCAGAGAAGTTTCTCCTCCAATTCTTCAAAGTGCCAGTAATGCTGAAATTGTCCCTATCTGTTTGTCTGAAGATTGAAGCCACCCAGTTCCACAAGGTGGAGGTGAATGGGCAAAGGTTGAGTAGATGTTCCATTGTTTCTTCTTGTAATTCACATAGCTGGCATCTAGATGGACCGGCTACACCTCTTTTCCGAAGGTTTTCCCAAGTCAGAATCTTTTTATGTTGCACCAACCACATGAACAGTTTGATTTTCATCCAGTGCTAGTTCTGCCATAGGTCCTTCCATACCTTATCAGGGTTTGGAAAGTCAAGCCCTAGGGCCATTCTCTTGGCTTCTTTGAGGTTGAAATTGCCTTCGTTGTTCCTTCCCCATCTCAGTTGGTCTGATGAAGTTGATGTCAAAATCTTTCTCTGTTCCAAGATTACTGCAAGAGCTTCTGCCTGGGCCTTCAAAGGGGTTTCTTCACTATATACCAGGTCCTTCCATATTCTCCATTTTCCTTTGTTCCTAGCCTGATCCCAGAAGTCATTTACCCTAAGTAAACCTTTGTTGTCAGTGTCATTCTTGAGATTGGCTAGTTCTTCTCTTAACAGGTTAGGTTCCTGTTGCCAGTTGTCCTCCCAAAACCAAGCTAGGTTTCCATCTCTGATCTCCCAGAAACTGTGTTTCTAAACAATGGCTCTATTCTCCCATGCTTTGTTCCAAATGTGGGAGCCTTTGATGAGCCCAGACATTCGAATGTGATCTCTTTCTTGCCAATTATTTGCATACTTCTGTTTCCAGACCTTGGCCCAAGGGGTTACCGATTCTTTTAGCCATCTCCACCATAGTTTTGCCCCCAAAACTTTGCTTAGGATTTCAGGGTCATGAAGTCCCAAACCTCCATGTGTCTTAGGTTTACAGATCTTATCCCATGCTACCAAAGCCCATTTCTTTTTCTCTTCCCCTTTGCCCCAAAGAAAGTCTCTTTGGATATTTCTGATGTGTTGTACAACTGCTTTAGGAGCAGGAAGGGCTGAAAATATGAAGATTGGAACAGTTTGTAGGACAGCTTTTGTTAGCACAAGCCTTCTTGCTAAATTCAAAGACCTGCTTGTCCATTTCTGGACTTTCTCCTGGAGTTTATTATTGACTAGCTCCCAAACTTCCTTGTTCAGAGGTTTGTCCATTAGAGGTATTCCCAGATATTTGGGAGGTAGTTGTTCTCTTTAAAAGCCGAGAATTCTAGTGAGGTTTCTCTGAATAGCAATCTCTGTATTAGAAAATAAAATCTTTGATTTTGTAAGGCTTACGTCTGTACCAGCAGCCATAGAAAAGTTGTTCAAGATTTGCTTGAAAGCTTTAGCTTCCTTGACCGTGGGTGTACCCTGCAGCATGGTGTCATCCACAAATTGTTGATGAGTCAAGGCATCCCCATTCAGGGTGAGTTTGAGACCCTGGATTTTTCCTTCTTC
Source organism: Pinus tabuliformis (assembly GCA_031772625.1). NCBI lineage: Eukaryota > Viridiplantae > Streptophyta > Pinopsida > Pinales > Pinaceae > Pinus > Pinus tabuliformis. The sequence goes on along the minus strand of CM062809.1, from coordinate 486,247,781 downwards.
TTTGGCTGATTTGATCGCATTGCCTAAACCTTCCATCATGAGAATAAAGAGGAAGGGGGAGAGCGGATCTCCTTGTCTGAGGCCTCTTGAAGGCCTAAAGGTTCTGGATGGTGAGCCATTAAGCAGGATTGAAAAACTAGCTGTGGTGACAAGGGCCATTACCCATCTTATCCAGTTGTGGTCAAAGCCATACGCTTTTAGTACTTCCCTGATGTAAGCCCAACTTAGCTTATCATAAGCTTTCACTAGGTCAAGTTGTATGATCATACCTGCTTGCTTATTGCTCTTGAGAGAATGCACCACCTCATGAGCTTGAATGATGTTATTTAGAATTTTCCTTCCTTCCACATACCCAGTTTGTTCCTCAGACACCAGAGTTGGAAGAAGGGGCTTGAGCCTGTTTGAAATTACTTTTGATATAATTTTATACACCACATTTCATAGAGCTATGGGTCTAAATCTGTCTGGTGTCATAGCTTTTTTCTGCTTTGGAATCAAAGTAATGAAAGAGGCATTAAGCGCCCTCAAAACAGTTTTGTTTTTCCTCGAGTCCTCCACCACATCAAGGATATATTGTTTGACTATTTCCCAACATGCTTTGAAGAAGTCTACATTGAACCCATCCAGGCCTGGAGCTTTCCCATTTTTCATCTCTTTGATAACTTCGTTGACCTCCTCTTCAATCACTGGCCTGTTAAGATTGTAATTGTATTCTCTTGTTACAAGCTTAGGAATGTACTTTGTGAAGTTGTTGATATATTGTGATCTGTCTATGGGAGGCTCCTGTGCTATGCTTTGGAAATGTTGTACCAAAGTAGATTCTATTTCTTTGTGGGTGCTGAGCTTTTTTCCTTGAGTATCTCTGATTTTTGAAATCCTATTATGAGACCTGTGATCCATGGTTGACTTGTGAAAAAACTTTGTGTTTATTTCTCCTTTTTTATCCATTGCACTCTTGATTTCTGTCTCTAGAAGATCTACTCTTGCTTTCATTTGTCATCCCATTCCTGTTGAAGAGAGAAAACTTGTATTTTCCTTTCCTCGGTAAAGCCATCTGTGATGAGGACCTGGTCAATTCCTTGTAGTTTCTGTTCAACTTCTTTTTTATTTTTGAATATATTTCCAAATTCATTTTTGTTCCACTCTTTAAGCCTGAGATTGATGTGTTTCAGTCTCTGATGCAGAAGGAACATATTAGTTCCCTGAACGGGATATCTTCTACCCACCATCTTCCAATATTGCTTATGAAGTCAGGGTGGGTGAGACAAATGTTTTCAAATCTAAAAGGTCTGTTTCTCGGAGTACCTATAAAAAAAGCTTCAAGTTGGATAGGCTAGTGATCTGAGCCTCCAAAAGGGAGGATTAAAGTAGATAAGTCAAGGCCTATGAGAATGAGGTCCGGTTGAAGCCCCGAAAACCGGGTCGACAACAAGGGGGATACCCGCTTGGTCCAGACCTTGGTTGGCAGATCCTTATCCGTTTGGTATAGCGGGTCCGACTGGGGATAATGGGACCAGTTTCCCAATCTATGAGTGTGTGTGTGTAGAATTCGATGTTGCTGATCTAACATTTCCTATTTAAGATATTCTAATTCAAACTTTAATCTAATTCTATGCTATTGTAATCTAATAAGCAGTAACATCTAAGTCTATACTAACCCGGGATGTAATTCTTCTATTATGCGATCTAAAGAGATTTCAAATAACAACTGGTAATAAAGATCATTCAACGATTATAAGAAAGGAAATCAATAAAGATGAACCACTTCGCATAAAAAGTTAGACGAAACAGTTGCGAAAAACATATCGCATAATGAGCTATTCATACATTAAGCATAAATAAATAGCTATCACCGTACAAAAGTGCCAAATGATAACTCAGGCATTCATGCAATAATACATAAACAACTAAAAACTGTATATCACTTTAACATATAACCAAAAATGGTCAAGAGATAAAAGTACCATTTATGACTAGTCTTACTCATAAGCTTCAAGCGACAATGATTTATCTCTCCTTGCTTTAACATCCACTAAGAGTACAAAAGTGCAACATCAGTAGCAGATATCAAATGCAAACATCAACAAATCTTGATCCATTCATTCACCAAAACCTCCTCAGAGGGTGCAAAAGTGCATGTTCTGAGGACAAGTTTTGATAAATTTTTGGACCCTTCTCTAAATGCATGAGAAGGGTTTAAATGCTACTAACTAAATCTAATAATAACTTATTTACAAAAATTTAGGATGCGGTTTAAATGACCGCCCTTTTTCTAAGCAAAACTATTTCTAAAAATTAAATCTAATATCTAACTATTTCTGCATTTTCTCCTTAATGTTGCAAGCATTCAGTATTTGCCTGGGTAGAGTCAACTGACTGTCTTCCGCTTTTGGTTGAGCTAAGCAAACAGAAATGGTAAGAGCTGGCACCATCTTTTCAGCAAAATTGATGATATACTTGAGAGTCATCTTCTGACCATGTGGCTTCCCCGCGTATGCTCAGTAATAATCCAAGTTCAACTTGGTTAACCCTTGAATCGCTTCTGCCTTTTCTTCAGCTTTATGTTTCCAGTTTGTTCTTTACCATTGCTTTTTTGCATTTTTCAGGCTTACGAGTGACTAAGTAGTTAGAGACATTGCTTTTTGAGAAATTTTCTCAGCAATGCACGATTAGCGCTAATCGCACATCGGACACTGCCTCCGTTCTTTGATCCGGGCTTCTCTAATGCATTTTTCGCCTTTAGCGCCTTTTTCTTCACCGGGTATAAAGCTTCAAAATTTGTAAAAATACTGCTTTCGTGAGCTCTTGACCTTGAGCGTTAAACTACCTGTTGATATCAGCATCGTTCAATACTCATTCAACCATGGATGTAAATGAAAGATCTGTAATGGATGGCTCAGCAGCGTTCTGTGAATCTGCGGCTCTGTTGCATGCGGGCGTCTTTTCTCTGTCTTTGAACATTGGAGTTTTACCCTTTTTCCTCATAGCTTCCTGCACATTGCTTTGTGTAACTTTTGTTTTTCGTTCCTGCAGTTCACAAGTGAGGAGAGAGTAATGATAATAAAAATCGATAGGAAAGCTTTAAATGCTACGGATATGCAAAAACATGCCACCTAACGTAAACTGGCTCTTCGAACAACACAAAACCATATTTTATTAACAACTGGCATATAATTCATTAATTATCATTAAAGCGCGTATCCAGTTCTTGGTTTATGGAAAACGTTTCTTGAATATTGAGCCAGGAAAATTTGCGATGGAATGTTTCTGCGATCTGCATTGCAGTATTGCATTTCGTTGTGTCGCATTATCGCAATTTCATCGTGCTGTGCTATCGCAAGGTTGCTTGATCGTGCTATCACAAGATCGCGGATCGCAGTATCGCCGGTCGCAGTATCGTTATAATCGCTATGTGTCTTTCCTGTAATTTTGCGATATGCAATATGCGATATCGCATATCGACGATTTTTTAAGGTTTTCCAATGTGAGTGTTTATTAATGCATGCGATGCGATGGAGTTCGCGTCGCAATCTCGCAGTTTATCATTTTTACTCATAAGGAAATGTCCTATCATTCTTTGCGCGATGCGATGTTTCTTAAGGAGTAAAATACATGAGCCTAAAGGATCCCCACTTACCTAGTGTTATTGCTAATACTAAATAAGGAGGGGGGTTGTTGATGGCCACAACAATTGGCGATTCACTTGGAAGAACCAGTTATCTCTGTTATTCTATTGAATTTTCTAAACTTCCAAAATAGAATTTTTTTCAGAAAATTAAACCTTATTATGGAAAGATAAAGTACATTATGCTCTAAACTGTCAATGATATTTTGTTTCAACCATTTTTCGCTTTGATTATTTGCTTCCTCAGGCTAGTCCTTGTATTTACATCAGTCATTATTTGGTCTTGTAAAGATAAAACAAATTCTCCTCTGTAAACCAGTTTTAAATATGCTCATTTGTCGTAGGTAGAGCCTCTGTTGCCAGTAGGCGTTTATATCCTCGACATGGTTACCTGTTACCCAACAATGATCATGTATCCTACTTAAGGCAGCCTACAACTTTCAAAGAAAAATCCATATCCACACTTATTGCTTTGATTTTCTTTTTTATTCTTAAAGAACAATGTCTTGGTTTGGTAGCCAAATTATGACACAGTCATTCACTTGATTTATAGCTTTGCTGAAAAAGTTGGCTCGTGATGAGACCCCTTGTCTTTTGATTGCAACAATCTTGAGTCATTGCCCTATTGTGGTGTACAGTATTGGCAAAGTTAGCAAGTTATAATATCTGTGATTATGATAATCCGGCTCGTGATGAGACCTCTTATTCTTCAAGATAAAGTGTATCCTTGGGTTGTTCCTCTGAAAGTTGTGATTTCCTTAGCAGGGAGGAAATCATTGTTTCCTTAAGATAGCTCTGGACGACAATAATAGAGTTTTTGGAAACAGCTATTCTATAGAGAATCTTTATTTTGTTATTGATACCTTTCATTGTACTGAGATAACACAATTTCTTCACTAAAGGTTGTTTTTATCAAACTCTTTTGAAGTTGAAACTAGTATCATATCTAGGCTATAGTTTTTAACTGTATCTATCAATAATAAAGATCAGTTTTCCAAAAGATTTGCTATTTATACAAGCGAAAAGTTCAAAATCTGAAAGAGAATTGGTGTATTTTTCATAAATGCCTAATGTAACCACTCACAACTGGTTTTATTATGAAAAATAAAAACAACTACTCTACAAAAAATAGAAGAATAATCTTCTATGGAAAATATTTCTTGAGAATTTGTCCACTAACAGGCAAAGGATCCCTCTTACCTACTAAATCCTGTAACACAAACGTTGATGGACCTACGACTTCTACAATGTGAAAAGGACCAAGCCACATTCTTTGAAATTTTGTATGTTTGCCTTTCTCTTCATGAGCCTTGTCCCACTTTAAAACTAAATCTCCCCTCTGAAAATCTTTTCTGGTCATTATGTTTGAATCAAAAGAGGATTTTACTAGTGCTTGATGATGAGCATGCGTTTTCCTAGCCTGTTCTTGTTGTTCTTCTAATTTAATTATTTCCATTTGTCTCAGCTATAAGGAGGAAGTGGATACTTCATCAATGTGTTGAACTAAAGACAAAGAGGGAATTGCTAAGTGAGTCGGAAGAACCACTTCTTTCCCATAAACTAAATTAAAGGGAGAAGTGCCGATAGAAGCTTTTTGCGTTATTCGGTCTGCCCATAAAGCATATATCAAAGCCTTGTGCCAATTCTTATGATTTTGGTCAACTGTTCTTTTAATAATCCTGATTAGGTTTTTATTTGTGGACTCAGCTAACCCATTGCCTTGTGGGTAATAATTGGCCGAATATTTAAGTTTGAATCCTCTTTTAAGTGCGAATTCAGTCATTGCATTTCCAAAAAAGTATGATGCATTATCAAACATTAAAGCGGATGGCAATCCAAACCTGGTGATTATAAATTGATCTATGAACTCAATGATATTTTCAACATTAGCTGTCTTGAGTGGAACTGCTTCTACCCACTTAGTAAAATAATCTGTTGCTGTGAGGATGTATCTATGCTGCTTAGAAGAGTGAGGAACGATCTCACCTATTATGTCCAATCCCCACTGACTGAAAGGTTGGTCAATGTTAACCGGCTGTAGTGGCAAGGATGGCTTCTTTTGTCTTCCAGTAGTAGTTTGGCAGACTTGACATCTCCTCACGTAACTGTGCGAGTCTTTAAATAACGTGGGCCAGTAATATCCCGCGTGCAAGGTTTTATGTGCAGTAGCATCTCCAGCATAGTGTGGCCTGCCGGCCCGTCGTGGAGTTCCTGCAAAACTTTTTCAGCTTTAGATTTCTCAAGACACCTAAGAAGAACAGAATCATAATTTATTCTAAAAGGAATACCATTTATGAGCTAATATTGTTTGGCTTTCAACCTTAGAGCTCTTTTCTTAGTATGATCGAGATGTGAAGGAGCATACCCGTTCTTAAGATAATAAATGATGTCAGCGTATAATGACTCTACTTCATTTAGGCTTACCTCGCACATTTGTACCTCTGAAGATGGAATTTCAGAAATTTGCGATGCTCCAGCCAGCATTTTGCAAAAGCCTTGACCTCTTACAATGTTTGCTGGTTTAATCTCAATGTCATATTCCTGTAAGGCAGTAACCCAATTGGCCCTTTTCTCACCCACATCCTTCTGTACTAGAAGATTCCTTACCACTGGAAACGGTACTATAATCTTAGTATGGGTTTTGAGTAAGAAAGGTCTGAAGTATTTGACCACTTTGAAAACGGCATAAGCCTGTTTCTCCACGTCTAAATAATTTAATTCAACACCCTGTAAATTTGAACTAAAAAACGCAATTGGGGCTTCTGCTTTTTCTTGATTTGCTTGAGTGAGAATCACAGCATATGACTTATCTGAGGCAAATGTGTATAAAATAAAAGGCTCTGAAAAATTCGGAGTTGCTAAAGATGGAGCATTAATAATAGCTTGTTTGATCAGGTTGAATGCTCCGTGTTCATCTTGGCCCCATTTAAAATTTGAGTTCTTTTTAATCATGGTTTGCAAAGGAGACACGATTCTTGAAAAATCTGGAACGAATCTCTTTACAAAGTTGATATGACCAAGGAAAGATTGCATGGCTTTTTTGTTGTGAGGTAGGGATATTTTAGAAATTTCTTTGATTCTGTCAAGATCGATGTGAATACTGGATTTTGACACTATGAATCCTAGAAGTTTCCCTTCACTTAGTGCGAAAAAATATTTCTTTGGGTTAAGTGAAATTCCATACCTTAAACACCGTTGAAAGATTTGTTTCAAGTCTTTAAGATGGTTGCTTCGCTTCTTCGAATACACTGTTATATCATCCAAATAAATTACTACAGATTTATTAACTAAACCTTTGAATGTGATGTCTGTGGCTCTCTGAAATGTGGCACCAGCATTAATCAAACCAAATGGCATTTTTCGATATGCATATGTGCCCCATTTAGTTCTAAATGTGGTTTTCAATTGATCATCAGGATGTACCAACACTTGATTGTATCCTGAAAATCCATCCAAGAAAGACATTAATTCTGAGCCCGCCACTGCCTGCAGTATCTGTTCCATAGGTGGTAAAGGAAAATTATCTTTTTGACAGGCCTTATTAAGATTTCGAAAGTCAATACAAATCCTAATATCTCCATTTTTCTTGCTAACAGGTACCATATTGGAGACCCATTTAGAATGTCTGACAGGAAAGATTATTCAGGCTTTCAATAACTTATTGAGCTCAATTTTTATCTGGTTTTCTAAATTGGGGTGGATCTTTCTCAGCTTTTGTTGGACAGGGTTTTCATTATCGATCGTGGGAATAGTATGTTGGATGATGGAAGTGTCGTATGTTTTCAGCTCATCATAATTCCAGGCAAAAACATTTTTATATTGTCTCAAAAGACGAATATACACTAGTTTTTCTTCAGGGGTTAGGCCGAGACCTAGATTAATGTTTTGTGGTTTACCATCGGTTCCTAGGTTTACTAATTCGTAGTTCAAGGTTGAACTTTGGAGTTTTGAATTGGTAGACCTCTTAAACTGATCTTTCAAATCATACAAGTCTTCTAACTTGACTACCGACTTAGGTATAGCATTATTAGTGCTATCTTGTTGCAATTGTCGATCATGTTGGTCTTCGTCAATTATTTGATTGGAGTAGGATCCTTCAGATGTGAGAAAATTTACAATATCAGGATCATCATTGAATACTCTCCAATTTGTGATGTTATCAGGAATGGATGGTCTAAATATTAATTCTATTGAGAATCTATCTGGACTAAAATCTTCTGAAGGAATAAGCTTAGAAGCTACGTTAGCCAAAAGGTCTGCACTTGCGTTTTGGAGTCTGGGGATTGAAGAAATATTAAACGCTATGAAATGCTCAGTCAGATCTTGAACTAAGGATTGATAATGTTTTAAATGACCTAATAAGCAATGTATAGTGTTACGTACCTGTTTAACCACAATCTCAGAGTCTCCGAAAACTTGAAGATACTTGACGTCTAACCCAATTGCTTTGTACAAGCCTTGGACCAAAGCCTCATATTCTGTTGTATTGTTGGTGCAATCAAATTCGAGTCTGCATGTGAACATGATTTTATCTCCTTCTGGACTAATCAAAATGCATCCTGCTCCTGCTCCTTCGTTAGATCTAGAACCATCAAAAAATAATTTCCAAAACAAAGATTTATTTACAGGTTTATCTAAAAAATTGATACATTTCGAACTATCAGTTCGAGATAATTTTTTGACTTGGGACAAAACAGAGTGTTCTAAATAGGGTGATGCATGAGCATTGAAATTGCCGAGGAAAGAATCTACCGAGTAATTGCCAATAATGCTGCTGTTATACGCTACTGGTTCATTTTCCCCCTCTAGCTCCGTTACTATGTATTTCTGGTGTAGCTCTCATTCAACTTTTATTTGATTTGGTTTACCATTGTAGGGCAGCCACATGTGTGACCAGTCGGTTGTGAAGTATCCATGAAGTTTTTCTAACCAATCCTTGCTAAGGATTAACCCATAGAATTCAGGAATGTCAGCAACTAAAATGTCAATAACTTGACATACCTTTGGGTTGGATGACAACTTATGGTTACTTGATTTAGTTCGCCAATCACTTCGACTTGAGATCGATCTAGCTGAACTATGCGCACAATGGATTTCTGTGGTTGAACGTTTAACTTGGCACATATGGATTTGGGTAAAATATTCGATGAAGCACCAGAATCTACCAAACAATTGTGTACATTTTTATTGAAAATTTCATAAGGAAGGAGAAACGAGGGAGTGTGAGATCTTGATCTTCATCCAATTAGAGCGATTTCATTTGGATCAATCTTATTGATCGCGTTAGTTGGAGGTCTTCCCATGTTATGGGGAGCTTGAGAAAGTACAGTGGCAGGCAAAGGTGCAATTGGCATGGCATGTAATTCTTTCATCATTATCTTCTGTTGATGCTTTAACTTGCTCAGTTCGTAAAGGGTGATGTTAGCCTTAGTCCTTTTCATGTCTTCTATAATATTGTACTCCATTTCATCCGACACGATTAGTGTTTTAGATGGAGTTGCTTCATCTATTTGGATTGGGTTGGTTTGAGTCGCTTTAGATGTCGTTTTCTTTGTTGCGACTTTATCCTTTATTGCAGAGCTTGCGCTCTTTGGCTTAGGGATAGTTTGGGGAGGATCAAGCTGATTTTTGCTTCGTGTGTTAACTGGGAATACTTCTTGATCTTCTTCTTGTGGGAGGATGAAATCCCACATTCCTTGTAATTCCACAACTTCTTCTTCATCAGTCTGCCCTTCAGTGGCAATTTCCTCTTCCTCTTCCTCAGATTTAGCATTTGAAATGGCATTGGGTGGCTTTGAATCCGTTGAAGGACCTGTCTTAAAAGCTCTATAGGGATTTTTTGAAGAAGTTTCTGCTACTTGCTTTTTTATGTCGACCATTTCATTGGACATGATCTTTATAACTTTCTGCAATCCTTCCAAATCGAATGGATCTTTTGCTTGTTTCTTCTTGGAGTCTTCCTTGAAGGTGACTTTTTTGGATTTATGTTCCTCTATCGAGGATTTATTTTCCAGGGCTATTATACATTTCTCTACTGCTATTGCTTCTTTCATGTTATCGGCTAAGGTTGTTTTATTGGCCCTGTCCACGAAGATTGCTATGTTTGATGGTAGAGCAGTGATATACCATTCACATCGTACTTCTTCGCTGGGCTGGGAAGCAGTAGGAATTTTGTTGAAGATTTTATTGAATCATAAATTGAAATCCTTGATAGGCTCTCTAGACTCAGCTCTAAGGTTGGATAGGTCATTGATTAATGTTGCCGTAGACCTGTCATCACCAAACTTGGTCAAGAATTTCTCCTAGAAGATATCCCAACTTGTGATGGATCCGGAGGGTAATGAAAAATACCATGACCTGGCTGTTCCTTGCAGATTATAAGGAAAAAGTCGAACAACAACATCTTCATTAGTAACCCCATTGAGATTAATGGATAGCATGAAGTTCTTTATGTGCTCTTCTGCTAGCATGCTTGCCTCAGGATTAAATTTAGGCATCCATTTCTCAGGATGGGCCACTATTTGACTCAAGGGTGCAGGCATTAAGACTGCCCCAGGGTTATTCCATGGAGACTGGGCCATTTTTGAACTGCTAACAGAGGAAAGTGCAGAAGATGATCCCTGCGGCTGGGAGGATGAGGATACTACGATTGTAGATGATTGAGGAAGAGTTGTGGGGGTTCTAGTGGACGGATGGACGATGATCTGGAGTGGTGGAGTGGATGTTTGACTTCGCGGTGAAGAAGTTGAGATGGAAGATGTTGACGAAAGAGTCTCGTTGTCGGACTCTTTAGGTGATTTCCTTGCTCTTTTCCTGGTGGGAAGAGGTAATTCGGTTGGCTGAACGCCAAACTTTTCACTCTTTAGCCTGGTTAGGGGATGAGCAGGGTTGTAATGCGAAGTCACACTGCCTTGATATTTATCAGACCTTTGAGGGGAAATGGAAAATCGCTGAAGTTTGTGAATCAGAGATTCGACTTCAGGAAGTTCAACGGTAGATTGTTCTGAAATATCAGGGTTTGTAGCAGTGGTTGATACTCGAGTGACTTCTAACTCTGGATTTAAGTGTAATGGAGAAGTCGGGGGAGATGGTGAGGGCGATTTACTCTCAGAATGGTATTCAGATTTGGATTTACTTGCCATTCGTAGTTTAGGCCCTCCTTCTAGCACCAAATATGTTGAAGCCCCGAAAATCGGATCGACAACAAGGGGGATACCTGCCCGGTCCGGACCTTGGTTGGAAGCTCCTTATCCGTTTGGTATAGCGGGTCTGACTGGGGATAATGGGACCAGTTTCCCAATCTATGAGTGTGTGTGTGTAGAATTCGATGTTACTGATCTAACAGTTCCTATTTAAGATATTCTAATTCAAAATTTAATCTAATTCTATGCTATTTGTAATCTAATAAGCAGTAACATCTAAGTCTATACTAACCTGGGATGTAATTCTTCTATTATGCGATCTAAAGAGATTTCAAATAACAACTGGTAATAAAGATCATTCAGCGATTATAAGAAAGGAAATCAATAAAGATGAACCACTTCGCATAAAAAGTTAGACGAAACAGTTGTGAAAAACATATTGCATAATGAGCTATTCATACATTAAGCATAAATAAATAGCTATCACCGTACAAAAGTGCCAAATGATAACTCAGGCATTCATGAAATAATACATAAACGACTAAAAACTGTATATCACTTTAACATATAAGCACAAGAGATAAAAGTACCATTTATAACTAGTCCTACTCATAAGCTTCAAGCGACAATGATTTATCTCTCCTTGCTTTAACATCCACTAAGACTATAGAAGTGCAACATCAGTAGCAGATATCAAATGCAAACATCAACAAATCTTGATCCATTCATTCACCAAAACCTCCTCAGAGGGTGCAAAAGTGCATGTTCTGAGGACAAGTTTTTGATAAATTTCTGGACCCTTCTCTAAATGCATGAGAAGGGTTTAAATACTACTAACTAAATCTAATAATAACTTATTTACAAAAATTTAGGATGCGGTTTAAATGACCGCCCTTTTTCTAAGCAAAACTATTTCAAAAATTAAATCTAATATCTAACTATTTCTGCATTTGCTCCTTAATGTTGCAAGAATTCAGTATTTGCCTGGGTAGAGTCGGCTGACTGTCTTCTGCTTTTGGTTGAGCTAAGCAAACAAAAATGGTAAGAGTTGGCACCATATTTTTAGCAAAATCGATGATATACTCGAGAGTCATCTTCTAACCATGTGGCTTCCTCGTGTATGCTCAGTAATAATCCAAGTTCAACTTGGTTAACCCTTGAATCGCTTCTGCCTTTTCTTCAGCTTTATGTTTCCAGTTTGTTCTTTACCATTTCTTTTTTGCATTTTTCGGGCTTACGAGTCACTGAGTAGTTAGAGGCTTTTCTTTTTGAGCAATTCTCTTAGTGATGCGCGATTAGCGCTAGGCGCTAATCATGCATCGGAAACTGCCTCCGTTCTTTGATCTGGGCTTCTCTGATGCGTTTTTCTCCTTTAGCGCCTTTTTCTTCACCGGGTATAAAGCTTCAAAATTTGTAAAAATACTTCTTTCGTGAGCTCTTGACCTTGAGCGTTAAACTGCCTGTTGATATCAGCATCATTCAATACTCATTCAACCATGGATGTAAATGAAAGATCTGTAATGGATGGCTCAGCAGCGTTCTGTGAATCTGCGGCTCTATTGCATGCGGGCGTCTTTTCTCTGTCTTTGAACATTGGAGTTTTACCCTTTTTCCTCATAGCTTCCTGCACATTGCTTTGTGTAACTTTTGTTTTTCGTTCCTGCAGTTCACAAGTGAGGAGAGAGTAATGATAATAAAAATCGACAGGAAAGATTTAAATGCTACGGATATGCAAAAACATGCCACCTGACGTAAACTGGCTCTTCGAACAACACAAAACCATATTTTATTAACAACTGGCATATAATTCATTAATTATCATTAAAGCGCATATCCAGTTCTTGGTTTATGGAAAACTTTTCTTGAATATTGAGCCAAGAAAATTTGCGATGGAATGTTTCTGCGATCTGCATCGCAGTATCACATTTCGCTGTGTCGCATTATCGCAATTTCATTGTGTTGTGCTATCACAAGGTTTCTTGATCACGCTATCGCAAGATCGTGGATCGCAGTATCGCGGGTCGCAGTATCGTTATAATCGTTATGTGTCTTTCCTGCAATTTTGCGATATGCGATATGCGATATCGCATATCGGCGATTTTTTAAGGTTTTCCAATGTGAGTGTTTATTAATGCATGCGATGCGATGGAGTTCACATCGCAATCTCGCAGTTTATCATTTTTACTCATAAGGAAATGTCCTATCATTCTTTGCGTGATGCGATGTTTCTTAAGGAGTAAAATACATGAGCCTTAATTGATTTTTTGAATTTTTTACTAAGGGTCCCCACTTACCTAGTGTTATTGCTAATACTAAATAAGGAGGGGGGTTGTTGATGGCCACAATAGGTCCTCAGAGATTATAAATCTATCTAGTTTAGAAGCAACTTGAGAAGTCCCTCCCCGCTTATTATTCCAGGTGAAGTTACCATTTTTTGTCTCCATATCCACTAGCCTCATGTCGTTGAGGAAGTTCTGGAAGGCTATGGAGACTCTGCCTAGTGGTCTGGTCCCACCTTTTTTTTTTCTGAAGGAGATATGATCATATTACAGTCCCCTCCCAGAATCCAGGGCATAACAGGATATCTTTATCTTAGCTCCTCCTGTGAGCTAAGAAGCCTGAGTTTGTCTTCAAGTTTTTGAGGACCATAGACATTTGTGATCATATAGACTTCCTTATCACCCAAAGGTTGGATCACCATCGATAAGTAATTCTTGGATGCTTCAGCATCTAGGATTCCAAGTTTTTGGGGGTTCCAAAGTGTGAGAATCCCTTCAGCTGTGTTGTTTGCTTTAACTTCAAGATATTCATACTTGATGAGCCATTTGCTATGTATCTCTCTTATTTTATCTATTGAACATTTTGTTTCCTGGATGAACACCATATCTGGTTTTTCTTCTTTTATTCTATTACTAAGATTTCTTTGTTTCCTTTTGCTTCCTAGACCCCTAATATTCCAGGTTGTAAGATTCATTAAGAACGGTTTGTAAATGAGTAACTAATAAGGTATTTCATCTTACCTGAGTCGATCATGAGTTTCCCACACTCTATGAGTAGATCACTCTATCTTTTCCTTCCTCGTTTCCTGCATGGGTTCTTAGGAGCATGTCCCGATGTTGCCTCCATCGTTTTTACCCCTCTGTTTTCCTGGCTATCATGGTTTCTTTTGACTCCAGAACCCTTTGCTTGAGATCTACAAAAGAAGAGTTGTTGTACTTTGTCAAACTCCTCTTGTGGTAGAGAATCAACCCCTTTGGTGGTTCCCTACTCAAGGAACTTTTCTAGGTCAAGATTCTCCCTTTCAAGAATTTCCTGTAGATCATGGTCCTCCGTTCCAACCTCACTTTCATCTCATGGTCCCTTTCAAGTTCCATAGTGCTTGGCAGATCCTAATTTAGTTTATTGTTTCCACGTATATCCTCCATACTATCATCTTTTTTCTTCTCTGTAGGACTATCCTCCAGTACCTAGTTTGTTCCATTGTTCCCCTCTTCTTCTTCTAATATCTTGAAACTGTTATGACTTGGTTGCTTCTCCTCATTGATTTTCTTTTAGTTCTTTTTCCCTCCTTTCCCTCTGCCTCCCACTTTAGAAAAGCCTTCAATATCTTTGCCTGTGTTGGTTTTAATATTGCTCTCTATTTTGTTTAATGGGCAGTGTCTGAAGAGGTGCCCATGTTCAGGACATTTGTAACATCTAAATGGGACATGTTCATAGTTCACCACTTGAACCCATTCTTCATCATATACTTATAGAATGATTTCATCCAGAATTGCTCCAGATAGGTCCATTTCTACGCATATGCAGGCAAAGGAGGTGTATTTTCCTCGCAGAGTCACATCTGATATTTTTAAAAAATGACCTAGTTTATTGCCTATGGCTTTTAAGGATTCTCGCAGCCAATAATCTAGAGGTAGGGAGTACAGTGTTATCCATACCAGCACTAATGTGAATGTCTCTCGTTCCGGGACAAAATTCATCACCCATGGTCGCATTTAAAGTCCTGCAACAGCATAAAAATATGGTCCTCCTTCGAACACTCTGTCTTTGTCCTATAAGTTTGTGAACACTACTGTGAAGAAACCCTTGGACCCAAGGTGAAGATTTATTTCTTCCTTAGATTTCCAGTGGTTCTTTATCCATGCATGCAAAGCCTTCTCCATTGGCCATATCCCCATAAATTTGCATATTATTGCATATGCTGCCATGTGATCCCTGTGCACATGTACCGCTGGATCACTTAATACAACCTGGGGTGTGA
Source organism: Pinus tabuliformis (assembly GCA_031772625.1). Classification (NCBI taxonomy): domain Eukaryota; kingdom Viridiplantae; phylum Streptophyta; class Pinopsida; order Pinales; family Pinaceae; genus Pinus; species Pinus tabuliformis. Next base: position 486,232,753 of record CM062809.1, on the reverse strand, counting down.
TGGCTGACCTAGGTTTACAGGATCCTGGCGTATTCTTGTGCTCAGCTCTCTGACTGCCTCCCCCTGTTCTCATCTCTCTTCTAACTTCCTCATGACTCTCTTATGGTTCTTGTGCTCTGATGTTTTTCTGTTTTACTATGTTAATAGTCTCAGATTCTGCCTCCACAGGTTTCTCGAATCGGTTCGAAACTACATGACTATAGGAGGGAGTGGAACTCTCCCCTCCTCGCCCCTCCATGGTAACCATCCCTGATGCCTATTACAAACCCTAGTTCAGCTCACTTCCCTCGCCGCTCCTGAGAGTCTCCCTTATCACCAGCATCCGTGTAACCAGGATAAATATCTCGAGGCACTAAACCTTTTACAATAAACCCACTTGTTATTTGATCTTATAATAGAGCATAAAGTGCATTTCCAATGAGAATTAAGGAAATCTTTCTTCCTTAGGATTTGAAATGGCGGCCTAGTGAGATTCTCAATGCTACTTTGTTTCTAACATTCTTTATATATATATATATAGATATGCAGGACCATTTGATTTATCTCATGGAACATAGACGCCTATAATATCATGTGGTTTGAATGCATATGTGATATATATATTTGCTGGATAGAATCTTTATTTGTTTTTTGATTTGCTATACAAGTATATAGTGTGTTGGATTAGGCATATATGCATGTTTTTTTTAACAAATTTTTCTCTCCTGAAATATATATATATATATATATATATATATATATATATATATATATATATATATATATATATATATATATATATATATATATATATATATATATATATATAGTTTTTATAGATAAGGGAAATATTTTGAGTCTAATGGAATTTGCTGATTTTTTATAGTCACTAGGATTTTTTTAGTCGTGGTGATTACCTTCTGCATCTTAAAGAATTGAAGTGATGCCACCGTGTAAATGGATGTTAGTTGGTCATTGTTGATTTTCACCTCACTTCAAGTGATAGATTCGAGGGACCTAAAGAAAAGTTATCTTGCAAATCAAAAGTGTAGATTCGAGGGTTCTAGGTGTTGAGAAATCAATATGAATCTAGATTATGGGTGATTTCTCTTACTTGATAATTACTTGTGAACGTTGTTGGCCTTTTATTAATTATATTATCTTATCTTCATCAAGCAATTACAAAAATATACAAAACATGAAGATCACAAGAGACAAAGAACACAAAGATGTAGGCTCCAAGCTAAAGCAAAATCCCACAAGGTGGGAAACCCAAACAATCATCTTCTTATAGAATCAGATCAAAGTGAGATATCCAAGACAAAACACCAAGACTAAGACTACCACAAGACCCACGTCAGGCCTTCTTCAAAACCTTCTTCAACCAAGTCAAAGTGAACAAAGTCAATGCGGGTCAAACTTAGTCAAATATGGTCAAATCTTAGAATTTAGACCTGCAATCTTAAGACCTGTAATTTTGCTGATTAATCCAGGAACCTTCACACTTGTGAAGAGAAATATGTCACAAAAAAAGATTGTCTCTCTTTTGACTTCATTGTTTTTCTTCTCTTCTTGGCACAAAATTCGATGTGACTAGATGAGTGATGAATGAGGTCGAACTGTCTTGTATATATACGTGTCAAGGAGGTCGAATAAGTGCCTCTTCTAGGTTGACTTGTCTAGGTAGGGCTGACATGGTCTTATGGATGACAAATTGACTCTTTGACTTAATACACTTTTTTTTTTCCTTTTCTTACAAGTAGTCCAAATGGTACTTTGACTAAATTACATTTATTTGACTCATAACAAATTATCTTTTGACTCAAATGACCCTATAGGCATGAAGAACATGCTTTGACTAATAAAAGTAATGATAAAAAAACTTTTTTCTTCCTTTTGATTTTACATGAAATACATATTGATACAATTATGATGATAATTATGAGGACCGAACCTAGTTATATTTACAACACTCCCTCTTAACTAGGAAGTTTTTCATAATGCAACAACAAGATGCTCTCAAATTTAAATATTCTCATAAGAAGGGATTCAAATTGATAAGCATTATCATAACCAACATTTTTAGACATAGCAAGGCCTTAACTAACAAGTGTTATCTCTCTACTAAATCATAGCACAATTTTGGGAGGCGCAAATTTTGACACCACCATTGCCTCTCAAGGCACATACCTCATCCAAATGTTCACTAGATATGTCCTTACAGGACTAATCTTATCTTGGATATCACCCATCCTCAAATATTCATATCAGTCCTCGGGAATATTCTTATACTAGATCCAAATCCTCAAAGAATATTGGTCCCAGATGCTTATCTAATCCATCATTCTCCTTACCAGTGCCTTCACTAGGCTTACAACTATTAGTCCTGACCATAGTACATGAAAGATAGAGAATGTGGTCTCCATAGTCACTCCCTCTCAACCAGGGAGGAAATCCTCACTCCCTCTCAAATAAGGAGGAACAACCACAAGTCGGAGCTTATAAGGTACTCATCAAAGCATTGAATACATGTACTTTCGTTGAGATCTTTTGTAGGTACTTGGCTCCCATTTGCATGATACTTTCAAATCACAAGACATTTTGACCTTCCTGGTTCTCTAACAATCTTCATCTAGCTTTGAATCCAACATGCCAACAAGTAGTTCATCAAACATCTTACGAAGACAGAATTCTAATTGCACAAGCCTTCACATATTCTTTCTTCATTACATGGTTCTTCTTTCATAATTTTCCAAGATATTATATCAGTTTCCAATAATCATCAATAGTATATCTATCACCAATAGTACCTATCAAACCAATCAATGTAGAACCAATTATAGTTCATTTCTTCCAGTTGAGGAGGGTGAACTTCTTCTTGATCAATATCGAATCCAACATGTTATCAAGTGATCACAACATTGTCTCATGACTTGTTGTATCAATTCACTTCCTTTCCCGCCTCTATAGTGTACACACTTCTGTTGTATATTTTTTATGGAAGTCATGCCACATCCCAAACATTATGAATATCGTTATGACAATTTCTAAATCAATCAAAGTTATCTCTAGTCAAGATGTAGGATTTTTCATGTCAATTGTTTTTGCTAGCTCATTCTTAGGTCAACATTAATTCCTTCATATATAAGCCCCATCAATCATGTGTTCAACTACTAGACCAAGGCTAGTGATGTTGTCATAGAACTGTCAATCAACCATCAAGGGGAGTCTTAATGACTTCACTTTGCTTCCAACTTTCGATGAGATGCTTCTTGACCAAAAATATCATGTTATGCTATTTATTTTTTTCCCAATTGTATTTCATGCCTCATATTTTCCTTCAACTCCCTCTGAAGATATGAGTCCTTTTTTGGATGTCTAATGAATAACCTTTTCTAAGATAGCCATACTTCTTATTTCCATGCTTCCATTCATTTGACTTCTTGTCAACAAACCACTACTTTAACCTTCTTTGAAGATGATGTCCATGAATGATGAGGTTCCTTATTTGTGATGAGAAATTGTTCATTTATGCTTCCACACTACTTCTACACTATCTTCATACTTTCATATTTATATATTTCTTCAATTTTGCTTTCATGTTCTTTTAGTAGAATAGACTTCTATCACATCACTTTGATTCTTCCATTCATATGTTTGAAAAAAATTATCATGTTGTAGAAACTTCTAAAATGCTACATAATGACCTTGACTCTGCTATTGTTCTGCTTCTATTTTAAGTCTTGTAATCCTTGCTTTCTTTAAAATATTTATGATCAAACTAATTGCTTTTGTGATTGTAGAATGTTTGTGACTATGGAATGATGTGTAGACAACTTTCAAACTCTTCTATTCTAGTGATCATGGATATTTACTTAGCGATGTTTTATAGAATTGCTTAAAAAGAGCATGTAATACCATAAACACAACCATTATGAAGAAGAAACATAAAAGGAGACAATAAATAAAATTTACCAATATTTGATATCAGAGTTCACTCACAATGTGTGAGCTACGTCTCCGGCCCAACTTCAAAATGGAGAGGCCTCTATATTATCTCAACAAATTGAAAGACAAGTACATGGAAAAATACATGATTATACCTCATTTTTTGGAGTGACCTGAAACATTAGAGGGATTTTGAGGTCTAAAATGGGCCTCCTAAGAAAAATGTACAACCAAAATAAAATTTATAAGAACCTATAAGATTCAAGATGATGATGTCAACCATGGGGGATGCTTCACCAATTTTGGAGTAAAAAGGTAAAAAGATTAAAAAATAATAAAATGATAAAAACTACTTTTCAACTCGTATTTTCAACTTATCTCCCTAATGTTTTACTCAAATTTCAAGCGGGAGTACTCATTGGATGCAAAATTTAATTCCTCATTTAAAGAGTACCCATGTTGCATACTTTTTATGGACCCTGCTACATGAAAAATGAGAAATACATGAAAAGACATCATTGTAATCATGATTTTCATGTATTTCTCATTTTTCATGTAGCAGGGTCCATCGAAAGTATGCAACATGGGTACTCATTGGATGAGCAATTAAATTTTGCATCCAATGCGTGTTCCTGCTCGAAATTTGAGTAAACCCATAGGGAGATAACTTGAAAATACGAGTTGAAAAATTAGTTTTTTCTTTTTTCCCTCTAAAATTTGATGATGTATTCTATTCTTATTTTATTATTTCCACTATTATTTTATAATTTCCTTAGGAGGCCCAATTTAGACCTCAAAATTCCCTTAATGATGGGTGGTTCAAATCCCAAATCTAACTGCATCAGTGAAATACTTGCAAAATTATGAGTAAAATGAGTATAAACTCTACTAGATTCTAAGATCGTCAATTATGGACCCCCTAAGAATCTCCAAGATTCAAAAATAGAAAGAATATACAAGAATATTCCCTAAGAATATTACCTAAAATATACCAAGTATATCTTTCTGTTGTGGAACCTTCGAGATTCTCATGGGGTCCATAATTGATAGTGTCAGAACCTAGCCAAGTTTATACTCATTTTACTTAGAATTTTGCAAGTATTTCATTAGTGCAGTCAGATTTGGGATTTGAGCATCCCGACTTCAAGTCACTCAAAGAAGTGAGGTTTAATCATGTATTTTTTTTATGTACTTGTCTTTAATTTTGCTGAGATACTATAGAGGACTCTCCACTTTGAAGTTGGGCCAAAGATGTAGCTCACACATTGTGAGTGAACTCCGTTATCAAATATTGTTGTAGTGTCGTTATTATCTTATTTATATTTTTGCTTCTTCTTAAGTGTTGCATTTATTATATTACATGCTATTTTATGCAACTTTGTTTAACATCACCAAAAAAAAGATCCTAGATCATGTTGGCATTAGAGGTGTCTTCTTTTTTATGTGAATTATGAGTGTGGATGCTAACCTGGGCCAAACTCATAGAGAGTGAAGGAAAAATCAATTCTTTTAACCCTAAAATTGGACGTGCAAAACAAAGAATGAAAATGGAGAATGTCAATGTCTGCATCGAGAATGAAAAATATTTCCATAAAGTTTTCTACAAGATGGCATATATGGTAGATCAATTGTTTGCAAATTATGAGAAGAGAGTGGCAAAGAAGGAAGAGAAAGTAGAGGAAAATGCTTTGGTAAATCAAGGAAATGAAGACACCCCAGAAGCTTCATCTCCATGTTTAAGTGAATGTTATTCTTCTTCATCTCATTGTCATGATTCAAATAGTCATCAAAGAAATGCTTCTAAAAAGCAATTTTTTAATTTAGATGTGAAATTTAATTTTCCCATGTTTAATGGAGAAACTAATCTAGAAGACATAAACAATTGGACTAGACAGATTGAAGTTCATTGTTGTATATAATAGAATGAAGAGGATGAAGCAAATATTTAGTTGGAATCTCTTTAACTAGGAGGCATAGCTCTTGTATGGTGGGACAACAAGCTTCAAAAAGGTAGTCAACATAATGGTAAACTCCTTTCTACATGGTCTGAGTTTGTCTTTGCATTAAGAGGAAAATTTTATCCATTGGGTTATCGACAAAAATCGATGATGGAATGGCAAAACCTTAGACAAGGAAAAGGTAAAAATGTTCGAAGTCTTACAGAAGATTTTAGGAAGCAAGAATTGTCATCGAATATTACTTTAGACTCACTATATACTTTGATAAAAATATATTGACACTTTACACAGTTATCTTTAGCATTCATTGTTGTTTGATCCCACTAATCTAGATGAAGCTAGTGTGAAAGAAATCCATCATGAAAATAGGGGAAAGCATAGACAAGAAGATCATATAAAGAAGCCATCATCCAAGCCTCAAAACAATAGGTTCAAAGGGAAAGGAAAGGGGAAAAGATATCGACAACAAATATAGAAGGGAAGCCATCTTGCATTCATTGCAAGAAAGAAGGGAATGATGAGAAGCATTGTTGGAAGTTGTATCCAGAATTGAAGCCTAAGAAGTATGGTGGAAAAGGGAAGTAGAAGACGGTTGCTACAGTGCAATAAGACCTTAGGTCCAATTCTAGAGATGAGATTAACATTAAAGTTGTTGGAATACAAGGTAAAAGTTCCCTTCATGCTAATTCAATCTCTGCAAATCATGCTATTTCAAGTTTTGCAAATGAATCTCATGTTGATGAATGAAAAATAAGCAAAATGTTTCATATAAGAGTTTTATCTAAGCACACAAATATATATATATATATATATATATATAGAGAGAGAGAGAGAGAGAGAGAGAGAGAGAGAGAGAGAGAGAGAGAGATACATATACATACACATACACATACACACACACACACACACACACACACACACACATATATATTGTTTGATCTGGGTTTTAAAGTTAGTTTAATCTCAAAGACAATTGTTAAGAAGTTGTCTTTGGAAAAAAAAACCTCATCCAAAACCATATCCTCTTGGTTGGGTGTGCAAAAATGAAAAACTCAATGTCACCAAGAACTGTAGGGTTAGGTTTTCCATTACTTCAAATATGATAGATGAGGTTGAATCTAAGCACACAAATATATATATATATATATATTGTTTGATCCAGGTTTTGAAGTTAATTTAATCTCAAAGACAATTATTAAGAAGTTGGCTTTGGAAACAAAACCTCATCCAAAACCATATCCTCTTGGTTGGGTGTGCGAAAATGAAAAACTCAATGTCACCAAGACTGTAGGGTTAGGTTTTCCATTACTTCAGATATGATAGATGAGGTTGATCTAGATGTTGTCCCACTTGACATTTGTGGCATAATCTTGGGAAGCCCATACTTGTATGATAGGAAGGTAATATTTTTCAGGCATGAGAATAAATACCATCTCACTAAAGATGGGGTGGAATATATTTTCATAGCTCACAACATGAAAATCAATTCAACCCTTTTCAATGCAGGATAGAAGAGACTCATCAACTCCAACAAGAAATGAACCAGGTGAATTGCCTCCTAAAAGAGAAATTCAACATGAAATTCATCTTCAACAAGATGCTCCTCTACCAAATGTGGGCATGTACAAGATCTCAGATACCAAAATGGAATAAATCAAGAAGTAGGTGCAAGACTTGTTGGACCAAGGAGTCATCAGAACTATATCATCCCCATGTGGTTCACCAATTGTGTTGGTGCCATAGAAAGATGACACATGGAGAATGTGTGTGGATTATTGAGCTCTCAACAAGATCACAGTGAAAAAATGATATCCTCACCCTCATATATATGATTTGCTTGATTAACTGAATAATTTTGTTTATTTCACTAAGTTGGATTTGCGTAGTGGTTACCATCAAATCAAGATTATAGAGAGTGATGTATGGAAAACTGCTTTCAAACCAAGCAATGGTTGTTCAAGTGGTTGGTAATGCCATTTGGCCTTTGCAATTCCCCAACATTCATGAGGGTAATGAATGATGTATTTCGACCATATTTAGATGAGTGTGTGATTGTATACCTAGATTATATACTTTCTTTAGTAAAACATGGGATGATCATGTAAAACATGTCAATAAAGTATTGGATACTTTGCAGAAGGAGAAACTATATGTAGAATTGTCAAAACGTGAATTTGGAAAAAAATCCTTTGTTGTATTTGGGTCATATTGTTGGAGGAGTTCAACTAAAAATTGATTGTTCTAAAGTTGATGTAATTGTCAATTGGACTAAGCTTACCAATGTAACAGAAGTGAGAAGCTTCTTGGGAGCAGTTCAATACTGGAGAATATTCATAGCTAACTTCTCCATCATTGCATCTCTTTTGCATGCCTTGATGAGTGTGAAGCATATATTTCAGTGGGGAAGAAAGCAACAGAAGGACTTGACACCTTAAAGGAAAATATAAGTACATTGCCAGTACTAGTGTTGCCAGACCTTTAGAATCCATTCAAAATTGAGACAAATGCTAATGGTTATGCCATGGATGTAGTATTGTTGCAACATTAAAAATAGGTATGTTATCACTAAGAAATTTTCTCTCAATCTGTTGTAAACCATCACATATATGAAAAAGGGTTATATTCCTCGGTTCAAAGTGTTAAGAAATGGAAGCATTACTTCATTGGAAAAGAGACTATCATACATATAGAACATCGACATTTACAATATCTTTAATCACAAGCCAAGTTGTAGCAGGCTCATCACTGGAGGTGGATGGGATTCCTCCAATAGTTCCATTTGGTAATTAGATACAAGAAGGGTACAAGAAACAAAGTGGTAGATATGCTTTCTAGACCTCTTGTTTTAGCATCTATTTTTTTAAAGACTGCTTCTTTATCTCATGATAGCTACGTTGAAAAATATGCTACTGATGAAGATTTTAAAGAAATTTATGAGAAGATAACCCATGTATCAAAAGTGGAGAACTACCATTTGCAGGATAAGTTACTCTACCACCTTGGAAATATGTGTATTCGTACAAGTTAAATATTCTACATAACTCAAGAAGCTCACACTACTATTGTGTTTGGTCAATTTGGGGTTGGAAAAGCAATGTCTCATTTGAAGAGATTCTTTTATTGGCCTTAGATGAAAGAAATTGTAACCAAATATTTAAAGGGGTGTGTGATGTGCTTTGTTTGTAAGTCGACTAATAGAAAATTGGGGATATACACACCACTCCCTTTTCTTTCTCATCCTTGGGAGAGTATCTCCATGGATTTTATAGGGGGTTTGCCTTTGTCAAAAAAATTTCATGACTAAATTTATATAGTGGTGGATATTTTTAGCAAGATGTGTGTCTTGATTCCAGGTAAGAAGTAGATTACAATTGAGAAGACTGCTCAACATTTCTTTCAACATGTATGGGTCCATTTTGGGCTACCCACATCTATTGTTTCAGATCAAGACTTTAATTCCTTAGAGAGTTTTGGAAAAGCTTGTGGAAGATTATGGACACTGAGCTAAAGAGAAGTACGACATCCCATCCACATATTGAAAGATAGACAAAGGTCCTCAATAGAACATTGGTTCATTTTCTTCATGGGTATTGTGAAAAGAATCTTAAGTTATGGGGTGAATAGATACATTATGTTCAACATGCATATAATAGGGCTTTGCACTCTTCTACTCGAAGGTCACCATTTGAGACATGCTTTGGGTACTTGCTGAAAGATCCCTTAGATTTGGTCTCTGGGAAAGATGAGGATTCCAGCTAACGAAGTGATGTAGACAAAGCTCGCAAGTTCATTCAATGAATCCACATGATTCATTAAGTAGTGCAGGAAGATTTGGAAAAAAGTTGGGAATGGTATAAATCCTAACATGACAAACACATCATTGATCTCCAATTCCAGGTTGGAGATAGGGTAAAAATTCACATCAACAAGAATAGATTGAAGGGAGCAAGAAATAATTTGAAACCAATCTGATATGGTCCATTCACCATTTTTGAAAAGATTGTAACAAATGCTTATCACCTTGATCTTCCATCATATATCCATATATATTCCATAGGCAATGTTGAGAACTTGAAGCTCTATGAACCACCTTTGATCATGGATCCTAAGGAGAGTGGTCAAGTTCCATCACTCGATGGTTTTTCTCTAAACTAATTGGAAAGGTTTCATGAAGACATCATCCTAAATAGAGGAACCAGGAATTCATGACAGCGAGATGTGGAGTACCTTCAAGTGGGTTTCAAAGGAATGTATCCCAACAAGGCATGGTGGATTGAAATGGAAAAAGTGAGGGAGAAATTCCCTCACCTGGCTATTGATTGATAAAGGTTTTGGAGGCCTAAAATCTTCTCAGAGGGGAGGAATGATCCAGGAGGATATAGAAAGGACTAAAAATTGAAGTCCCCAAATATCAACAAAACTAATGTCAAGTTGAATATATCATTGAGACGATTCTAACGTTTAAAATGACACCTCAATTTGAGTTCGTATGGAAACGTTATAGCTGGTTAAAGTTCCAATCAAATTTGGAAAGGACAAATTTTGGTTGTGCTCCAGATAAATTTGGTCCATCACCAAAGTTGGTAGTCTAGCCAAAATTTGGCAGTTGGGGGCTAAAATTGGCAAAGGCTTGGATAAGTTTAGTGACTCTGATACAGTTGACATAACTACTAAAGTTGGCAGTAGTTTGAAAACAAACATTTTAAAAATATATTGTATTATTTTTTAATACAAAAACGTTGGGTTCATAGGGTTTGAATCCATGATCTTCTAACAACCAATGGTCTAGTAATAACCCATCAACCAACTCGTAGCAGAGCATGATTTGTATATTCCATCAACACCATTCTATTTAAACAATATCATCCCATTCGATAGACGGGCACGATAAAGCAAAATGAAGAATGAGTAGAACAATGCCACGGGATTGGCAGGACATAGAGGGATGAGCAAAACCTTATGCATATAGCCAGGTGCAAATGTGAATTTTGAAAGGAATATTCTCAGGTTATATTCCCTAGTATATCTAGATTCTCAGGGAGTTCAAAATTAACAGTGTTAGAACCTAGCTGAGTTTATATTCATTTTACTCAAAATTTCATAAGGATTTCACTGGTGTAATCAGATTTTGGATTTGAGTAGCCTATTTTCAGGTCACTCCCAAAATTTATGTATAGTCATGTATTTTTCCACATACTTTCCTTTCATTTTTCTAAGATAATATAGAGGCCCCTCCACTTTGAAGTTGCACTTAGAGATGTAACTCACGCACTGTGAGTTAACTACATTGTCAAATATTGGTGCATTGTATTTATGGTCTTGTTTATATGATTCTTCTACTTAAGTGTTTCATTTATGGTATTGCATTCTATTTTATGCAATTTTGTTTAACATTGTTAGGATATTCTGACACATAGGAAATAGTTAAGTACAACTTGGTCTAGTATAAAGTTAGGTAAAGTGTGTTTCTTTACCTTGTACATTTTGTAACTTACAATCCGACGGTCACGATATGTAGTGATCCGACGGTTCATTCTCTCCTCAGTATTACCGACACTTGATCCGTGGCTTGACACTCGATTGGTCCATGATTTCTATTTAAAGCGCATGGAGGGTCATTTGTAGGGTAATCCGTCTATGAGAGAAGCTTATGTAAATTTTCATTCTTTTATTAATAAATTGCCTGAAGTGGCCACGTTGGCTCAGGCCGTGGACTGTTTCCCTCTTTGAGGGTTTTAACCACATCAAAAATACTGGTGTATTGATCTGTGATCTGGTTGTGAGTGGCTCATTGATTCTGGAGCTTCTTATCACATGGCCAAAAACAAAGCCATGTTTTCTTCTTTAAATGATTGTAACACCAAAAATATATATGTTGGTGATGATAGATCTCTTAGTGTTGTAGGGACTGGAACTGTTCATCTAGACAATGGTCAGTTTAATGATGTATTATGTGTTCCAACCTTTTCCTGCAACCTTCTATCTATATATCAGATAACTCATTCAGGTGAAGGTGAAATCGTTGAATTTTCACCTCATGATGTTGTAATCAAGGACCTAAGAGATCCTAAAATGATTTTAGCTACTGGCATTGCTGATGATTCTACAAGGTTGTATAAGTTTCACAACTTTGGGTCATCAAATCTTCCCTCAGTATTTGTTGCTCATAACGATGAAGTGAGCAAACTTTGGCATGGGCGATTTGGTCACTTAAACTATCGCTCCCTTCAGCACCTATGTAAAGAAAATATGGTGACAGGTCTTCCTATGGTATCTTGCAGAGATGGTGTTTGTTCCGGATGTGTAATCGGAAAACATCATCGGGACAGTTTTGAAAATGGTTCCTCTTGGCACGCTTCAGCCCCTCTACAGCTTGTGCATAGTGATTTATGTGGTCCACTTCCAGTTGTGTCATTCTCTGGCTGCAAGTATTTCTTAACTTTCATTGATGATTTCTCTAGACGCACTTGGGTATACTTCTTAAAACTCAAGAGTGAAGTATTTAACACATTTTTGGCCTTCAAGGCCTTTGTTGAAAAACAATATGGACATCAAATTCTTAAGCTAAGATCTGATAATGGCGGAGAATATGTTAAAAACACATTCATCAACTTTTGCACTGAGAATGGAATTCAAATGCAACATATTGTTCCATATACTCCACAACAAAATGGTGTAGCTAAAAGGAAGAATCACACCTTAAAGGAAATGGCTAATTGTATGCTACAATCTAAAGGACTTGGTCTTAGTTTTTGGGCAGAAGCAATTAACTGTGCAAATTACATAATAAATCGCACTCCTACTAAGGCTTTAAAGAATATCACTCCAGAAGAAGCATGGAGCTCAATCAAACCAGATGTAAGTCACTTTCGTGTTTTTGGAAGTGAAGCGTGGGCCCATATTCCAGATGAAAAGCATAAAGCTTTAGAACCTAAGAGTGAAAAATGTACTTTTGTTGGATATTCTGAAGATGTCAAAGGCTATAGACTTATTCCATTTAAGTCCAAAAATGTTATCATTAGAAGAGATGTAAAATTTGATGAAAATATATCAGCCTGCGAGCCTAGTCCGGCGGATGTGCCACCTCTCCCTATCTCTTCTACTTTTGAAAACATTTCTTCTTCAGATGATGAAAGTGAGGATGACAATCCTCCCCCACCATCTCAGGATCCTCCTTCAGCTCCTCAGCTTCCAAAATGGGTTCGTGCTACTCGAGATGTAGCAGGTGATCTTGCCGGTGATCCTACAGTTCAGCGATGCACACGTTCTCAGTTTGACAGAGCCTCTTCTTTACTGGCTCAAGCTCCAGTAAATTATGGTCCTGACACTTTTGCAGAAGCTTCAGGCCATCCAGATTGGGAAGCAGCTATGAATGAAGAATATCATTCATTATTGGCAAATGATACATGGGATCTTGTTCCTCTACCAAAGGGACGAAAACTTGTTAGATGCAAATGGGTTTACAGAACCAAGTATGGACCAGATGGGAAAGTTGATAAACATAAAGCTTGTCTTGTTGCTAAAGGTTTTTCACAGGTTGAAGGCATTGACTACACTGAAACCTTCTCCCCTGTTGCCAAAAAGAACTCTATTCGCCTTGTTCTTTCCCTTGCTGCCTCGTTCAAATGGGAAGTCCATCAGATGGATGTTAAATCTGCCTTCTTGCATGGGGACTTGCATGAAGAAATCTACATGGAACAACCCATTGGCTTCATAAAAACAGACTACAGCCTTGTATGTCAGCTTATGTTAGGGTCCCACCCTAACCCCCTTATTTATGTCATGGGATCACGTCATAGTCAAGAGTCAATAAAGCCCATATTAATATTTGTAAATGGTTAACCCACAATTAATGATGGGACCACAGTTAGTTGCAAATGGGCCATAGTATTAGATAGATGGTATTAATAAAACCCACGGTATTGGCCCATGGTATTGCATGTATGAGTCATATATAAAGGATAGAGACTCCCTGTGAGGAGCATCGTGTCTTATTTTGTAGTCGAGCTCTGCTCTATTGGAGGTTGCCCCCTCGAAGAGGCAAGTGAACATTACTCTCTGAATAATAAAATCATTGCTATTCTGTGTTCTGGGTATCTTTTCTTCGCATATTCTATATTTGGGTATCATTTTGCAGTTTAAGAGCATAACAAGTGGTATCAGAGCACTTTCGAGGGCTGGTGGGATTTCCAATTCTTAGCAAAAAAAAAAATTGCCTAGAGACGTGTTCCGGCGTCTTTAAACCACGGGATCCGTCGTTGAGTGCATAAACCGGCGGATTTGGGGAGGCATGCATGCAGGAAATACAAGAGGTGGTCACGTCTGTTGGACTCCCTTGTAACCCCTGTGGGTACCCCTTCGAGTAGTAGTGCATTAGACAGAACCGCGCATGGACTGTCTTCCACGTACCCTTTGGGTATATCGGAAGCCCCCTAGGCTCCCTTGAAACCTTGCCATAGATAAACCATCAGCCGTCTTGTGGCTACAGTACACCGAGAATAGCACTCAGAGAGATTACTCGCCCGTACGATAGGGTAGTTGGGTTGTACGGCTAAGGGTACGGTAGATCCTCCTTAGTTAGAGCCCTGAAACATTGGGCCGAGTACTACTGCCAGACCCTTATGTATATTGTGATCTGTAGCACCTGACACTCCTCAAGAATATAGTTCCCTTTTCTATCGGGGGATCGCACATCATCTATATCAGATCCGCTTGTGCAAAGGAGTGCAGTAGCAGCAGCAGACATCAGTCCTGCAGTCTCAAGTTCGCAGATCAGTCATTCCGATCTATTAGATCCAGCCGATCCGCAGCAACAGTCTGTTCCGTCGCCCAGAGCTATCCGATCCGCCATTCAGATCTCTTAGATTCTCCAGATCAGAGTTGTTGTGAAGGGTTCCTATACCGGGGCGCTTATTGGTGATCTAGCCCATCAAAATCAGGACGATGAGCTGAGCACGATGGTACCATTCAATTATTAATGAAAATTTTTTTGGCGGTCCCAATTGTTCATCAGGTTGGTTTATGGTAGAAACTAGAGCCCAAGCGATGGCCAATGAAAGGATGGACAAACTTGAAGAATCCATGCAAACCCTCACCAATCAGATTAACAGACTATGTATCCAGGTCCAGCAATTAATCCCGAAGGGCAAGGAGCAAGCCCATGAGGAGGCGTATAATGGCAATGAATACAATGAGGGTGAGTCTAGCCACTCTCCTCACGTCTGGCACACCCACCAACCACCCAGTCAGTGACCTCCCAAGTTGGATATGCATAAATTTGACGGTTCACACCCGTCGACATGGATAGCACAAATGGACTAGTATTTCAAACTGAATCGTATCTTAGATGATGCGACTCAGCTTATGTTGGGGAGCATGTACTTGGACAATGAAAGGTGGCAATGGTGGGAATGGCATCAACGTTGCAATGGACCTTTTAAGACTTGGACCCAATTTACAAAAGCTCTTCAAAGCCGCTTTGAACAGGAGGACTCTTTTTTGGGTCGTCTTACTAAGCTCTGACAGACGGGTACAGTGGATGAATATATTATAGCTTTTGAAGCCTTAGCCTTCCGCACTTGGGGTCTCTCAGATGTGTTCTACACGGAATGTTTTATCAGCGGTCTTAAAGAAGCCATCAAAGATCAAGTCTTACTGCACCACCCTCCCACATGGACAGAGGCTTGCAAGGTAGCCCGTAACGTGGAACGTGCATTAGCAGCCCAATACAGTCGCCCAAATTTCTCCACTAAAGGTCACCCCCCACAAGCTCACAACACGACTCAAACACTTAAGGTCCAAAAGGTGTCACCTGCAGAAATGGCCGAAAGAAGAAAGCAAGGACTATGTTACTACTGTGATGAAAAATACTCCCCAGGTCATAAATGCAAGGAGCCTAAATTTTTTCAAATAGATGCCACTGACTACAGCTCAACAGAGGAAGATCCACCACTTGAGGAACATAAGGCGCTAGAAGAAGACAAGCAAAAGGACAATGTCTCTGATGAACCAGTTATTTCGTTGCATGCGTTGGCAGGGATTTCTTCCCCTCAAACTCTCAAAATCAGAGGTTTTCTTAAACATCGCCCAGTAGTAGTCTTGATTGATAGTGGAAGTACACATAATTTCATCCATCAAAAAGTCGCAGAAGCAGTGCATTGTTTTGTACGAGCAGTTTCTAACTTCCAAGTCCAAATTGGGGATGGGGGCACAATGAAATGTGAAGGCCACTATGAAAATGTCAAACTTCAAATGGGGGATTATCAGTTGAAAACCCACATGTTTGCCATACACATGGGGGGTTGTGACATTGTCCTCGGCGCTGAATGGCTCCGCACTCTTGGGCCAATCACAATGGATTTCTAGGAGTTATATATGAGTTTTAAGCAGAACAACTCCACACATACCCTCCTTAGACTCCAGGCGGGAGCCCCCTCTATCATCAGCTCGCATAGGATGGAAAAATTGTTAAAAAAGGGCCATCATGGAGTGGTAGCTCAATTTAATGCCATCTAGGTAGTCGAAACCAAGTCTTTGCCAATTCATCCTGAGATGCAACAAATTTTAAATAACCATCTGCCAGTCTTTGACAAGCCTCATGAGCTTCCACCCTCGCGAGGGGAACATGATCATAGCATCACCTTGGCTCCAGGGGCCCAACCCCCAAATGTGCGGCCATACAGATATCCGTTCACCCAAAAGAATGAAATAGAAAAAAGAATCAAGGAACTTTTGGAAGCAGGTGTCATTCGTCCCAGCATTAGTCCTTATTCATCCCCAGTGGTCGTGGTGCTCAAGAAAGATGGGGAGTGGCGGATGTGTCCCGACTTCAGGGCCCTCAATAAGCTGACAGTCAAAGATAAATTTCCCATCCCGGTGGTTGATGATTTGCTGGACGAACTCAATGGGGCTCAATTCTTCACTGAGTTGGATCTTCGCTCAGGCTACCACCAAATTCACATGAAGGAATTCGACATTCCCAAGACTGCTTTCAGAACACATGAAGGCCATTATGAGTTCCTGGTCATGCCATTTGGTCTTTGTAATGCCCCCTCTACTTTTCAGAGCCTTATGAATCACATTCTCAAACCATATCTCAGGAAATTTGTCCTTGTCTTCTTCGATGACATCCTCATCTATAGTGGCACTTGGGCTGCACATCTTCAGCATGTAGATCTACTCTTGCAACTGCTCCGCAAGCATAAATTATTTGTCAAGATGTCCAAGTGTTCGTTTTTCATGGAAGAAGTTGAGTATTTGGGCCACATTGTGGGGCGTGAAGGTGTCAAGGTGGACCCCAAAAAGATCCAGGCAATGCAAGAATGGCCTCAACCTAAGACCTTGAAGAGCTTGAGAGGATTTTTGGGTCTCACAGGCTATTATCGTAAATTTGTCCACAACTATGGCCGCATAGCGAAGCCCCTCACTCAACTCCTAAAGAAAAATTCCTTCTTCTAGAACGAGAAAGCATAACAGGCATTTACCGCTCTCAAAAAAGCCATGTGTTCCACTCCAGTCTTAGCACTACCGGACTTCACCAAATCCTTTGTCATTGAATGTGATGCTTCAGGGATAGGTATTGGGGCGGTCTTAATGCAGGAAGGGCGAACTTTGGCCTTCACAAGCAAACAACTAAGTGGGAGGAATCTGGGCCAATCTACCTACGAAAAAGAAATGATGGCCATCTTACATGCAGTCGAGACCTGGCAACCTTACTTATTGGGGCGACGTTTTCAAATCCGCACAGATCATCACAGTCTTAAATATTTTTTAGAGCAATGCCTATCCTCCCCACAACAAAATAAATGGCTTGCCAAAATGCTGGGATATGATTATGAGATCATTTACAAGAAAGGGAAAGACAATAGTGTAGCAGATGCATTATCTCGCCAATTTGAGGAAGAAAGTACTCTGCTAGAAATTTCCCTCCCCATTCCAGAGTGGATTGAAGAGGCTCGCAAGGAATGGTTTTCACACCCCGGGCTATCCCATCTCATTTCTCAATTGCAGGTAGATCCAAATTCCACCAAGGGCTACTCGTGGCAGGATGATATTCTTCGCTACAGGGACAGAGTCGTAATAGCACCAACATCCACCCTCAAAAGTTGCATTTTGGCAGAATTGCACTCATCTCCCATGGCAGGACATTCGGGTTTTCAGAAGACGTATGCTCGCACCAGAAGATCATTTTTTTGGACAGGCATGAAAAAGGACATCCTTGCTTTCGTAGCAGAATGCGATGTCTGTCAATGCCACAAAGGGGAAACTATCAACACACCAGGCACATTACAACCATTTCCCATTCCGACATCAATTTGGACGGAGGTTTCTATGGATTTCATTACAGGTCTTCCAAAGTCCGGAAACAAGTCAGTCATCATGGTGGTTGTGGACCGACTGTCGAAGTATGCTCATTTCTGCGCCCTACCCCATCCGTTTACACCAACTTTGGTCGCTCAATCTTTCATGGATCAGATTTTCAAATTGCATGGCATGCCCACTTCTATTGTGTCTGATCGCGACCCGATTTTCACCAGTAATTTTTGGCAGGAACTTTTCAGGATACAAGGCACTACTCTAAAACTCAGTACTTCCTATCATCCGCAAACGGATGGTCAAACTGAAGCTGTCAACAAATGTCTAGAAACCTACCTTAGGTGTTTCACTTCAGAAAAACAACACCTTTGGGTACAGTGGTTACCTCTGGCTGAATGGTGGTATAACACCAACTATCATGCCACCACCAAAATGACTCCCTATGAAGCAGTATATGGTCAACTTCCGCCTTCCCCTACTTCTTATCTCAAGGGGTGCTCCAAAGTACAAGGAGTGGATCAACTCCTACAACACCGCGCAACCATGCTCGCCCATCTTAGAGAGAATCTTCATCAAGCTCAGAATCGCATGAAGCAACAGGTCAACCAGCATCGCTCAGAGCGCCAATTTCAAGAAGGGGATCAGGTATTTTTGAGGCTACAACCATATAAGCAAACATCACTCAAAGACAAGGGTTGTCAAAAGCTCTCTCCAAAATTCTACGGACCATACCAAGTACTTCAGCGCATTGGAGAAGTGGCTTACAAGTTGGCTTTGCCACCTACTACAAAAATCCATCTAGTTTTCCATGTATCGTGCCTCAAGAAAGTGATTGGGAACAATTGCTGAGTTCAAACCAGTCTACCTGAATTGGACGAAGAAGGGTCAATCTGGCTTCAACCCGAACAGGTTCTAGACACACGAGACAAGCACCTGCGCAGCCGCATGATTAAGGAAGTCCTCGTCAAATGGAAAGACACCTCTCCGGAAGATGCAACTTGGGAACCAGCCACTATTCTTCAGCAGTTTCCGCAGCTTCAGCCTTGAGGACAAGGCTAGTCTTAAGGGGGAGGGCATGTTAGGGTCCCACCCTAACCCCCTTATTTATGTCATGGGATCACGTCATAGTCAAGAGTCAAGAAAGCCCATATTAATATTTGTAAATGGTTAACCCGCAATTAATGACGGGACCACAGTTAGTTGCAAATGGGCCGTAGTATTAGATAGGTGGTATTAATAAAACCCACGGTATTGGCCCGTAGTATTCCATGTATGAGTCATATATAAAGGATAGAGAATCCCTGCGAGGAGCATCGTGTCTTATTTTGTAGTCGAGCTCTGCTCTATTGGAGGTTGCCCCCTCGAAGAGGCAAGTGAACATTACTCTCTGAATAATAAAATCATTGCTATTCTGTGTTCTGGGTATCTTTTCTTCGCACATTCTGTATTTGGGTATCATTTTGCAGGTTAAGAGCATAACAGCTTAAGAAATCCCTTTATGGTCTCAAGCAAGCTCCTCGAGCTTGGTATGCCAAAATGGATAACTTTCTTTTAGAATCTGGCTTTTCTAGGTGTCATTCTGACAATATTGTCTACACCAAGAAAGTGGGCAAGTCTCTTATCATTCTTATTCTTTATGTTGATGATCTTATCCTTACTAGTGATCCCAACCTTATAAACCATGTGAACTCCAGCCTTAAAAAGAAATTTGAAATGACAGACTTAAGACACTTACATTATTTTCTCAGTCTTCAAGTCTTGCAATCCAAGGAGGGTATTTCCCTTTCCCAGTCTAAGTATGCCTATGATATTCTATGCCATTTTCACATGGAAGACTGTAAGCCAGCCCATTCTCCCTTCCAGTCTGGAGTCAAACTTTCAGTCACTTGTACTTCTCCTGAAGTTGATGCTACCTTATACCGTAAACTTGTAGGAAAACTTCTGTATCTAACCCATACTCGACTTGACCTTTCCTTTGTCGTTGGCCTTGTTGCTCGGTTTATGCAAAACCCAAGTGAAAGTCATTGGAAAGCAGCTAAAAGAATACTTCGTTATGTTCAAGGTATAGTTTAGTTTGGGATTCATTACAGTGCCGAAGCATCTCCTCTATTGGTTGGTTTCACTGATTCCGATTGGGCTGGTGACCCTGATGATCGGAAGTCTATTTCCGGTTATGTGTTCACTCTTGGTTCAGGACCTATTACATGGGCTTGCAAGAAACAAGGTGCCATTTCTCTTTCATCAGCAGAAGAAGAGTATCGTGGTGCCGTAGAAGCTAGTAAGGAAGCCTTGTGGCTTCGTCAGATCCTGTCAGAGTTTGGCTTTCAGCAGCAGCATCCGACTACACTTTGGTGTGATAATCAAAGTGCCATTCAACTATGCAAAGATCTAGTCCAACATCAGTGCAGCAAACACATTGAACTGCACATGCACTTCATCAGAAAGCTCATTCACGACCATGTTCTTGAAGTGCATTATTTTTCAACAGATGATCAAGTTGCAGACATCTTCACAAAGGTTCTCACAGAGGCGAAGTTCACTAAACTTCGATTTATGGTTGGAGTTCAGGAAGTTGTCACTAAGGGGGGATAGGCTCTAGTGCCTCCTTCCTTCTCCTATTGTGTCATATTTGTAAATCCTTCAATCCTATCCCAAGTTGTTCTTAAGGGGGGATGTTAGGATATTCCGACACATAGGAAATAGTTAAGTACAACTTGGTCTAGTATAGAGTTAGGTATAGAGTTAGGTAAAGTGTGTTTCTTTACCTTGTACATTTTGTAACTTACAATCCGACAGTCACGATATGTAGTGATCCGACGGTTCATTCTCTCCTCGGTATTACCGACACTTGATCTGTGGCTTGACACCCGATTGGTCCATGATTTATATTTAAATCGCATTGAGGGTCATTTGTAGGGTAATCCGTCTATGAGAGAAGCTTATGTAAATTTTCGTTCTTTTATTAATAAATTGCCTGAAGTGGTCGCGTTGGCTCAGGCCGTGGACTGTTTCCCTCTTTGAGGGTTTTAACCACGTCAAAAATACTGGTGTATTGATCTGTGATCTGGTTGTGAGTGGTATCCTTTGGTGTTCTGTCTGAGGAACTTACCCTGTAAATTAAAATGACACCTCATTTTGAGTTTGTATGGAAACATTATAGCTGGTTAAAGTTCCAATCAAATTTGGCAAGGACAAATTTTGGTTGTGCTCCAGATAAATTTGGTCCATCACCAAAGTTGGTAGTCTAGCCAAAATTGGCAGTTGGGGGCTAAAATTGGCAAAGGCTTGGATAAGTTTAGTGACTCTGATATAGTTGACATAACTACTAAAGTTGGCAGTAGTT
Organism: Pinus tabuliformis; assembly: GCA_031772625.1. Lineage (NCBI taxonomy): Eukaryota > Viridiplantae > Streptophyta > Pinopsida > Pinales > Pinaceae > Pinus > Pinus tabuliformis. Next base: position 486,211,210 of record CM062809.1, on the reverse strand, counting down.
TGAAAACAAACATTTTAAAAATATATTGTATTATTTTTTAATACAAAAACGTTGTGTTCATAGGGTTTGAATCCATGATCTTCTAACAACCAATGGTCTAGTAATAACCCATCAACCAACTCGCAGCAGAGCATGATTTGTATATTCCATCAACACCATTCTATTTAAACAATATCATCCCATTCGATAGACAGGCACGATAAAGCAGAATGAAGAATGAGTAGAACAATGCCACGGGATTGGCAGGACATAGAGGGATGAACGGAATCTTATGCATATAGCCAGGTGCAAATGTGAATTTTGAGAGGACTATTCTCCGGTTATATTCCCTAGTATATTCTCAAGAATATTCCTAGTATATCTAGATTCTCAGGGAGTTCAAAATTAACAGTATCAGAACCTAGCTGAGTTTATACTCATTTTATTCAAAATTTCATAAGGATTTCACTGGTGCAGTCAGATTTTGGATTTGAGTAGCCTATTTTCAGGTCACTCCCAAAATTTATGTATAGTCATGTATTTTTCCACGTACTTTCCTTTCATTTTTCTAAGATAATGTATAGGCCCCTCCACTTTGAAGTTGCACTTAGAGATGTAACTCACGCACTGTGAGTTAACTACATTGTCAAATACTGGTGCATTGTCTTTATGGTCTCGTTTATATGATTCTTCTACTTAAGTGTTTCATTTATGGTATTGCATTCTATTTCATGTAATTTTGTTTAACATCACCGAAGAAAGGATCCCAAATCATCTAGCTAGTTGGAAGATGTCATGAATGTTTTTAACTCTTTATAAAGATATGCAACTGAATGTTCCTCCTAGAATTACATGTAGACTCTACTTCTTCCAAGGCTATATGAATTTCAAAACTTAATTTCCATGAAACTATGAATTCAAATAGCCTTCTACTTCAAATCTAACTACTACTCTAACTGCCAACTTCTAAAATAAAAAACAAACTTGCTTGCAAACCTGGTATGCACCATTTTCTTCAATAATAAAGATCTTTGCCGTCTTCAACCTTAGGTTTCTTTTCAAATTCCTCTTTTTTTACAATATGTGCTTCACTTCTCTCTTTCCTCTTATTGTTCTTCTTTTTCATATGATCTTTGGGACAATCTGTTTTATAATTTCTATATTCATTGCAACCATGCATTGAATAGGCATGTCTCGGTTTCCACGTGGTTGATTGTTGTTGTATATATGACGAGTTTAAAATCTTCTGAATACTCCAAAATTATTCTTTGATCTAGCAAAAAAGGCTTGAGAATTTTCATTATTTGGTTTGTTGTCATCCTTAGCTTTTAACCTTGCTTCTTCTAGAACACATTGTGCCCAAAGTTCTTCAAATGTTGGATTTTATTTTCTTAAATAGTACTCACAAAACCACTCCAATCTAGTGATAGGGCATTGAATACAAAGGTTATTAACTCATAGTTAGATATGAATTCTCCAAGCCCTTGTAGTTGATCCTTCAATTTTTATATTCTCATAAGGTATGGGGCCGCATCTTCATCTTTTCATATCCTTGTTCTATAAAGTAAATTCCTTAATGAGATTTTCTGACCTAAATATTGATGGAATAGATTTTGACTATTGTTTCATAGACCTCTTTAGATGTGGACAAATATGAAAGAAAAGAGATGAGGTGATCCTTGATAGAATCAAAGAGAATTATTTTAGCCCTAACTTCTCCCTTATTGTACTTGGCCACTTCTTGAGCCTTATCATTTTCTAGTTCTAGAATTTTTCCAAGAACATAATCCGTGACTTCATTTTCTATGAGAAACAAATCAATTATTTTCTTCCAAGCCTTGAAATTAGAAGCTCCATCTAGCTTGTTGTTGGTGTCCCAAACTGCCCTATTTTCTACCCCATTTTAACCTCTGTTTTATCTCAACATAAACCTCTCTTTCCTGCACTAGTCCAAGATAACTACCTATTCCTACACATGCTTCGTATTTTATATTAAGATTTATTTGTTAGGAAACCAGCTCACAAAAATATCGAAAAGATAGATCAAAACCTTAGAATTCAACCTCTTCGAGGGGGTAACCTCATTTACATTACACAAATGAACAATTATTGGATGATACAAATGACTAAACCCCCCTTCTATATATAGGAGTCTAAGGGGTCACAATATAATCATGCCGACATAACAGTAATAACATAAGGGCACAAAAATAACAATAGTGGGTTTCTATGGGGCATACTAATAACAATATGGGGACAATAGGGGCATAATAATAACAATAAGGGATAGAATGACAATAGTAATGGGCGAATCACTAGTATTATAGGGGCCTAACATGCCCCTCTCCTTTCGAAAATTGTTTTCCTCAATGCTTGAGTAGTTCTGGATGCTGATGTATAAAATTCTCATACTCCCATGTGGAATCTTTACGTTCTTCCACTTGATGAGATACTCCGAAATTGATTTATTTCGTAGCTGTTGAGTTCTTTTTTCTATGACTGCTTCCAATTCCAATATGTTCTTTCCTTCCTCGTCAAGTTCTGGAAATATTGTTTGAACTGGGAGCTTGTCACTTATAACCTTGTTTAAACATGAAACATGGAAAACTGGGTGCACTCGAGAAGCTGCAAGAAGCTCCAATTTGTATGCCATAGTACCAATCTTTTGCAACACCTTGTATGGACCATAATACTTTGGTGATAATTTATTATCCTTCTTAGCTTGCTTGAGGGACATTTGTTTATATGGTTGTAGCCGTAGGAATACCCAGTCACCTACATCAAAACTTCTTTCACTGCGATGTTGATATGCCTATTGTTTCATTCTATTCTGCGCCAATGTGAGGTTATCCTTTAAGAGTTGGAGAACTTGTTGTTGATGCTCGATGTGATGTTCCACTGCTTGAACCTTAGAATTTTCTCTTAAATATGATGTGATGGATGGTGGATGATATCCATAAAGTTCCATAAATGGGGTCATTTTTGCTGCAGTATGGAAGCAAGTGTTATACCACCATTCAGCCAGAGGCAACCATTTGACCCATTGTGTCTGTTTATTAGATACAAAGAAATGAAGATATCCTTCCAAACATTTGTTTACTATCTCAGTTTTCCCATCAGATTGAGGATGATAAGATGAGCTATGAGCTAACTGAGTACCGAGACAAGAAAATAATTTTGTCCAAACATTTCTAGTGAAAATGAGATCTCTGTCACTTACAATGATCTTTGGGTTTCCATGTAGCTTTTGGATTGTTTCCATAAATGCGGTAGAAACTGTACTGGCTTTAAATGGATGTGATAATGCACAAAAGTGTGCATACTTGGTAAGTCTATCAACTACCACCATGATGACACTCTTTCCTTCGAACTTGGGTAACCTATGATAAAATCCATTGAAACCTCCTCCCAATGTTGGCTTGGAATGGATAAAGGTTGTAATAGACCTAGGATCTTAATTGTTTCAACTTTAGTACTTTGTTGGTAAACCAAACATTCCACCACAAACTTTTGAATATCTGATTTAAGGCCATCCAAAAAAAATTCCTTCTTAACCTTGTTGTAAGTTTTTAAAAATCCTTACTGCCCTCCTAAGGGAGAAGTGTGCAATTCCATAAGAATCTTTTGTTTGAGTTGGGAATTCTTACATAGGGATAAATGATCTTTGTACCATAACAAATCATTTTTCCAACTAAATGTATAAGATGTACTGGGATCTTGTTGTAACTTTCGAATGAGTGCTCACACATCTCCGTCATTCTTCCATTCCTTCCTTGCTTCGTTTATCCAATCTGGTTGGATAATAGAAATGATGCACAACAATACTTCCACGTCCTTATTGTTTCTTGAGAGTGCATCTGCTACAACATTTTGTTTCCCTTTTTTGTAGATGATTTCAAAGTCATAACCCAACATCTTTGTGACCCATTTTTGTTGCTCTTCAGAGGATAATATTTGTTCTAAAAAGTATTTAAGACTATCATGATTTGTCTTTACCTTGAACTATCTTCCCATTATGTAGGGTCAACATTTCTTAAGTGCATGTAGTATTGCCAACATTTCCTTCTCATAAATAGCTTTGTGTAAATAATATCCCTTGATTGGACGACTTTTGAAAGCAATGGGTCTTTCATATTGCATCAAAACAACACCAATTCCATTTCATGAAGCATCACATTCCACAATAAATGTTTTTGTGAAGTCTGGGGTAGCTAAGACCGATGCTTGGCACATTGCCTCTTTAATATTTTCGAAGGCCTTTGTTACTTCTGGAGTCCATGAAAATGCATCTTTCTTCAATAATGTTGTTAGAGGTGCTTCTATTCTCTCATAATGCTTACCAAACTTATGATAATACCCTATCAATGCGAGAAATCCTCACAGATGCTTTATGGATGTGGGGATTTTCCATTCCTTAATGGCTTTAATTTTTCTAGGGTCTACCTTAACACCTTCATAAGATACAATATGACCCAGATATTCCACCTCTTGTACTCTAAAGAAACATTTGGAGCATTTTTCATATGATTGTTTCTCCTATAATAGTTTGAGCACCCTATCAACATGTTCAACATGATCCTTCCAAGACTTGCTGTAGATTAGTATATCATCAAAAAATACTAACACAAATTTTCGAAGGAAGGGTTTTAAAATGGAATTCGTCAAACCTTGAAATGTAGAAGGTGCATTGGTAAGGCCAAAAGGCATGACCAAAAATTCATAATGACCCTCATGAGTTCTAAATGCTATTTTTAGAATGTCTTCAATCTTCTTTATGATTTGATGATATTCTAAACGAAGATCCAACTTGGTGAAGTAAATTGATCCATGCAATTCATCCAATAATTCATCAATGACAGGAATGGGAAATTTATCTTTAATAGTGAGCTTATTGAGCTCCCTATAATTCAGACACATGCACCATGATCCATCCTTCTTGTGCACCAATACTACTAGAGCAGAGAAAGAACTTTGACTAGGTTGAATTATACCAGCCTCTAGCATTTCTATAAGCATACGTTCAATTTCACTCTTTTGGGCATAGGGATATCTGTACGGCATGATGTTTGGAGGAACACTTCCTGGAATCAAATGAATAACATGATCATGATCACGAATAGGTGCGAGACCTTTGGGAGTATCAAATACCTTGGAATGATTGTCCAAGACTTTTTGGAGATATGGAGAAATAGATGATTTCGATGTGGGAACCTGTAGCGAACATAATTGTGCAATTACATCTCATTGTTCCTTCTTTAGAAGCTTTTTCATACGGTTAGAGCTGATTATCTTTCCCGGTTTCCCTACAATACCCCTTAATTCAACTTCCTTTCCTTCCCCACAAAATTTCATGAAAATTTCTTGAAAATTAAAAGCTATTGTACCCAAGGATTGTAGCCATTGGACTCCTAGTACAACATCAGCACAACCCATTGGAATGGAAAGCATTAGGCTATTCAATACATTTTCTCCCATGGATAGCTTCATATTATGGCACTTTCCTGACTAATTTATGGTTCCTCCACTTGCAACCATCACTTGACACTCTGGTGCTGGATATAGGAAGCAATTCAATTCCTTTGCTATCTTACAATGAATAAAATTATGGGTACTTCCCGAATCAATCAACACTATTACCTTTTTCTTCTTGGTATGTCCTTCTATCTTGATAGTTTTAGGAGTGGTAATTCCAGTCAATGCATTACAATATATGGTCAGATTCATTTCTTCTTTATCTAGGGTTTGTTCCTGGAGTATATCCTCTTCTTTTAACATTTCTTGTTCCTTTTCTTCCTCCTCTTCACAGTCTATGTAGAATAATTTCTTCTCAGCACACTTATGACCTTTAGTGTATTTTCTATCACAACTGTAACAAAGCCCTTTTGCTCTTTTTTCTTCCAATTTTGTGGTGTCAATCTTGTAGGTTGTGGAAGGCTAGGGGTAACAACACTTCCATCTTTATAGTTGTGAATGTTAAGCTTCCTAGTTGCCATAATTTTTCTTTCCATTTTTCTTGCTAACATGAATGCCTTATCCAATGAATCATGTTCCCAAAGGCGAACCTCATGTTGGATATTATCCTTTAAAGTCCCTATGAACACATCAATCCTATGCTCCTCTAGATTATCTTTTACCCTTATGTTCAATTTTTGGAAGTCCTCAATGTGCTCCATCATTGAACCCTTTTGTTTGAGATTTATCAATTGGCTAAAAAGGGTGTTTCTTTTTGTATCCTCATAATGTGCTATCATTTCTTCTGTAAAAATTGCCCAAGTAACAATTTTTTTACGAGAGCAAAGCCATTGATACCACACAAATTGATTTGGTTACAAATATAAAGTTGCAATACATACCTTTTGTGTGTTTTGCACATTAAGGAGATCGAAAAATTACTCCATTTGTAGTATCCATGTTCCAAGATCCTTGCCATCAAACTTCCTCTTATTGATTTTTGGAACATGGTGGGTCTTGAATCCAACATTAGAGTCTATGAAATCATGATTAACATTTATTTTGTTCTCATCATGAGTTTCCTTTACTACCCTTTCACCATTAGTGACCATTTCTTGTAGCAACTTATTCAAATTTATCTTCAATTCTTCCGTCTTATCGTCCATGCCATTTATCTTAGCGTCCATGCCATTCATCTTAGCTTCCATGCCATCCATCGTAACTTGAATGCCATTCATATTAGCTTCTACACCATTTATCTTGGCTTCATTTACCTTTAGTGAGAGTGAAATTTGTTGTGCTTGGTCTTGTAATTTTGATATATCATGTTGCATTTCTTCCTCTTCTTCACGAGTCATGCTAGAGCTTTTAGGTTGCTTACTAGGTGTTTCCATTTCCTTTCTTCGGGGCATTAATTAATGATAATAATTCTTTAATATTCCCTTTGAATTCCTTCAAACTAATTTTTCAAACCAATCTTATGAAAAATTAAAAAAAAACTACACACCTTTTTTTCACTTTTTAAGAGCACGATATTGAATCTGTTGTATCTCTGTAACTACGGATCTCGAATATCTGAAATCTTGTCCTGCAGTAGCCCTTTGAGTCCTCTTTCTAACCCCGTAAATTTGATCAAGATTGGATTCTCCAAGGAAGAGTTATGCCAAATCTCCCATGGTGAGTTGATTATAGACTAGTTTAGTAGAGTGAACTTGTATGACATGCCACATGTCAGTGTTTCGACCTTAGTACCTGGAGCTGATACACAGAAAACTAATGGCCATACTCTTTCTGAAACTTCTTACGAAATTTGAATATGATGCTCAAAAAAAAATTTATGACTATTTTCCCCAGGTCACCTGTCTGGAATGTAATTCGGGAGTCTGCAAAAACCCTGACTTCCTTAGATCATATCTCCGCAAATATAGCGAGACAAGCTTTGAAATTCGACCCGAAGTTCAGAACGATTTTGTCTCAAATGAGCTGTTTTTGTAGCTTTTGAAACGTCGCAGGAAAAAAATTATAGCGAAAATTCCACGATTGCCTGTTTGGAGTAGTGAAACCCTAGAATCCAAAGCTCTGATACCAAATGTTAGGAAACCAGCTCACAAAAAGATATAAAAGATAGATAAATGCCTTAGAATTTAGCCTCTTCGAGGGGGAAACCTCCTTTACATTACACAAATGAAAAATTCTTGGATGATACAAATGACTAAACCTCCCTTCTATATATAGGAGTCTAAGGGGTCACAATATAATCAAGTCGACATAATAGTAATAACATAAGGGCACAAAAATAACAATAATGGGTTTCTATGGGGCATACTAATAACAATATGGGGACAATAGGGGCATAATAATAACAATAAGGGATACAATGACAATAGTAAAGGGGGAATCACTAGTATTATAGGGGCCCAACATTATTAAAGTGCTTTATTAATCATTTTTATATGGATTTCATGCCTATTATGTACCTCTTGTAACTAATGTTAATTTCCTAGAAGTAATTGATAAACTTAGTATTAATTATGAGTAAGTATGACTAGTGCAGGTAGATTCCTACACCACCACGAGCACTGTTCGAGATTTCCATGAGCCAAATCGTTCCACAATGACGGGTTTTGATCCTTAATTCCGAGTCTAGTTGCTGATGAACTAAAGAAGGATACCGGTGGCACGCAATGATGGAATGTTTTCCAAAGTTAGTCTACGGCCAAGCGAGATACATGTTCCATTATAACTGTTGGTCAATTTTGTAATTTCGATTGTTAATCTATTCGGCCAAAAGTCATGAATAAGAAAATGTTTGTAATTAGGGAAAACGGCTAAGGCCGAAAGGATGTATAAGATATAGATCACAGGTAGGACTAGCTAGCGAACCATCAATTGTAATTCATTTTTATTTAATCTGGGTATTGCCTCAGCTCTGGGGCTGGACTTGCACTTTATGTACATTTGTTGAATCGAGTAATACAAGAAATATGCCATGATTTTCATACACAGTGTTTAATTTATCTTTGATGCATATTTGAGTGCTGAGCCTTTTCGTTTCTTAGACGGGAAACGAGCTAGTTGGCTAGGGCCCAACCAACCTAGCTCGTTTACCCCTTGTACTTTCATTGTTCAGAAAGACAGTGTGAATATTTCCTTTTGCAGCTGCGTGGTGTGACAATTCTGATATTTATTTTTGAAATTCTGATTTAAATCTCTTTTGTAGTTAAAGTGTGAAACGGATCTGTGGCTTTGGGAGTTAGCTGAGTTTATTTCGTTTATGAAATTCCTTTCTTGCATTTTCTTTACTCTCAATCCTTGTCTCAATTCGCTTTCATTTGGATCATGCAAGAAGATATTTCCTACACCAATGCATGCGGTTTCCTGCACTTTGGTTCAGTTCTTCATTTTGTAGCAAACATTGAATTACTTTCCTGCATATTATTTCTAGTTATTTTGCAAGCGAATGAACTGTTAACTTCAGTAATTGTCTTCAGCATTAAAAGTATATCTCCAAAATATCTTAGAACAGTTCCATGCATTTATCATAAACATGTTATACTTGCATTTTATGTCTTAAGAACAAAAAAAAGAAACACTTCTACTGGATTACCAAAGTTAGTTAACACATGTAGATCAGTTAGACTACTATCTTGATAACTTTGAGTTTCTTTAATTTCATGAAGTTTACTTCCTTTTTAGGATTGAATCAATTAAAGCATTTCTTTTCCACAGATAATTTACTTTAGGATTTCATTTGCAGTTGCAATTCTTTTTCAGCACATCTTTCAGTCCTTTCGAAAGTAATTTGGAAACTGGGTGAAGGAAACTCTGCCTCGGTGCAAGAGTTGGTCTCTTGTCACAGAAACAGAGTTCTCTAAGCCCTGAAGCTTAGAGCACCTTCACTAAGACATAAATCTTCAGTAAGGGAGGTCAAATATACTTTTACACAGAGACACTGTACCTACACTAGTGCAAGCAGATTGCAACAGTGTAAGAACATGTTGTTTGTGTAGAAGGAAGATCAAGAGGGAAACAGATCTCTGCAAGGGCCCACTTGTCAGACTGTTAGCCATCCATCTGAAGATGAACATAGCATTTCATTCCAGCATTTAAGATTGTTTCAATTGTGTGAAAACTCCTTTACTTGATTTACTTGCAAATTGTTCTTTTACATTCCAGCACTAGAGTTTCTTTGGTGTCAATTGCCTTTACGATTGTTTTCTGTTTGATTCTGCAAGCATTTCCTTTAAGAAGTAGGATTAGGAATAGGAAAATTTCATACCACTTCTAGCATTTCCTATGCTTCATCTCTAAGTTTACGAAACCCCCAGGTTGACAATTAAGTGTTGAGGAGTTTGCTTAAGCGCAATTCTTGCACCCAACATTTTGGTGCCGTTTCCGGGGAGGCGATTTGAATTGGTAATAATTTTCCATTTTCTTGCAATAGGGGTAAGTCTGTTATTATTTTTTCCCACAGTGTGCTTGTATTGTTTGAAGGAATTTATAGGTGCTGATTTATTTTTTGAAAATTGCAGTTTTTATTTTAATTTCATTTTGTCATTTTTTGAAATTAATGCCTAAAAGAGGTAGGGGTCCGAATCCCACTAGGGCCCAAAGAAATACTAACAAATATGAAACCAAAACTAATATTGGGCCTTATTTTGTAGGAATAAAGTCCAAAAAAACTCAAACTCATCAAGCAAGAACAATCCACCTAGGCTCTGGTAGCAGTGGTCCAGGTGTGACACAACCCATAAAGGGGAAGAAGGGGACTGTTGGAATCCATAGTCAGCCTTCTCAGCCTGTTGAGAGTGGTTCGTGTGGAAGAACAACAATGGCAGATATGGAAGACCATGCAGAAGGAAGTGGTGAAAATCAGGTAAATGAGGAACAGTCCACTTTCGGATTCCCGATTGTGGATCCTGATACACAAGTACAAATGAAAAATATTTCACCATCAACTCTTCCTCATTTTTATGGTAAGGTACATGAAGACCTAGACTCTTTCTTATTTGAGTTTGATATTTTGTGTAGAAGTTATGATTATTCATCTGATGCCCAGAAGTTAAAGTTGTTTCCTACAACTCTCAAGGACGCAACACTTCGCTGGTTCATGGGACTAGGAGGAAACACTATATCTTCTTGGGAGAAAATGAAGAGAGTGTTCTTGTCAAAATATCAGGAATATTGTAAAACTAGAGATATTCAAGATGAAATCTTTACTATTGTGCAAAATGATGATGAGACTCTAGAGGACTACTTGGAGAGATTCCTGTATATCCTTCAAAGGTCAAAGCACAAATTTGATCCAAGTACCATTAGAACCTTGTTCTTATGTGGGCTTACTGATGATGCCAAAAATAATTTAAATTTGTTAAGACAAGGGGATATTGCTCAAAAAACTTTTGATCAGATCTGTGACTTGTGTAGGAAATTCTTGAGGAACCAATATAGATCCAGTAAAGGAATTCGAAATAGAAACAAGAAAACCGAATCTACTGATGCTATGATTATTGGATTAGAAAACAAAATGGACAATAAGAAAATTGAAATAGTGAATACTATTAGTAAACAAATAGACTCTTTGGAGTTTTAGCAAAAACTTGTAGAAGAGCAAGAGATATTGTCTATTTTCTGTCCTAAATGTAGAAGAAAGCATCCTTTAAGAGAATGTGCAATTTGTGCAGATAACCATTCTACAGAAAAATGTCCCTCCATACCTAGGCTGAAAGCTGTACATGAAGGGGGGGAACTTGACGCTGAATCACTACATGCTATGGGAGCATGAAGAAATTGACCTCAGGTAAGTGTAGGTATGGTTCCTGAACCTCCACCAAATTTTTTTGGTTATAATGCACACTCATATTCCTATCCTAACACTGGTCACTCTCAACATTGGTAGCATGGGAATCAATATGAGTATGGACAACCCTCCCAATCTTGGCAACAAGGATGGAGAGGGCCAAACCATTCACATCATTCCTATCTTGCACATATGAAATCATACCCTCCTACATATGCACCTTACCCAATGCCTCAACCATAATTACCTCAACTGAGTCAACCTATGCCACCATTACCTTTACCTCCACCGTTTGGACCTTCTCAGCTGCCTACTCAACCTTTACCTAACCCCATTAATAAAGCGGTATAAATGATCCATTCTATGAACCCTCTTTCTTCATCCAGATATTACACAATGCCAGGAAGGTAGTAACCTCAAAAAATCAAAAGCAGCCTATGGTGATTATCAATGAGAAAGGAAAGGAGGAAACTCCTAACCATTCTGAAAAATATGACACCATTCAGCCTATCCCTGTACATTTTGAGCCCTTGTCATCTTCTTCCAACCAACCTCCCTATCCAGAGAGGTTAGTTGTGGAGAAGAAATACCCCATTCCTGAGTCTAGCCTGGCTTCTAAGCTTAGGAACATTTTCATAAGGGTACCTTTGCTCCAAGCTATCAAAGAGATCCCCATATTTACAAAAATCATTAGGGAAATCTGTCTCAAGAAGCCAGGAAGGAGAAGATTGGAACCTCAAACTATTCAATTTGTTAGTAGAGAAGCAAAGTTGATGATGGGGTGTATGCACATGGAAAAATATACCGACCCTGGAAACCTTGTTGTTTTTGTTCAGATAGGTGATGTCCTTGTCTCCAATGTAATTATAGACCTAGGGGTAGCCATTAGTATTATGACCAAGCAAACCATGGATTAACTTGGATTGGTCCATATTCGTCCTACTCCCACTGTGCTTGAACTGGCGGATAGATCTAAAATCAAGCCGGAAGGGGTGTTGGATGATGTGGTCATTTCCCTAGATTCTTGGGAATATCCCATAGATTTCATTGTGCTTCAGCCAAAGAACCCTGTGGGACGGAATCCCTTGATCTTGGGACAACCATGGCTTGCTACGACCGATTCTTATATTGGAGGTTTTTCTGGTGATATGTATATTTCCCATGGAAAAACCATAAAGAAGGTCACCTTATATCCACCCGCTAGATCCATTCAGGAGATCCAAGACACTTTATGGTTATACTACAGTAGTGATGAGGAAACTCGGCCTGTTTCCTTGATACATCAGAACATTGAGTCCTCACAGGAGGGTGAGATTCAAGACTTCCTAAACAATCTAGACACCATGCCTAATTTTGAGTCATTGAGTCAGATTTTTAGTCTAGATTTTTAGGAAAGATATGACTCTCTACCTCCATCACCACCATCGCTAATGACACCTTTGTGTACTCTTAAGCCTGATACTACTCTTGTTGATATTAGTCCAGGTAAATCCTTGTATATCAATTCAGACTTGGATCCTTCTCAGCAAGAGCAACTTGTGAATTTGTTGTGAAACCATCTCGATGCCTTTGCATGGGGTTATGAGGATATGAAAGGCATCCCTCCTGAAACTTGTACACACCATATCTATATTCACGATGGAGCCTGACCTGTCCGACAACCCCAAAGGTGAATGAACCTAGCTCTATGAGACGTTGTAAAGGAAGAATTGCAAAAACTCTTAGATGTCGATTTTATCTATCCCATTTCTGATAGCTAGTGGGTCTCTCCATTAGTATTAGTCCCAAAGAAAGATGGGAGATGGTGCATTTGTATTGACTATAGAGAATTGAATAAAGCCACTCTCAAAGATTACTTCCCCCTTCCTTTCATCGATCAGGTACTCGATACCCTCACTGGTAAGAAGTACTTTTCTTTTCTAGACGGCTTTAGTGGATATAACTAGATACAAATAACACCCGAGGGTCAAGAAAAAACCACTTTTACATGTCCATGGGGTACATTTGCTTATCGAGTGCTTCCCTTTGGGCTATGTAATGCCCCGGCTACCTTTCAAAGGGCAGTCCTGGCTATTTTGCTGACCTTGAATGCGTATAAATCTATATGGATGATTTCTCTATGTTTGGCGATTCATTTTAGGAAGCCCTCAAGAATCTAGAAAAAGTAATTCTTCGCTGCCAAGAATCTCATCTTTCCTTAAGTGATAAGAAATGTAAATTAATGTGCAAGGCGGGAGTGGTTCTTGGTCATATTATTTTCGAAATAGGTATCCAGGTTGACCCTACAAAAATAGAAGTCATTTTGAGTCTTCCTATAACCAAAACTCAAAGGGAAGTGAGAGGTTTTATATGACATGTGGGTTACTATAGGAGATTCGTTGAGAACTTCTCAAGGATAACTACCCCCGTTTTCCAACTTTGGCTAAAGATAGTGAGTTTTCTTGGTCCACAGCTTGCAAACAATCCTTTGAGACCTTGAAGGAAAAATTAGTCCAGGCACCAGTTTTGAGAGGACCAACCTGGTCCCTGCCATTCCATATTTCCTCTGATGCGTTAGATACTACTATTGGCACAGCTTCAGGACAAGAAGAAGACAAACAATCTTAAGCTATTTGTTTCATTAGTAAAAAATTGCCACTCGCTGAACTCAATTATACGGTTACTAAGAAAGAGTTTTTAGTTGTAATTTTTTCTATTAATAAATTCAGACATTATATTACATTATATTACAGGATATGAAGTCTTTGTACATACTGACCATTCTGCAATAAGATGGATTAATAAACCATTAACTAGTGGTAGAGTGACTAGGTGGTTGTTATTGTTACAAGAATTTAATATTACTATTGTTGATAGACCAGGAAAATCAAATGTAGTAGCAGATTATCTTTCAAGATTAAATAATCTTGGTGAAGTAATTCCTGTTGATGATGATTTTCCTGACGAACATCTTTTTGCTGTGTCAAAAAAAACCCCATGGTTTGCTGACATAGCTAACTATTTAGTCACCGGAAAATTACCACCTCACTTATCTTCTCATGAAAAGCGAAATATCATTCAGAAAAGTGTTGCATATTCCTGGATCCAAGGAGACCTCTTTTACACTGAAGAAAATCTCATTATCTGTAGATGTGTAAGGGAGGAAGAAGTGTTTGATAATTTAAAATCTGCCCATGATGAACCTTGTAGGGGTCACTTCGCTGATAAGCGGATTGCATACAAAGTGTTACGAGCTAGCTATTTTTGGCCTTCTTTGTTCAAAGATGCCAAACAATATGTTAAGCGGTGTGACAACTGTCAACAAATTGGCTAGCCTAATCAAACCAATGAAATGCCTTTATGTCCTCAGGTTATGATTGAGCCTTTTGAAAAATGGGCCATTAATTTCGTAGGACCAATAAATCCAGCATCATCAAATAAAAAGCATATTTTGGTTTGTACATATTTTGTTACAAAATGGGTAGAAGCTAAAGCTGTTTCTTTTGCTACTGAAAGAGTTGTTGTTGATTTTATTTTTACTGAAATATTTACTAGATTTGGTGTGCCTAGATAAATTGTTTCTGACAATGGATTGCAGTTTATTTCTAATCTGGTATAGGGTGTGATGGAGCAGTACAAAATATGGCATAGGAAATCTACACTGTATCACCCGTAAGAAAATGGTCAGGTGGAGTTCACGAATAAGGTGATTGAGTCCATCCTCACAAAGACGGTAAAAATGCACAGAAAGGATTGGACTGACAAATTATCAGAAGCATTATGGGCCTATCAAACCACTTGGAGAAACAACACAGGGCACACACCATATGAGCTGGTGTACGAAAAGAAAGTCCTCTTGCTAATAGAATTCTAGATCAAGACTTTCATGACTACAATCCAATTGGGACTAGATCTCTCTGAAGCACAACAGCAGTGTCTTCTACAATTAAATGAGATAGATGAATTCCGAAGGGATGTTATTCAACAGAACATCTTAGTTCAACAATAGCACAAGAAGTGGCATGACAAGTCCATTCAGAAGAAGCAATTCCAACTATGTGATTGGGTAATCCTTTACGATTCGAGATTCAAATATTTTAAAGGAAAATTCCATACACGCTGGATGGGACCCTATGAGGTGGTCAAAGTGTTTGAAAATGGACCAGTAGAAATCAAAACTATTGATGGACGAAATTTTGTGTTCCTGGTAAACAGGCATAGACTGAAGGTATATTTTTAGCCCCTTACTAAAGGAGATTTTATGTAGCAAGTCCAACAACCATTTGAAAAGGAGTTGGTAGGTGGTAACACCAACCTGTTGAAGATTTGATTCCTTATTATCCTTATTGGAAAAAATAATAAAAAGAAAAATAAAAAGAAAGAAAAAAATGACAAGTATAAAGAGAAAAAAAAATCCTGTAATTATGAAAATCAGTTAACTAACATGATTGCAAAAGGCTCAACCTGAAAACTAGCATGCTAGTAGGAAGATCAGAATTTTAATAAAAAGGGAATGTTACTTGATTTTTAGGAATGTTGGTGCCACCAAGAAGAAGCGGGTTCATGAAACCGAGCACTTACCCAAGTTTGGGGTAACTAGCATGGACATTTTTATTTCAGGTAAATGCTTACGTCCCGTTGCAGTTATTTTTTTTCCTACACTAGTGCAGGAAGATTTCAAGGTAAAAACGTTGTCTTTCTTCTATCTCCAATTTCGAAAATTCCCACTATTTCTTTTCTAAAATCCCCAATGAATTACCTTCCTCTTTCTTCTAAGAAATTACCATTGCCCAATTTTGTGAAATCCCTCTTTTCCCTTGAATTTTTTCCAACATCCCATTTCATTTATCCCTCTTGGTGATATCATTTTTGGAACCCTTGCTATAATATTCCTTCCCATTCTAAAATTTTTTACCCCCTTCCCACTTCTTTATTCCCTCATAAATTGATTGTAGATTTTTATGCAGCAAATCCAGAAGACATGCTCGTGAAACACTAATGGATGGCGAATAATTTTTTCTTGTATATTGAGGCAAAAAATTTTAAAGTCTAGCTATAGAAGTATGTCCTATCAGATTCTCTGTTTTGGTAAAAGTCTCTGGTGCAATCACAACAGTGCAAGCAGGTTTAGTGTAGGAACACAACTGACTATGAAAGCAAGTAAAAATCACACAGTCCTAGAGTGTTTTATCAAGGATATTTATGGATCTGTACTTCCATGTACATGTGTATTGATACATCATAGCATAGCATGCTTTAATTGATACTCTGTTTCATTATTTACCAACGTAGGAAAAATATTTAAAGTGCAAGATGTATAGGGTTTTGAAATCTAATCTTTTTAATAAGTGTTGAAGTATGTCTTGATTAAATTATGATGCTGACTGTGGGATAGTACTGTTGTCCGATAGCCTGTATTCACCCTCCTTGAAATAATTCCACATTGCTTGTCCATTATTACCTTACCTGTAATCCGATCATTGTAACCATTGCACCACCGCTGCCTACACCTCCATTACACCCAATCATTATGATTCACCCGTAGTGGGCTGACACGAGTTTGCACCTGATATGAAGGGTTGTTCCATCATGACCGAGTAAGTGGGTCTGAAAAGATGGAGGGCGATGAACCTCCATCATAAAGCTCTCAGCAAACGTTGGAGCCACTTGCAGAAATTCTTTTGAGAGTGTGATCAGAAAGGGTAAATTGAAGTTCGAAATGGCACCTGTAAGGAGTGAGCCATTGTCTTTGCAAGAGACTGAGAAAACTGCAAAGTACAGGAACATTCTTGCACAATTGCAAGAATCTGGGTTCATTCATTCCTACAGAAGTTTGATGGGTTCGACATGGTTGTGGTACTGGAGTTCGCAAGGACATTCAAAGAAGGCCGAGTCAAGGTCGGATCGTTGAAGTTCAAAGTTACAGTGGATTCTATTGAGCAAGCCACAGGCTTGCCAATTACAAGAGATAATTGGTTTAAAAAGAAGTGGCTAGCGAAGAAACTATGGCATCGATTCGTGTTCAACAAGAAGATTAAGGTCGACTGGAGGAAGGGACTTCCACAGAGTGCCACGGTTGGGAAGTGGCGAGACCTATTTCTTATATTGCAAAAATTTGTAACTAGGGAAGGACACTATACATTTTTGTTTGTATACCACCTTCGGTTGTTGTTGCACTTCAATTCAGGAAAATTGATTAATTTCCCTTACTATTTTCTTAGGAGTCTTGAGAAGATGGCGAAAGGCGTGCAGAGTGGAAATGCAAGTCAAGTTGTACCATCATGGGCTTATCACGATTCTGGTCAAGAAGAAGTTGGAAGAAAAGGGTGTAACTTGGGAAGCATTTCTAAAAGAATTTCGAGCGAGGGGTGCAGAGAAGCCTTCTAGTACGAGTACAAGTAAGAAGAGGAAAGCAGAGACATCATCTCCTGCCAAGAAGGGAGATGAAAGTACACCAGTGCAAGCAGAGAAGAAGACTATTGAAAATACTCCACCTGCAGCTAAGAAGAGAAAGACTAGAACCTCAGTGAGGAGGAAGACCGTCTCCCAAGGGATGAACCAGTCAAGCTCTCCGATCATAATCGACGAATCACCCCAAGTTTCCCCTACAGTTCATAATCTATCGTTGCTTGCAGATGTGGTAGAACACACTATGGAAGATGAAGAGAATGCGAAGGACGACATATTATTGTCAACTTTTGTCAGTAAATTAAGGAAAAGGAAGACGACACCGAGTATTGGTGAAGTCCAAGTGGAGGGTCATGAGGATGAAGAAGAAAAACATGAAGAGACCCTTGATAATTTTAGTGAACCAGAAATGGAAACCCTCAATGATTTTGAGGGACAGGGTACTAAAGCCCCTACTATTGTAGAAGAATGGGGAACTGAAACCCCTACTGATTCAGAAAGACAGGGTGTTGAATCCCCTGAGAATATGGAAGAACAACGTGTTAAAATCCTTCAGGAATTGAGTGCACAACGTACTGAAACCCTTGTCACAAAGATTGTGGAGGGCATCAAAACCCTCGGTGATAAGAAAACCCCGAGTGTAGAAACCCTTGGCGACGTCATAATGCATACATTTGACAACCTTGACCTTGACGACGATGGGACCTATTTCGAGTCCGTTGTAGAGAAGAAATTCACACCTGAAGATCTTAGCACGGAAACCTCCACTCTCTACCTCAATAGTCGAATAGTAGATTTGGAGCAGCAAGTTCATGACCTGGAGGCTTTGAACCAAGTCATGAAAGAGCAGAGTTGGCAAAAGCAGAGCGAGGTGGAGTTACTTGCAGAGGTAAAAAGGTAGAAGCAACAAGTAAAGGTATGGAAGTATCGGGCCTCAAAATGCTACAAACGCCTCAAGAAGGTAACTAAGTAGCTGCGAAGAGCCCGAGACAAAAAGCCAAAGATAGTGAAAGCAGGAATAAACATTGAAGTTCAGGATTGAGGAGTTGGCCGTTCATTTTTGAGTTTTTTTGCAGAAGGTAAAATGTTGTGTGAGGACACACAACAACTTAGGGATAGGAGGATGTTGGTGTCACAAATTGCCCTATTTTCTACCCCATTTTAACCTCTGTTTTATCTCAACATAAACCTCTCTTTCCTGCACTAGTCCAAGATAACTACCTATTCTTGCACATGCTTCATATTTTATATTAAGATTTATTAAAGTGCTTTATTAATCATTTTTATATGGATTTCATGCCTATTACGTAACTCTTGTAACTTATGTTAATTTCCTAAAAGTAATTGATAAACTTAGTATTAATTATGAGTAAGTATGACTAGTGCAGGTAGATTCCTGCACTGCCACAAGGACTATCCGAGATTTTTGTGAGCCAAATCATTCTACGAGGATGGGTTTTGATCCTTAATTCTGAGTCTAGTTGCTGATGAAATGAATAAGGATACCGATGGCGCGCAATTAGGGAATGTTTTCCAAATTTAGTCTACAGCCAAGTAAGATACATGTTCCATTATAACTGCTTGGCCGATTTTGTAATTTTGGTTGTTACTCTGTTCGGCTGAAAGGCCTAAATAAGAAAATGTCTGTAATTAGGGAAAATGGCTAAGGCTAAAAGGATGTATAAGATATAGATCATAGGTAGGACTAGCTAGTGAACTATCGACTGTAATTCATTTTTATGTAATTTGGGTATTGCCTCAGCTCTGGGGCTAGACTTGCACTTTATGTACATTTGCTGAATCAAGTAATACAAGAAATCCGCCATGATTTTCATACGCAGTGTTTAATTTATTTTTTATACATATTTGAGTGTTGAGCCTTTTCGTTTCTTAGACGAGAAACAAGTTGGTTGGGTAGAGCCCAACCAAACCAACTCGTTTACCACGTGTACTTTCGTTGTTCAGAAAGACAGTGTGAATATTTCCTTTTGCAGCTGTGTGGTGTGATAGTTCTGATATTTATTTATGAAATTTTGATTTAAATATATTTTGTAGTTAAAGTGTGAAATGGATTTGTGGATTTGGGAGTTAGTTGAGTTTATTTCGTTTACGAAATTCCTTTCTCGCATTTTATTTACTTTCAATCCTTGTCTCAATTCACTTTCGTTTGGATCGTACAGGAAGCTCTTTCTTGCACCAGTGCATGAAGTTGCCTGCAATTTGGTTCAATTTTTCATTTTGCAGCAAACATCGAATTACTTTCCTGCATATTATTTCCAGCTATTTTGTAAGAAAATGAACTGTTAACTTCAGTAATTGTCTTCAGCATTAAGAGTATATCTCCATAAGATCTGAGAATAGTTCCATACATTTATCATAAACATGTTATACTTGAATTTTATGTCTTAAGAAAAAAGAACAGAAACACTTCTAGTGGATTACCAAAGTTAGTTAACACATGCAGATCACTTAGAATACTGTCTTGATTCCTTTGAGTTGCTTTCATTTCATGAAGTTTACTTCCTTTGTAGGATTGAATTAATTAAAGCATTTATTTTCCATAGATAATTTACTTCAGGATTTCATTTTCAGTTGCAATTCTTTTTCAGCACATCTTTCAGTCCTTTCGAAAGTAATTTGGAAATTGGGTGAAGGAAACTCTGCCTCGGTGCAAGAGCTGGTCTCTTGTCACAGAAACAGAGTGCTCTAAGCCCTGAAGCTTAGGGAACCTTCACTAAGAGATAAATATTCAGTAAGGGAGGTCAAATATACTTTTACATAGAGATATTTTCCCTGCACTAGTGTAAGCAGATTGCAATAGTGTAAGAACAAGTTGTTTGTGTAGAAGGAAGATCAAGAGGGAAACATATCTTTATAAGGGCCCACTTGTCAGACTGTTAGCCATCCATCTAAAGATGAACATAGCATTCCATTCCAGCATTTAAGATTATTTCAGTTGTGTGAAAACTCCTTTACTTGATTTACTTTCAAATTGTTCTTTTACTTTCCAACATTAGAATTGCTTTGGTGTCAATTGCCTTTACGATTGTTTTCTGTTTGATTCTACAAGCATTTCCTTTAAGAAGTGGGATTAGGAATAGGAAAATTTCATACCACTTCTGGCATTTCCTATGCTTCGTCTCTAAGTTTACGAAACCCCCGGGTTGACAATCAAGTGTTGAGGAGTTTTCTTAAGCGCAATTCCTATATAGATATATAGATATAGAGTGAGAGAGAGAGAGAGAGAGAGAGAGAGAGAGAATTGCTACAATAGTCTCCTTCAAAAGCGAGTAATGACAAAGACGAAGGTGTTCGAATCTTCTTATTTATGCCCTTGATAAAATAATATGTTCAAGAAAAACTGTTGCAATAAGTGTCCTCAAATGTAGCTTCAGTAAATGTGTCTTGTGAGTGAGATAACAGCTATAGATATGTATTCAAATATGCCAACAAAGAGTGATCTTCAAGCTGCCCTTCCTTCACCTTAACTCTGAAACCATGTTGAAAAATCAATATGCTTCTAGATTAGGGGTGATTTCTCTTACTTTATAGTTACTTGTGAATTTTTTTGGCCTTTTATTAATTATATTATCTTCTCTTCATCAAGAAATTACCAAAATATATAGAACATGAAGATCCCAAAAGATAAAGAGTGACAAAGATGTAGGCTCCAAGCCAAGGAAAGACCCCACAAGGAGGAAAGCCTAAACAATCCTCTTCTTATAGAATCAAATCAAAGTGAGATATCAAATACCCAAAAAACAAGACCGGGACTGCCACAAGACCCAAGTTAGGCATCCTTAAAAACCTTCTCCAACCAAGTCAAACTAAAAAAGTCAATGCTAGTCAAAATAGGTCAAATCTGGTCAAATTTCAAAATTCAGACTTGCAATCTTTAAACCCATAATTTCGTAGAGTAACCCCAAAAACTTCGCATGTGTAAGCAAAAATAGGGCACAAAACAATTTTTTCTCTCTCTTTTGACTTTGTTGTCTCTCTCCTTTAACTTCGTTATTTTTCTTCTCTTCTGGGCAATGAATTCAATGTCATTGGATGAGTGAGTGCGATCGAACTGTCTTGTATATATACATGTATATGAGGTCAAATAGGTGCCTCTTCTAGGCTGACTTGTCCAAGTATGGCTGACTTGGTATTAAGGATGAAAAATTGACTCTTTGACTCAATACAAAATTAGTTTTCCTTTTCTTACAAGTCCAAATGGGAACTCAATTACATTTCTTTGATTCGTAATAAATTATATTTTAACTCAAATGATCCTATAAGAATGAAGAACATGATTTTACTAATAAAAATATTGATAATAATAAAAAAAACTTCTTTTTTCTTTTACATGAAATATATATGGATACAAGTATGATTATAATTATGAAGAATGAACCTACTTACATTTACAAAACTATGGTTGTATTCACCAATACCTTAGGGAAGAAACAAAGTCATGAGTTCTTAATGGGTATCCTTTCTTTTGGGGAAAATCCCATTTATGAAAATAACAAATGTGCTAAAAAAATGTCATTACCAACCTACATGTAGGATCTTTTGGGGCACCTTGAAACACTGATACCTTAACATATAAAGGATTTATGGGTAAATTTATAGGGCTTTGGCCTAGTCCTAACTTTGTATTTGAATGCTCCTCCACGACGGATGCGAGTATGGGCCAAACATCATACTAATGATTCAAATGATTGCTGAGTCCATCCACCTTCCCAATCATAAGCTCATTCAAATGAAAAGGTGTCGTAAGTTACCTCCTCACACACTAAGAGAATTAACAAATTTAGTGAGTAGTTACACTCACCCAACTTTGGATTACAGAAACATGATGGAAAATTATTATGCCATGGCTTGATACCTTTATTTGTGAGCATATGGTCACTGTAGAGCACAACAACTTCCCTATTTATCTCATAAGAGGTTACACCCTATCTGTACATTCTATCCCTCTCCTCTACAGGATATGTTGGCCCTAAATTATCATGTTGATCGTCTTTTTGTAGTTATGTTCACATTTTTTAGCCCCTCCTTGGGAATTCTCTGGTTTTTTGCAAGGTGGTAAGTTTTCATCTCAATGCATCTCTTATTTCACATTCAACACAATTCTACCTCTGCATGGGCACTACGGGGATTAGGATAAGCAGTTAACCTCAACCTCCTAGTCTGTATCTTGCACAGACTCTCCTATATTCTCTCTATCCTTTGGACACAATGTTTGGTTGTCACAAAACTATTGGGTTATCCATTCTATATGGGAAATGGATCTTGCAATGGAAACTCACTAGGCGCCAAACAGGGGCAAGAATTCAATAAGAAACTCAAAAATTTTGGAACCCTTTTGTAATTGGCCCTCCAATGTCATATGTGCATAGCTCTGTCATCAACAACTCCTTCACTCTTCACTCTGAGCTATGCAGGAAGGAGAATCACATCAATGAAGGCAACAATGATAGGCATAGTCATTGCAAAGCTCATTAGCCAAGTGCTTTTGGCGAGGGTGCTTCTGGTCATGGTCGCATTGTTGGGGGTCATGGTGCTCGTAGTTGTAGTGCTCGGGGTCACATTGTTTAAGTTTTTGATGCTTGTGGATGTCGTTACTCATGGATGACTCTCTATTCATAGTCGGGATGCTCATGGTACTCCCGACCTAAGGTTAGTGGCTATCTTAGTTTTAGTCTTGCATGTCTCTTTATCCTCTTGTAATTCACATCATGTCTTTTTCAACTAAGAAAAACCATGGGAACATTCTCTTTGTTTCAAGTAAATGAAGTCTGTAAATAATTGCAAGCTCAATTTTGTAGTTTTGAATGTCAGTAGACGGTCAACAAAGATGATGTATTTTGGGAACTTCTTCATTTTGTTTGATAATTTGGTTAAGCGAGCTTTCCACAACCTAAAGATCATATACTTGTCCTACTAGTCTAATTTCCCTAGTGGAAGACTTGTAGGATAGAAAACACTCTCATGTACTATCTTTTTTAACTAATGAAAAGCCCATCCTTCAAATGAAAAAAAAAACTTTGTCTTTCAATGGATTGCTAGGAATTGGGTTGGTCATAAATATCTTGCAATGTTTTATTGTCATAAAGGTTTCTTCAGTTTTATTTTTGAAAGCAAAGCAGCTAGGGATATGATATTTATATATATCCATTACTTCGTGGACTCTAAGCGACTCTTCCTATCCCTCAAGACCCTTAATTTCAATTCGAAACAACCCTTGTCTAGGTTAGCTTTCTACATCTCCCCATTTTCTTATGGGGTGTGGAGACCTTCAAAGTAATTGAAAACAAGATGGTTCTTTATATAACCCATGAAATCCCTGAAAGCAGGATATGCATGGAAATAAATTTTGATAATGGATTTCTTGAGGTTATCTAGCTTGATTTGGAGACCTAGAGCCATCCTCGATATCTTGAATACAAGTAGATTACCATTTAGTGTAATTATTTCCATGAGTATGGGAACTTTATAAAAACGTGTCTAATATTCAAATATTATTTGTCACTTTCTAAGATGAATCTAACTCCTAATAATAATGATGAGCAAGGCTTTAAGCAAGTTTCAAGAAAGAGAAAGAATTAGGTTCCAAGGTTTCCTTGGCCTACTTTTAGGCCACCACCTCCCTCCAAGCCATAAACTCGCTCCAATAGAAAATTTGGAGCTCTGAAATCTCAAGAGGAGGAAGAATATGTTCAAGATCCCAAGCCATCATCAATTACAGTGAAATTAGAGAATATAGATTCTCTAAAATTAGATTCAATTCCCACTCAAGTTTCTTCAAAAATTTCTCAAGATAAGGCCTCTATTCTTTAAATATAAGATTCAACTTCAGAAAGGGAGAAAGAGAAGGAATGTGATAAAATCCCCTCCTATCCATCCTTTTTATAAGTGTTAAAGAAAAACTTGTGTCTCTCCCCACTTTTGACAAGAAATAGGGAAGACCGCAAATAAATAAATATCATCTCACAAGAAACTCCATACTCCCTTGGCTTTAGTCTGAGGTGAAATTTGATTATTTTTTATTATTCTCTATTTTTGTATCATTTTGTGTAACCAATTTATAGCAATCTAGTCTTGTAATTAGAAAGCCATAAGATTAAGTTTTGGAAGGTTTATAGTTGGATCCCTTCCCTTTTTCATTGTGATGTGGGAAAGATTGTTTTTTTTAATAAACCAAATATGATATGAATTTCTAAATCATACAGTCTTTGTATCTCTCATGTGTGCATTTTTTGCAATATTTTTTAATGCATATATTTCCCATTTTTTGTTTAAAAAAATCATTGTTTTCACATTATTCTCATAAATATTTTGAGAAGAGTGACATAGTTTTGCTAATATTATCACTCAATAATTTAATACATATTAGTATATTCAAAACATAAAAGAAGTTACACTATAGGTTCCTCCATTATCGTAAAATAGAAAGAAAACTTAGGGGAGAAGTTGAGGTTCCAAGATTTATTTATGCAAGTGAGAAAGAATATGGACATGACTTTTTTGGAGTGAAACACATGCATTATATTTCATTTTTGCATAGCATTCAAATTAGAATGGTGGTATGATTTGCATTCATTTCTCTAATTGTGGCATGCGATATTATTATGAAGGTCAAGCTTTAACATTCAACATTATCTATGTTAGTCATTCATCTTCTTAATGTTAGGCCTTGAGATTTATGGATATTCAATGCCTAAGTGTCTTTAGGGGTATTTGTTTCTTCTTAGATCACTTGAGTGGAATTACAGAGTGGTTTGGTTAGGTTTGGTCCCATTTATTCCCAATGTATGTATCAAATTCCACAACATATGTTTAATACATTAGAGGCCCAAAGCCATGTGTATGAGATTTTCATGACCACTTTTATAGATCCATTTAATAATGTTGTTTGGACCCACAAATTATAAGAGAGCATAACCCATTTCTCTACATATAGCGATATTTGGCTTTCTAGCTAGTGATTGTCCTCCTTTAATGCTTCAACACAACTAAGGATTTAGTGATAGAACATCTGATTGACCTATCTATTGATTGGAACATGTACTTGTTATAATTATTGGAAAGAATGAATGTTGAGAAGAGATTTATTAATGGGTCAAATATTTAAACAATTTTATGCACAATAATTTGTTAGTCCTAGACTTAGGAGGTTCTAGTACTCTATTTTCGGTGTAGCATTCTGAATGTTTGGCAAATATGACTGAAATAGATTTCAAATCCATCATTTCCCTCTTGATATAATAATGCTTCAAAATTGAATACATTGGTAAAATTTATCCATAAATATTTTCTTGGAGTTAGTCTTACATATGAATATTTTTCTATTATTAGTGGTAAGCAACCCACATCTCCAACAATAATTATTGATCAACAAATGGATGCGGAATTTTTATTTTCCAAATTCCCTCATGTAAATGGTTATCTTTTCATATGAAAAAGCTTAGTTCTTATGAATCCCATTTCATAATTAATAATATATTTTGTATGTTCCATTTATTCTTCGAAGGCCATTAGAGACTTTATATGTAAAGGCTTCATGTAATTTATAGGGATCTAGAGTCATTTATTAGTATGATGATATATTGAGGCTTTATAGGACTTATGAGACCCTTTTGATGCTTGAAAATATAGCTATTGATTTTTAATTGTGAATAATACATGTTTTTAGTGAAGATGTTTAATGAAGTTTTTTTATTGCGTGTGTAACCACTCCTCCCATATTTACCCATTTCATCATCCTGCCAGGGTAAACATTAGACAAAGAGATACTATGACATGACCCAACCTTATAGATCCAATTAAGTAAATGGGGCCAACAAATAGAACTTACCGAGAACAAACTAACATCCTATAGGGCTTACAGGACACTCAAAGGAAAAACAACCATTCCAAGTGCCCAAACCTTGATCTAGATTTCTGTTTAGTGACTTGGAAACACAACTGCATGCATGAAAAGGCCTTCATGTAATTATAAGCCTCCAAACGCATGCATAAGCTTGTAAAGGTGCGGTTATGGCCCAAAAATTCTAGTTCAGAGGGTGTGGTCCTAGATTCTAAGCCACAATTTCAGGCTAGCCTCCATACCACTGCCCAAAACTTAGTGAGACTTTCTATAATGATAGATAACATTAGGAAAAAGGAATTCATACAAAACTTGATCAAGGAATTAGCCTAACCAAGCCCAACCATGACATTCATTTCATCAAGCATATGGTGAACAAGTAATCTATAGGTCATGAATGCATATATGAACATAGGGGTCTGAAAATTATCTGGGAATCACCAAGAAGGTCTAATTCTCTCTCATAATAGCTGAAATAATAGTTGTTATCTCATGCATTCATTAACCATTCATCGACTAATCAAAACATATAAAGAGCCATAGCTAGAACCTATTATGGAACCATGCTTCTAACCAAAATAATAACCATTATAGAAAAACCATCAAAGCCACATAATATCAAGTAGATATAATCATAAAATACAATAGGAAAATAACTCTCATTAACATATGCAAAAGCCAACCAAGTCAGGGACTTCCACGTACCACCCGACCATAGATTGGGATGAACCAAATATCTCTTTAATTCAATAACCCCCACACAATATTCCAAGCATGAATGTTGGATATCATGGTGTAAACCAAACAAAACCAAACCAAGGCTTCCAAAGGCTAGACAACCTCAACCCTCAACTAGTGATTCC
Source organism: Pinus tabuliformis (assembly GCA_031772625.1). Lineage (NCBI taxonomy): Eukaryota > Viridiplantae > Streptophyta > Pinopsida > Pinales > Pinaceae > Pinus > Pinus tabuliformis. Next base: position 486,183,870 of record CM062809.1, on the reverse strand, counting down.
ACCTCATGGTTGGACATCATTAACACGAACCAGATCGGTCTCTACCCAAGTCGTTAGGGCCTCCAGGAACTAGTAACTCAACCCACAACCTTCTAGGGATCCAGAGCATTTGTCCAGACTGTTTCCAGAGACTTGTAACACAACCCATTAATGGCTCCAAAGAGTTTATCCCAACCTAGGCTCCAGGTTTAGTAACTCAACCCAATTTTCTCTAGGGCTTCAAGATCGTTTGTTCCAACCCATAACCATAAGGAATTATTAGCACTAACTAGAAAATAATTAAGTCGAAAAACCCATAACACCATGGCTATCCAAGAAATGGCAAGGAAAGGCTAAAACCACTATCAATCCAGGAAATCGTCCATGCCAATGACAACACATAACCTGAAAACTAGATGCATCTACTATGCATCCAAAAATTAGCAAGGAAATCACACATCCAACCTGTTACCTGCAAATTAATCGAGCTATAGTCACTAATCCACATGTTCCCTTGTGCTTTTCATATTTCCTTTGCCTTCTTTCTCCAAATCCAATGTATGGAAAAGTTCTCAAAGAAGTCTCTAAGAAAACTCTAAGTGTGCAAGATTGTGAGAGAATAGAAGATAGCTCCAAGCTAAAACTGACAAAAGCTGTGAACTAACCCTCATAAGCCTTGTTATCATTGAGGCCTCTATTTTATTCATTTCACTTCATTTTTTCCTTCAATTTCCTCCTCATGCAAATATGTGACCTTTCATCTCCCTTTTCTCCAATTTTCATTTATTCCATAAATAAAATGTCAATTAATGCCACTTTTCCTTTGCCAATTTCCATTTCCATTAATTAATCACCAATGATACCCATCACTATGTTTTACTCCACATTCAGCTGGGAATACGTGTCCCATGACCTTGGTTATTGTTTTTTGTATTTACATAAGAAATTAACCAGGGGTTGTTGCAATGTGTACCCATGTCTAATTTTAATGTTTCTAATTAACACTATGATTTAATGTTGTCATATCATACTATGCCATGCACATAATTGGTTATCTAAAATTTTAAGGTAGTTTTGTATTAACTAAAAGATGAATGATAAATAAATTAGATGTGTAATGATGGATATTGAATAGTTGCATAAAATTGGCGGAATGGTATGTTTATTGTTGAATGAATGCACAAAGTTGAATCACTTTGTTTGTACTAATTAATAAATGAAACATGGTATTTTTATTGCATAGTTACATATTTTGTGGTTATGTAATGTGATGCAAGAAAAAGTGATTTGATACAATTTAGACCAAATATCCAGTCATGATGTGTACCTTATGGGAGTCCATAACCACGAGGATTTTTAATCACGATCTAAAATTATGGATTGGTGGCAAAATACTACTTCCACCAAACTTATAAGTGATACCATAGACCTTGTATATATTACTTGGGGCTAGAGAGAATCTTATATCATTAGGGATACAAAGAATTATGAATGTTAAATGTTGAATAGAGCCTCAAAGCAGTTTTTCAATTTTCAATTCCTATTATGGTCTCCCATTTGATGAGTATATCATCTAATGAGGTATTCCATGTGAATACTAGTCTCAAAAAAGGGACCTATGAGATGGTGAGGAGGGTCATTCAATCATTAAGGGAGTGATGTTCAAGGGTTGTGAATGGTGAGAAGTTTAATAGGTCATTTTTTGCATTGGGAGGGGGATAACTAGCATTTATGAATGATATCATTTTACCACCAAATGGAGGATGACTAGGGGCTATGAACGATGGGAGATTGGATAGATAATTTGAGCATTAAGAGGGGGATAATTAGGCTACTGATTATGAGAGGTTTAATGGGGAAAAATAATGATATTTAAATCTAAAGGTGACTTACGCTAGTGTTAATAACAATTTTTATTGTTGTAACTAATATGAAATCGCATGTGTAATCGAAATGGATTCAATTACAAACCAATAATTCACACTTGGGTGTAAATTAATTGAAACCATAAACCAAATCTTTAGAATAACTAATCCACATTGTTCAATAAAATAGAACTATTAAGATTGTGGAAAATAGAGTAATATTAATGCTACAATAGATTTTCAATAACGATATTTGTAACAACAATCCTAACTTACACGATGTTGTAATTCCTTCACGAAATTGATTTGTAAGTGAATAAAGATAACACTAACACCTGAGTTGTAGTAGCACATCTACATTCTAGATTTTCAATAATGTATTCTATTGGAATTTGTAACAATTGGTAATTTATTGGAGTTGCAACATACAAAAAAACAAATTACATTAAAAAATGAATAGAAATAGAAATTATGACTATAACTACGCTATGGATATAGACAATACCTGACTAATGAGGGGCCCCTACCTCCTTATATGAGGAACTATTTAGAAAAGAAATAAAATGTGAATGCTGAACATACAATTACTAAAATTAGAGAAATTATATTGCAATAATAAAATATTCTTTTTTTATAACAAGCTATCAACTTCAAGTTTACTGGTTCTCCCTAACTCAAGGAGAGTAGGGAGTTTTTATACAAAATATATTTTATCTAAAATAAAACAAATGGGTGGATGGATAGAGATGAAATTTAGGTTTTTCATCATGTTACAGTGATTTCTTTAGAGAATGGTAAAATAAGAATCAACTGAGTCAATTCAACTATATGAAAAGTCATGGTTGTTTTAGCTCCTATGTTAGAAATTATTTTCTAACTCATCTAATTGGTCTAATATAGATAGCTGGATGGTTTACTAAGACAATGGAACACTAGGAAAATAATTGTAGCATTTTTTCCAAAGTTGTAACAATAGAAAAATAGAGAGTTGCAACAATTGCACCATAAGGGTAGCATGAGTTGTCACAATGATGTCAAGGATATCACAAGTTGCAACAACAAGAGTCACAACACCAAAGTTGTAGCAACGAAAATTGCACCCCAAACTTGCAACAAAAATGATGATTTGTAGCAATAGTGGAGAGCTACAATAGCCATGAACAATTGTTGCAATAGTGGAGAGTTACAACAACTATGAACAATTTGTAATATCCCTCCCTTTAATAATAAATAATAAATAATAAAAATAATACATAATAATATAATAATAATTAATAAATAATAAAAATAATAAATAATACAAAAATAATAATTAATAATATAAATAATAAATAATAATAAATAAATCACTTAATAATAATAATAATAATAAATCATAAATGTTAAATAATAAATAACATTAAAAATATATACAAAGAAAATAAATGAAAATAATAAAAATGAAAATAGTAATAACCATACTAAAGCTCTAGATAAGAATAAACAAGAAAAGGAAACTATAAAAAATAAGGAAATAAAACAAGAAAATTAAAAAATCAAAAGAAAGTTGCATGTAGACACATGGGTGTGTGCATGTGGTTTCCCTTTCAATATTGTTCTATTTAATAGATGGGAGGGGGATGAGAGGCAGGCCTGCATTCCATCTTTCCGACTTTCTATCTTTCATTCTCTTGGGAGAATGGTGTTCTAAGACTTAGGAGTCACTAGCAGTAGTATGTTGATTGAGGGCTCGGGGGTGGCCAGTTGTAGCAAATCCTTGCAAAATTGAGTGTACGGTTGGGTGGAGAGTCGTCCCCAAAACCTTGTTGTCATCTGGTAGACATCAATCACAGGTAATATAGGTATGTACTTATTTGTTGATTCTGATTTTAATTAGGAAATTAATTTTATATTTACTTTGGTTTGTTACATATGGTATCAGAGCCAAGTTTCAAACACTTAGGGCCTATGAGCATTTTAATGTAGAGAATTTGATTATTTCTTGATATTTATTACTTTCCTGAGAAAATAATCTCCCAAAAAAAACAAATTTATGGAGAAAAATCATATTATCATTTTTTATTTATTTTTACAATAATTATCAATAATATTATTTTATTGAAAAAAAAAAATCAAAGATTCATAAAAATATTTTAATGGAAAATCCAAATACAACGTGGAGCTTAAATCTCAGTTGAATCTATATACAACAATAGGATATATATATCTATATATATATATATATATATATATATATATATATATATATATATATGCTCTCAGGATTTACTTGCATCAACTTTCTTGATCCTTCTCAGTTAATGCTATCACCAGTAGTCGTGTGACTAACAGTTCTTATATTTTGGACTTTTCCTTAACAAATCTGTTGGAATTTTTTTTTACGAATTCTTATAATTATAAGATGGATTGTTAAAATTGTAGTCTGTTGCTTTAATACATCAATCAACTGCTCCAACACTGTCACAGTAAAGCAGTTGATTGAAGGTCGTGAAGTTGCTAGGCCAGCTGCATGATCAAATTCGAAAGGGAAGGGAATGTTTATCCGATTCATGAGCTAGGCTTAATTTTGAAAATTACCAAAGTTTCTTAATAATGAGGATTGAAACCTGCAACAATCCATTAGTATTCGTGTCTGCCAGCTGGATGATCGGATCGGAGAGGGAAGTTTATTTGAATCGTGAGTTGTGTTTCATTTTGAAAATTAAGTAATTTCTTGATAATGATCGTTTCAAACATACAATCCATTAATATCGGTGTCTGAGCAAATCTAGACCAGCTTTCTCGCAAAGCTTGCATCATCCAATTTTACTTACGGTATCTTGCGCTTGAAGTTGCCGTGTCTCAGATTCATGCACGTTAAAATCGTTTCACCATCCATTTCCCTGGGGTTTATTTGGGCATGGAACATTCTCTCCATTTCATTTCATTCTCAGTTATAATTTCTTGATTTTCTAACTCCAAAATCTAGTGATTTTCTCGCGTTGGTTAACCTCGTAGACCCAGATCCACTTATAGACTTTAGCTGTGTGTGACTGATCGCGTTCCCGCTAAGCTATATGACAACAAAACAAGATTATCATGTTTCTGGTTATAGTTGCTGAAAGTTAATATAAAGGCAGAATTACAGAACGTTGAACCCGACCGACTTCTCTGGGAATCTGCTTTATTCGAGTTGTCATTGCTGTAACGGCACCAAAATGTGCTGAAGTCATGAATAATTAGATGACCTTTATATTGAATTCACGCTAAAATGCCATGATTTCTTATTTCTCGAGATGTGCATGTTTTGGCAGGCTGTTTCCACCATGTAGAAGGTCCATCCTAGATTATTTTCATATTTTGCTTAACAATTTGTCTCTTACAATCCCAAAGCGTACTCTGATATTTGCGTGGTTTGGCTTAATATGTTTCATGAACATTATCTCACTTTTGCCACTTACTGCTAGATACACTTTTGACTAGATTCATTATGGAAATTCTCATCTACCTTTTTGTATTACTATATTTGATTATCAAAAAACAAACAAAAAAACAAAAGGCACACAAAACCAACTCAGCTGTTCACACCGGTCCTCGCAGAATGCATCAACTAGATTTTACAATATGTATTGTTCCATACGCCGTTAATTTCTTGCCGGTCAACTGAACTAAATGGCATAGGGAATGTTTCGCGGAATTTGCCTTGCAAAATTTGCTTGTTCGGCAAGCCATCCGTTATCTGATTGGCTCAAACTTAAAACTCGTCCAATTATGAACAAAAATGATTAGAAAGTCCCCAAATGCATCGGATCCTTGATTTGATAGGCTTATTTTTGTTGGGTTCTTGGCTAATAATAGTAATAAATAATGATTCTTCCATTGTTCAAGTTGGGGACATTGGTTCTCAAGACGCCAAGCAAGCCCATCGCCACAAAGCTAAAAACACAAGCCGATCACCATCCTCGGTTCCAGACTCTGATCATCAATAAGGCTCGGGTTCGTATTTTTTTTCTTTACGTGGTCACAAGGTCGATTCCCTGAAACCATTTATGATTTTAGCTTTGCATGCAATGAATGGATTGATGCTACATTTGTGATCAATGAGTTGATTAAGACAAAAATTCTCGAAGTATCAGATTTGGAATTCGCATAGGACTGAAAATATTTTCACAATGTAGATTAGAATCTCAGCAGTTTCGATATGGAAAGTTAAACCATAAAATAGTATTTCATGACAGTTATTGCTATTTCTATTATGTCTTTTCTATTTTTTCTATTAAATCATTATGGAGGAAAAAAAAATATCAAAGTGGCGCATAGACCACATATTCCTGCAAAATTGGGTAATTTAACAAATCCCTTTATCCTAGATTCTCAATTACTACTTACATCAAACAAAATTAGGCAGATTCACGGTGGAAATAAATCTACTGAAACTAAGTAACTTTCAGATACGTCATATGTTCAGATTTGTGCCCTAAACACTAGATTTGTGCACCAACACAGCAGATTGAAAGAAAATTTTTTGAAGGAATTACTCTGAATTTATGTTACTTTATTAATTCCTACATTGCTGCAGCAATCTGTTCATCCTGCATACTGATTTTTAACTAAGTTATTTTGATTTTTTTCTTGATTTTCTGATTTGTTGACCCCAGCTACAATATTTATGAGCCCCATTTATTTTCAACATTGATCTGGATTGGTGATTTTATAAAATAGTCCACTAGTTGAATCATTAATGTGGATTTTACAATAGTTCCAACTTTTCTGATGAACATTGAATCGTAAGCTTTGGTAAAGCAAAATGCAGGATATGTTTTACATACAATAAGATGAAGAAACATTTAAAAAAAAAAAAAAACAGGATCCGGGTACGGTGGGAAATGCCACGTACAGATAATTAGATAATTATTATTTTAATGAGTAATTATATACTATGACTTTTCAATGTATACAAAATTTATGATGTGTTATATGTTAAGTTTATATATTGTTTAATATCTTAACAAGTTTATGACAATATTGGGAGGATCAGATACAAATCACATATATTTATGTAGTTTTTATTTTGCTTTTAGAATTGATAAATTATTAGAATTATATTTTTCCAAGAATAGCATAATTACTATAAATTAAATTATCTTACTTATTCAAATTCTTGTGAACTTTGGAAATTGGTAAGAGTTGAATTTTAATATTTTATGAGGGTTTAAAACAAAGATATAAACATAGAACAAAGGAAATAGATTGATGACGTTTCCATGAAATTAAGATCAAGTGATGAATTCATGGAAATACATCTTAAACTATGAAGGTGTTTTTTTTTACATTAGTAATACTTGAATTCAGAAAATGTGCAAGGATGAGAACCATACTTGATTACTTACACAACTATGAGAATAGAAGTACAGTCCCCTAAGGAGTTCACGTCAAATGAAGTCAAATTGGAAGAAATAATTATAGCCCTTAAAATAATATCCATTTAATATTGAAGGGATAGTGAGAAACATGATTGGTAATGGTCACAGTGATGGTCTATATAGTTCAAAATGTGAGGAACTTTTGTTCCCAAAGCGTTAAAAGAGGATTGTTTCCTCATAACACCAAAAATTTAAATTTTTCATGGACAATGATAGTAGCAGTATTTCCAACTGTTTCAAAATCTAAAATAAATATACTATTTAATGAGCAAGAATCTCTTGTCCAACTTGATGAAGAGTGAATTTACGATAAAGCAATCAAGTGGTATTGAGTTAGGAACTTGACGAGATAAGGAAATATTTTTAGATGAAAATGATAATTATTAAATGATGTAGGTATAAGTCAACATGGATCAACAAACCCTCATGCAAGTAAAATATGCATGACCTAAAATTGATTTTTCTGATGAATCATGATAAGAATTTTTATAGAGTATTATTCTATATTGGATAAGTATTGAGATATTTCTCATATTGACGATGATTCATGATATAATGGTAGGAGGATAATGATGTACATGTGGTTCTTATAGTGATGATGTATCCTTATGATGATAGTGATATGCATAGGTATTATGATGTTATATTCATTTACTACGTGATTATAGATATTTAATGTTGAATACTATGATGGATTTGATATGCATAACATGGCACAGGAACTATGATGCTATAATATGAGGTTATTGACATGTGGTTCAGTTATTATGTGAAGTCATGATATGTCTTGATGCAAATATGTTGATGTTCTGACTTATGATGGAATTCATGTGATAGTTGCATACAAATTTATGACATGCATGAGCATGCAGTTCGTTATCATTCATAATGTTGCGATTAAAATGATGAATGTTCTCATGATGACACCCAAAACTTGGCATGTGGATTATTTTCTATGATACTATGATGGTATAGCTAATGCATTGGTTGCATGTTCAGGTGTGGGGATTGACAGGACTCCATAAATGGGCCGAGAGGGCTGGTTTATTTGATGATCTCGTGCGATCCCATACGCACGAGGGAGAATAAGTAACATCATATGGGCTAGGGACAAACTCAATCAACACTACATATGCCAGTGGTTCCTTTGTCTTGTGTATAGCTCTTGATGGATAGCTCTTGAAGAGCTATGGGATCATCTTGAGGAGGCCAAGTGCCTGATGTTCTAGGCTAGGTGCCTGTTATTGGATTGGGATGCCGAAGTCTGGAAGGGATGTAATGGAATTCGATGTCTAGGGCTGTGCGCCTTAGTAGTTGTGGAGGGAGTGGGCCAGCCTTGCAAGATGCCCGGGGTCATTGAGTACCGGACCGGATGCCTGCCTTGGGGTAGATGAGGTCTGAGTCAAGCGCGAGCCTTGGGGCCAGCCTTGGACTAGGATACAGACTGGGTCAGACTTAGCTTGGCGCCGAAAGTGGGAAAAAGGACAAAGATTCCTTGAGATTTCCCGGGGTGTTGGTGACTTTCGATGCCTGCGGGTTATACTAGTTCAGCAAAGGGTGTTGGCAACATGAAGTAAATTAAATAATAAATAATTCAACTTAACTTCGGGACGAAGTTCCTTAAAGTGGGAGAGTATGTAATATCCCTCCCTTTAATAATAAATAATAAATAATAAAAATAATACATAATAATATAATAATAATTAATAAATAATAAAAATAATAAATAATACAAAAATAATAATTAATAATTAATAATATAAATAATAAATAAATCACTTAATAATAATAAAAATAATAAATGATAAATGTTAAATAATAAATAAGATTAAAAATATATACAAAGAAAATAAATAAAAATAATAAAAATGAAAATAGTAATAACCATACTAAAGCTCTAGATAAGAATAAACAAGAAAAGGAAACTATAAAAAATAAGGAAATAAAACAAGAAAATCAAAAAATCAAAAGAAAGTTGCATGTAGACACATGGGTGTGTGCATGTGGTTTCCCTTTCAATATTGTTCTATTTAATAGATGGGAGGGGGATGAGAGGCAAGCCTACATTCCATCTTTCCGACTTTCTATCTTTCATTCTCTTGGGAGAATGGTGTTCTAAGACTTAGGAGTCACTGGCAGTAGTATGTTGATTGAGGGCTCGGGGGTGGCTAGTTGTAGCAAATCCTTGCACAATTGAGTCTACAGTTGGGTGGAGAGTCGTCCCCAAAACCTTGTTGTCATCTGGCAGACATCAATCACAGGTAATATACGTATGTACTTATTTGTTGATTCTGATTTTAATTAGGAAATTAATTTTATATTTACTTTGTGCTATTACACAATTGTAGAAATAGTGGCGAGTTTCAACAATTGTGGTCACATCTCGGAGTTATATCCACTAAACCTATCCCGAGGAAATATATTTACAACACGTGTAAGGATTTTTAGCACCTACAGGGAGTTGTGCTACTACTGAGCCCTTGCCCTGAGTAGTACTTATGTATTACTTTAATCATGTATGCTACTTTTAGTACAAAAAGGTAACAATTTCCCAAAAAATGCATTTGAATAAGGATAAAATGGTAGATAGAAGGATATTCATACCCTAAACAAAAACATTTCAAAATGGAAGAAAAATTGATAAGAAAAGGATGGAAAATGAGAAAATGGTGGACAAAAAGGTATCAGATGGGTGTTAAAAACATGCCAATTTTGGCACCCATCATCTCCCTCCAGCTAAATTTGTTGCATGTCATCATCGACCAATAGTTAGTGTGAATATGAGAAGCTAAGAATCTAATGGAAGTCATTAAGGATATAATTAATATATCCTACCTCATCTATATGAAAATATCCCCCTCTTGCTTGGATTTCCCTCAAACAAGCTACTTATTCCTTCCTAGTCAGCTTCTAATCCTTCATGTACTCCCTAGTGTTGAATTTTCAAGTGCAATAGATAGAAGTACAAATTTATGAAATATTGATAATTACTGCTAATGATATAGATATTTTTTCAACAATTCCATTTTACCATTAAGTAATTACTCTTCATAAATTCAACTAGAAAATCATAAGGATAATAGACATCACAATGTATAAAGACAACACAAGATTTACCCTAGGAAAACCCACTTGGGGGAAAAACCCAACCACTTTTTCCTTAGAGAAATTATTTAGTTCAACAAGAGATACATCTAATGTTTGTAGTCAACTATGAGATTAAATTAATCAACAAGCTATGGTTAAACTTGGTCAAGTAGCCCTTTAGTCAAGTCAAGTCAAGTCAAATTTTTTGCCTTCAAACTTTGGCCCTCTCTGATCTTTCCTAGGCCAAATTTTGGCCTCCAGAATGTGCCCAGAAAACTTTGTTTGGCTAAAATTTTGACATGCCTAGAATTTGGCCTGCTTAGAGTAATGGTACCCACAAACTTCCCATAAATTCACATCTGAAAGGTCAAGATAGAGAGAGAGAGAGATAGATAGATGTTATAGATGAATCTGTCCTTCTTTTCCTTCTTCTCCTTTGCTTGGATGCCAAAAATTTATCTTTCTTATGTGAGATTTAATGGTGCTTTTGTGGAGGAGGTTGAATGCTTTTATAGAGTGTCATGTATTAAAAAATGGGAATGTCTCTTCACTAAAGCCAACTTGACTTGAGGTAGGGGAAACTTGACTAGTTTGGATCCAAAACATCAATATTCAAATTTCAATTTTTTTTTGTTTTAAATCCAACATGAGGAACATGTATTATAATAATTCTTTCAAGGGTTAATCAATAAAACAAAATGGCATGAATAACATGTATTACATTTACATTATACATTACAAATGATAAAATATAAATTATGAAGACCAACCATAGCTACAAAATTCAATGCTCCTTGTTAGCTAGAGAGGTATTCATAATGACTAGACATATGTTCTTGATGTTGACAAATTTATCGAAGAAATGGTTATAATAAATCATCAATAGTATCATCATAATTTAACTACCATAATTCTAGCCAAACACCTTTGATACATGGTAGATCAATAACATCAACAAGCTACCATAATTCTAGTCGATACCTCTAACACATGGTGTATTCTCCCCATAATTCTGGTCAGTACTTCTGACACGTTGTAGATCAACCATAATTTTGGTTGGTACCTCTAACACATGATGTATCCTCACCATAATTATGTACGGTACACCTGACACATGGTGCATCATTAGTATCAACTAGTCACCATAATTATAGTCTATCTGACACATGGTATATAGGATAGTCTTGGTTCACCATCATTCTGGTTGGTACCTTACACATGGTGAATCCCAAAAGGCCACACTCTATCTAATAAATTCTAGGCCTGATGCTAAATTATCTTGTTGCTAAAAGGGGACACTCTATCTGAGTAGTTCGGGGTTGTAGGGACCTTTCTTCCTAATTTTGGTCAATATACTTGACACGGGAAGAAAGATTGTCCTTTGCTGGATCATTCTCCCTAATTCTGGTCATATATGACATAGGGAGAATGTCATTCCACAATATTATCTCATCAACACTCCCTCTCAATGAGAGAGGCATTCTCAACAAGTCCAAGCTTGTCCCTAAAGTATACAAACTTTGCTTTGGAAAAAGGCTTTGTAATAATATCACCAATCTACTTATCGATAGAGACATATTGGAGCTTCACTTCTCCCTTTTACACCATGTCACGAACGGAGAGGTACTTGATCTTGATGTGCTTTGACCTATCATAGAAAACTAAATTCTTTGTTAGCTTCACATAGCTTTGTTTATCACAATATATCATGGTCGACTCTAGCACAAGATCAAACAGTCCCAAAAGTAACTTCTGAAGCCACACTACTTCACAACTCACTAATTTGAATGAAATATATTCTTTCCTCACAAATAATGAGTGTAATAGATATCTACTTCCTACTCATCCATGAAATCATAGCGAAGCCCAAACTAAACTAACCTCTGGAAGTACTCTTTCTGTCTTCAAGAATCCCTACCCAATCTGTATATGTATAGCCTTGTAGTTGTATATCACCATTTGAGACATATCTCAAACCATAGTCAACCATACTGTTTTCGGGAAAAGTGTCTATTCAGAACGACCCTATCCCACAGGGTTGTGACAGTGACCTCAGAAACAAACAAGGAAAACTACTCTTGTATTCTTCTTTATGAACTATAAACGAAGATGATTAAGATGAACCGACCTGTGCCTTGCGCTAGTTGTTTGATCCAATCTATCCTCTCTTTGCCAGCTTCCACCGATCTGCTCCCTCACTTGCCCAGCGTCACCAAGTTCCTACAAGTTCACAGAAGAGAGAAACTACACAAAGACATGGATTTATGTTCATAAAAAGCTTAGGATCAGATTTAAGCTAACCATACAAATATAACACACATCAGATATACAAATATGTAGGAGAAACTCAAGTAGTTTTATTGATAAAACAAGAAGATCCAGGAGGAGTTACAACCGATGAGTCCTAATCCAGCATCAGCCTCCCAGCATAGAATCCCTTCTTCACCTCCAACAAAGCATAAATCACCCAATACTCTGATATCAATCACAAAACCAACAGCAATTCTCTGCAATGTACAAAATTCCAGCCTCTGGATCTCTTGGTTAGGGATCCATATATAGATGTATGCAAAGAGGATGAGTCAGCTCATGGATTGATTAATGGCTTTTCTCTGTCAGTTCTTGCTTCCACTTGGAGACTGAGAACCTCTTACTCATCACTGGTCGAATTCAGTGAGGCAAGTGTCATTGGAGAAGATTCTGGAAGCTTCCATTGTCTCTCCACCTCGCGGAATGACTCTGCCACTTGTCATTTCCCGCTCAACGCACCCTGGTAGTGCATTCAAGTGCGTTGCAACGCACCTAGCCAGTGTATTTGGGTGCTTTGCAACGCAGCTAGCTAGTGGAGCATCTGAATTGATCCTGATTTGACTAGTTTTGAGCAGTTTCTGGTGGAGAACTTCTGGGAGAAGCTGTAATTTGTTGACCTTGTTTCTTTAGGAGTTGGAACAACATCTTTAGGGACTTAGGATCCCTTGGTTTATGGACATTTCATGCTTATAGCTGTAAGGTACAAAAATGTCTATAACAGTTGCCCCCTAAAGTATGAGGCCGTCTATCGGGTGAAATGCTTTATTAGGAGGATCCGAAGTTCTTCTAATGCTGGAGAGGAGACCTGTAATGAGATACAATACAATACATTATTTTCATACTGTTTTCATGATCTAGCTAAGGCGGGCATTCCCATTCTCAGCTTTATAAATTCATTTTCATGTACATAGGACAAACAATCGTCTGATGGTAGACTGATGATTCTGGTGAAGTCATCATCCTTTTGGTAGGATGATTATCTGTGCTGCAATGCTGTACATTTCAATGTCTTTATTTTTTCTGCATATATATCGCAGCCCGGATGGATGAAACTAGATCCGGGGTCTTCAATCTCGTCCGATCTTCACTCTAAGTACAAGTCGATCCATGTGAGAAATGTTTTGAAGTCGAACATGGAAAGACATCGCTTGATTACCAGTCATTGATGTAAATTGTTAACAAGCGCGAGAGGAATCACCGATAATGATAATGACCCTCAAGGTACTGCAGTACAATTCACGTGGTGTGAATAAAGGACTTGGCGTCAAACACCACGCAAAATCTTTCGGTCGAAGGTCATTGATGTATACCTGTCGCCGGAAGTGAGAAACTTGCCATTGAGGCATGCAAGCTTCAAAGTACTGAAGGGGTGTTCCTAGATCAACTTCTTGGATAATGAGCCGATGTCGACAAGAAGCGATCCGTCAAAGGAGGGCCTTAATGAATCCCACATCAATGACACGGAATGGAGCAAATGATTTTGATGGAAGTGAAAACGATCTGTTGACATACGGTTCAGGGTGGTGGTCATGAAAGAATGAAGTATAATGTATGGTAGTGGATGGGACACGGGTGACTTCTCTGGATGACTTCTCTTGAACATGTCGGCGACACTTATATGATGGATCGGTAGCATTTACCCCAAATGTGGATGGTATGGCGTGACCATGGTGATGTGACCGGTGAATGAAACAACCCAACCCGACTCTGGCACGGAGTGGAAGTGTCATGTTCAAGAGCGACTTGCTACCAATAAAGTTTCTTTGAGTTTTCTTCCCAATTTTTCCCCAGTCATTTCTGACCAGTACCTCTTTATTTTGTCAAGCTTGAGGAGGATAACATATGCTTGTTCTATAATTTGCCCTTCGGGCAAACCCATCGCTATGTTTTAACGAGCCTAGCGATAGTGAAACTCGTTCTCGTCTAAAGACAAGTTTGTCAGTATTAATCTTTTTAACGAGCCTAACGACAAAGATAACTCGGTCCTTTTCCTTTTTAGGGAGTCTGAAAAGGTACGTAAAGATAACTCCGGAATTCCTTTTTCTTCATCTAATCCCTTAAGTCCGAAAAAGTATAAAACAATACAGAAGGGATGAATTTTTCGATAGTTTTAACGAGCCGAACAAAACAAGCACTCGATCTTTTTGTGCAATAATCCCTCAGGTCCAAAAAGATTAAAATCTAGAGGAGGGATAGCACTTCCTGTCACTTTAACGAGCTAGAAGGCCAAAACTCGGCAATATTTTCATATATTACGAGTCAGATGAAAAGAGCTTAAAGGAGACTCGTCTTTTAAGGAACGAGTGATAAAACGGGTAGCAGCTGATTCCAGGTAAGGTTTGGAATTTTCCAATCACGGCAGTGTCACAAGGATGGCTAGTGAAATCACTCTTCGCAGCTATTCCTCAAAATGGGTAAACAATCAAATGGAGGTGAACGATCGGCCAATGGAAAAGTGGAGGTGACGGTGCAAACACGACCAAGGCTTTAATGGCTGAAAATGTTTCATTCACGATGGTTATTTACTGGAGGATAGTTCATTTTTTAACGAGCTTAAACGCGGGTGGAAACACTTGCTCGATCTTATGTTTATTTTTTAACGAGCTTGAACTATGCGCTAAAACTGCTCGATTAGATGGTCTTGTTTTGATTTTTTACCATAAACAGCTTCGTCTTTTCAGAGATAGTACTGTATTTTCAACTGCTTCATCAAACTAGTTAGAAATGAACAACATTTGCTTGAAAATGAGATTAAAACGCTAATATTTTACTTTGAACTACGTAAAAAGCAATTAAAAAGTGTTTTTACCTCTCATTTTACCATTTCATTTGAACTTGGTTTGTTGGAGCTTTGGAGGTGCCTTTTCCCCCTTGATTTTCATCAGCTAATTTCGGGAGATTCTATGGACGATTCTCGGCGCCATTTGGACCAGGTAGGAGCTAAACCCGAGCTCTTTCATTTCATGGTTTCCTTTTTGCATTCTGTGCTTCATTCTCTGCTTTTCTGAGCCCCTAGGGTTTGATGGGTTTGTTTTGCCATCAACGCACCCTAAGCACATCGAAACCTGCGCTGAATGTTGGCCAACATGAAGGCAGTTTGACATTCAACGCAGGTGGAACACTGCTTCAGGTGCGTTGGGCGCAGAAAAGGAATTTGTTGCACAGTTCTTTATGGAATTTTTACCTGTTTCTCATCAAAATCAGGATCTAATCTCCTCTCTTGTTTGTTTTTGCAGAGATATTGGAGCAAAATGACCCTTACATGGCGAGAACGAGAACATGAAGAAGAGGACATGATTGCCCTACATGATCCTGTTACAGTGAACGCGCTGCGGAACTGTGGCTTGCTGAAGTTCTTCCGCATCTCTAGCATGAGACAACAGATCAACCTGCTGCAGTATTTGCTCGATGCTTGGGATCCTATCAACCAAGTTTTCCAGATTAGGGGCAAATCTATCCCCTTGACTGCAGTAGACATTTACTTCTTGACTGGCTTGTCGAGGCGGGGTGCCCCCATCTCTTTGTCAGGTTCGGCCCGAGGGAGCGACTCTGTCAGAGATTATGTCCACCGGTATTGCAGGGAAGGATCTCAGCCGAGTAAAGACGGCAAGATCATCATCCGTGATGTCACTGACAGGTCTCTTAGGTCTATCCTGTTTACTTTTGGTAGGATGGCCGGTAGTGCGTCTCTTCACGTAGCCAACAGATCTTATATGCAGCATGCCTTGGAATGCCTCCAACCGAAAATATTCAACTGGTGTGATGCAGTACTTCTTGTGATGAAAAGTCAGTTGACCAAGATAAAGGACGGAAGGTTGAAGAACTTTGGGTTCGGTTCTATTTTGACCGCCTTTGCCTTGGAGAAGATACCACTGATGCAGCCGCAGTACATTGCACTTGACTTACCTTCTCCTACTGAACCACGTATGCAGAGATGGGTTGACCATATGTCTAGGCATGCTGGCCAGTCTTAGATTTCATTTTCTGATACCTTCTTCAGGTGGTTTGATCGGTAGGAGATGGTTTATGCCGAGTATCCATATGCTGGCATGGATTTCCAGGGTGATCCAGATTTAGTACTGCCGGATGGCGAGCAGTGGGGCGCTATTGGTAAAATCTTTGACCATATCACTGTTTACTGTTTTTATTTATAATGTCCTTGTGCTTTATTCTATCAAGACTTTAACCAAACTCATGTGTACATGCAGATGTTGGTCCTGTTCGTCCAGTAGTTCGCCTGAGAGTGCCAGCCGTTGCCCCAGCAGGAGAGGCTACTGGGAGGGTTATTCTTCGTGACCTTGATGTGGCTGAGACTCTCACAGCTGTGCAGGAGCAGGTTGAGAGCCTTACTCTCGGTATCCCGGATGTGAGGATTGACGAGCTACCTTTGCAGTTACAGCGGCATACTACTGGTGTGCCTCGACGATGGACTCGTCTCTTACGCATGATCGCACAGGCTGTGACTTGCTATCACGAGCATCATTAGACTAGGGTGCCCCCTAGCATTTTGAGTTTTGGGTCATGTGACCGATTTTTGTCTTGGTTACAGAACATTATGTGTAAACCATAAACAGCTATATATGTATTTTTGATTTTCGGAGTTTTATTCTGATTGAGTTATGTGATCCACATGTAGAACATTGATGATGTGTTTCTTTTTATAAATGTTGCAAATGTCTATCTAACACATAGTTTGCTAATGAGTCGGTTAATGTGTTTATGTTTCTGGAAATATGCTGGTATTGAATAAGATCAAATTGTCTTTCCAAAATCTTAACCCTTAGGAACATGCGATAAATAGCTCGGTTTCGGACAGAATATATACCATTGAGTTGTAGTATTACGAGCTGTGAGTCTAGCCTGACGATTAGCCGGCGTATACCATGAGTGATGGAATCAGAGAGAAGTTCTATCAACGCACTATATTCAGCGATATTGTTTGTTGATTGACCAATACATACACCTCTGAAACTTACCAACTCGCAGCTTGGATCAAAAATGGCCCAAGCTGCGGAGGACAGGTTCCGCGAACTACGAATCGCTCCGTCGGCATATCCAACACATGGTTCCAATGGGTTTAACATCTGCAATAAATGTAAAAAGGTGGATTACTCGACCAAAACAAACACTCTTAGCGAAAACAAAAATATAACAAAAGCATATTGGTCACTACTAGGCGTAGTAACGCTTGAGGTACAACCCATTACGAGGTTGCGCCAGTGGAATCCCGTCGTAATCCATCAACTCGTAGGCTCCTTTTGCTAACACCCGCTTAACAATGTAGGGGCCCATCCATAAAGAGTTAAATTTACCTGCTCCCAATTTATCGGATTCTTGGTCGTAAAGCAGGACCAAGTCACCTTCCGAGAAGACACGGGGTTTGACATTTTTGTCGAACTACGCCTTGACTCGTTTCTTATGGGCTTCGTTAGCCAACGCGGCGTCACGATGGGTTTCATCCAATTGGATTAATTCCAAGAAACGAGCTTCTTCTTCTGAAGTTCCGGGGAGGAGGTCGATTGCGAGTTTGAGAGACGAGATTTCACACTGGACTGGTAAGACTGCTTCCAGGCCATATACCAGTTGGAAGGGTGTGAACCCGGTCGCATTCCTTACCGACGTTCGGTAAGCCCACAAAGCTGAGTACAAGATTAGGTGCCATCTTCTTTTGTGAACTCCAATCATCCTTTGCAGCATGCGCTTCAGGACCTTGTTGATCGCTTCAACTTGTCCGTTGGCCTGCGGATAATATGGAGTAGAGCTGTCATGAGATAGCCCTAGTTTGGCAGCTAATTCAACCATCATGTGATTGCGAAAATGCGATCCATGATCTGTGACTATAGCCTGTGGTACGCCGAATCTGGCGACTACATGATTGAAAAAGAAAAGGGCAGCTGTTTCACCAGTATTATCTAATGTAGGCATCGCCTCGGCCCATTTGGTAAAATAGTCAACTGCGACTATAATATACCCATGCCCCCCGGTCGAGGTGGGGTTACATGTCATGAAATCGATGCCCCATTTGGCGAATGGCCCAACAGCAACTATTGGCTATAAAGGTGCGGGTGGTCTTCTGGTTTTGCTATCAAAAATTTGACAAGCATGGCAACTTCTGACTGCGGTTATGCAATCTTTGAACATGGTTGGCCAGAAGTATCCTGCTCGTAAGATTTTTTGTGCTGTAGCATATCCAGATTGATGCCCCCCACACGCGCCTGAATGACACTCATTCAGGGCTTTTTCGGCTTCCTCATGGGTGAGGCACCTCCTCAGAACCGTATCAATACCACGACGGTAAAGTGTATCACCGACGATCATGTAGTCTTTTGCTTGGTATCGAATACGTTTTTGTTCAGAGTGAGAGGTATTTGGCCTGAATTTTTGGGTTTGGAGATAAATGATTATGTCTCCATACCACTCATTGCTTGCGAATATCAGAAACAGACTTTCGTCCACGATTGATTCTTCAGATGTTTCATCGTTGGACGACGATGGGAGATCGCATAATAATTCTGCGAAAACTAGAGCTTTCTTTGACTTGGATTTTACAAATTCCAGATCAAACTCTTGAAGGATTGCTATCCATTTTGAATATTTTCCCCCCAGCAACTGTCGCGACAATATATAAGTCATGGGGTTGCAATCTGACAGAATGGTAGTTTTCCGAAAGAGGACATAGTGTCGAAATCTTTGTATCGCTTGAACCGCTGCAAGCGCTAGTTTTTCAACATAAGAATATTTGCTTTCTGTATCATTTAAGTTCTTACTTAAATAATAAATAGGATGTTCTATTCCATCGAATTCTTGAACTAAAACCATTGCGATGGTCGTATCTGCTGCAGCCAGATACAGGTTAAAGTCTCTTTGATAATCAGGGGTGTACATTAATGATGCTTTCATTAGGGAATCTTTTAAAGCATCCAAGGAAGCTTGCGCGACCTGATCCCAGTTGAAGGGTACCCCCTTTTTCAAAAGACGTGTATAACCTTTAGCAAGTTCAGCGTAATTTGGAATGAACCTCCTCAGAAAGTTTGCTTTCCCTTGGAGTTTCTGAATCTGAAGCAAATTTGAAGGTGGAGGCAAATTTATGATTGCCTAGACCTTACAAGGGTCGAGACGAATCCCATCCTTGGAGACTACAAAGCCAAGTAACCGACCAGAACTGACGCAAAATACACATTTGTGTGGATTGAGTCGTATCTTGTAGTGTCGGCAACGTAGAAATATCGCTCTTAAATGCTGCGGATGATCAGTCCGCTTTCGCGAATGAGCCGGAAGGTCATCGAGGTAAGGTTGAACGATGCTTTTGATGTCATGGAAGGCATAATTCATTGCCCTCTGAAACGTCGCCCCTGTGTTCTTTAGACCAAAGGATAATTTTCGATATGCGAATGTGCCCCACGGACAAATGAATGCAGTCTTTGACTGGTCCTGTGGGCGGATGTTTATTTGATTATACCCGGAGAATCCATCCATGAATGAGAAGATTTCACATCCGGCGCATTCATCAATTATCTGGTCAATGAAGGGTGTAGGGTAGTTGTCTTTTGGACAAGCTTGATTTACATCCCTATAATCGACGCACACTCTAATTGTCCCTTGTTTTTTCATAACCGAGACAATATTCGATACCCAATCGGTTAGCGAAACCGGGTAGATGAAACCAGCATGGAGGAGTTTTTCAACTTCTGCGTTAATGGCAATGGCTTTCTTGGGGTGCACCTACCTCAGCCGTTGCCGTACCGGTTTAACATCTGGATACATCTTAATTTCGTGTTCAACGATACTCGAGTCGATGCCTGGCATTTCACTGTATGACCAAGCAAAGACATCTCTGAATTCGCGAAAGAGAGCATTATATATTTCTAGTTCTGAAGGAGAACAACATTTGCCGACATAAATGTTCTCTACAACATCTGTTTTGGTCGAGATATTTATGGCTATAGTCTCTTCAATATTGGATAAGTTTCGCTTGGAATCCACCGTGTTTACAGTATTTGATAGAAAATCAACTACTGAAGGATGGTAGAGGTCATTTTGAGTATCTTCTTCATAATTCGGAAGAAGAGAACGATGGTGGGAATCATTCCATGGTGCTCCTTCATCTACCATAGCTTGGAGAATTCCTTCGTCGGTGTCGTGCACTTGCGACCAAGGATCTGAAGGAGTACCATATTCTCTAGACCTATCCATCCAAACGCTTGATGAGCGTTGATTTGGGTTTGCCTCCCATGCCAGAAACATTGATTGCTATAATATTTCTATTGGGCTCGGTGGCAAAACCATTGCATGATCCATGTGAATATTGTTTTCTGAGATCTTTGCGGAAGATATCATATTGCAGGTTCCTATTGACGCTACTTCTGCCAGATCGATTGGAGGTGGAAGAGCGAAAGTTCCCATTAGTATAGGATCTTTTAGTAGGCCTACTCCGATATTCTGAAGCGAATGGGGGCTTCCATGGATCATGGGAATGCTTCCCATAACTTGTGAACCATTGGGGAGGAAGTTTTGTTGGTCGACGAATGTAATCCCTCCCTGAAAGGGAAATGCAATCTTTCTAAAATAGGTCGACACAACAGCTGCCATGGCATATATCCACGGTCTTCCTAGTAGGATGTTGTAATCAAGGTTCCCATCGATGACTTCAACATCTATTTCTATTGTTTTCCCTCCTAGTTCAATTTTCAAGTTATTTAGGATACCGTACGGGGTATACGTCCTTCTGTCGAACGCTTTTAATGTTGTTGCAGATCGCGACAAGGTTGGAGATCCTAAAGGTTTCCAGCAGCTCATCGACATGATACATGTAGATGCCCCCTCATCAATAATCGTTCGGTGAACAATTTTGTTGAGGGCTTTCACTTGAACAAGGAAAGCTAATTGAGCTGGTAACTGGGGATCGTACCCTTTGTGGTCAAAGGATACAAGATTGGAATCCTTTGGATCAATCCCACCAATGGCTGATAACAAAGCCTGCCTTTGGGATGGGCAGTTCTGTAGTACTTCAAGAGTCGACATAGCGGATGGCGATTGGGCCAAATCTTCCACTATGTTATAATGCTGCGCTGCTCTAGCACGAGGATTAAATGTCGACTTGTGTACTACTCCCTTTGGCAGTTTTATTGTCAATTCAGGGATGGTGGGTGGTACAACTTCTGTTGAAGTTGTTGTCGAACTACTTGGTTGATCTTTATCCTTGTTGTTCGACAGCTGAGGATTCCCGTAATCTTTGTTCCTTGTCGAGATCAAAGCATCATTTTGCTATTTCGAAATCGACAACATTAGCACTTAAGACGGGGAAGCATTTCCACTTTCAACCAGATTTGTTCCAGGATTCAGAAACGGATCGGTTAACACTGCTGAGGTTTTCGAACTTTTAAAGAATCTCTTAAGCTTAGCTTTGTATGGACATTCTTTTGTCTAATGATCCTCGTCGCATATCATGCAACCTGTAGAGGGTTTCCTATTCCCAGGAGGGTTTGAAGAAGATTTTTCGGGAGATTGCTCATCCTGTTTCTTCTTCTTCCCTTTTCCTTTCTTCTTGCTTCCTGGTTGTTTGGTTTCTTTGCCTTTATCTGTCGATATGGCATTTACTTCCGAAGCAAGAAGTTTGTCTTTTGCATTTTGACCTGAAACCTTACGAGCCTTTTTGGATGCGGCCCTTGTCGATTTCATGTCTGTCGTGCCAATCACGCCATCGCCGGCATGAGAGTCATTGTTTGATTTAGGAGGAGGAGGAATCGAGGATTCCAGTCTAGGGGCGTCAGGTATTTTGTCGTAGAGCGTGCCGGACTGAGTGTAAATCAAATCCAGATATTGTGCACGAGCGATCACTTGCTCTTCTGTTACGACTCCCCCCTTTGCCACATCTTCCGTGATGGAAGGCAGTAATGACTTGATAAACCATTCAGCTAATAGCTGATCAGGAACATACGTTTTTACCATCCTACGACGACGTCACCACTCATGTATATGATCAGATATGTGAGTGGCTGTTGTCTGTTTAAAGTTGGTAAGCAGTTCTGTTCCCGTTTCATACCTTATCGGTAATTGAAAATGGGTTAAAAAGGTTGTGGCTAAGGTGCTGAAATTGTCGAACAAAGCTCTAGGCAATTCAATGTACCATTTTGCCGCTGGACCTGTTAATGTCCTCTGAAAAAGGTGAAGCCTTATCGAATCATCATTTAAAGTGTTTGATGAACACCATAGATGAAATGTCATCACGTGATTCGATGGATCTTCACCCGAATTTCCATTAAATTTAGGAATATCTGATGGAAGTTTGTGTGGAATCGCTGGCCACCAAGGGGCGTAAGCAATTGGATCGTTTGTTAGCCGGTTTAAATCAGGTAACTCTAAAGTTGCCACGAATGGTAACTGTTGATTCAGGTTAGGTGAAGCATACCCAGGATACGATGGAATCGCCTGAGCAATTGGTCTTTGCATACCGGCATAATGCATTTGATGCTGGTATGTTTGGTAAGGTTGGTGGACTTGACCATTATAAAATGGTTGATTTTGACCGTTTTGAATGTACAGCTATCCACTGTTTGCAAAGATCTGTTGCTCAGCACCTTGGTATACTTGTTGGAATTGTGGTTGTTGGTATTGCACCAGCCACGGTTGTGAAGCCATGTGCTGTTGCCCGATACTAACCGTTTGACCAAGGTGAGGGGTAATTGTACCCGTTTGGGCCTGTGTCGCCCCACTAGTTGGCGATTGTGGTTGAGTCGCAGGGTCAATAGGCTGTTGCATTACAACTTGAGAAACTTGAGGCTGACACACAACAGGCAGTGCTTGAACTTGCGACACAGTCACAATAGCTGGCGTAGTGGGTATGTTCGACACAGGTACGCATTGTTGCATCGAATATACAACTCTTGGTTGTTGAGGTAGTATAGGTACCCAACCACTTGAGGTAATTCCAGTATAACCTGAATGCTGTTGTGAACTCCCGTATGGATATCCTCCCAGAGGTGGTAATGAAAGGGCGTATTGCCCCCCATACGGTGGTAATACAGAACTCATGGGAATTGTTTGCCCTTGGGGACTGGACTGCCCAAACTGACCTCCAAATGGATCAATTTGTTGAGACTCAACATAAGAGTTTCCGAGTATAATTCCGGATGAACAAACAGGAATGGACCAGACTGTCGAAATAGCCCCTGGATGGGCTCCTTCTAGCGGTTGTGAGCTAGTCGGGACAGATGGTATGCCGGCAAACATTGTCGAAGTGACAGCAGGGAGCTCCACCGTCGTTGTGTCAGAAGACACAGTCCTAGATGTTGACGGTTGTTCAGACATTTTTAGTCTATCCAAAAGATTACCTAGCGATTCTGTTGGACACCTAATCCTAAGTGGGTTAGTGTGGAAGTCGAATGGACAAAAGCAGTCCAAGAGACCTTGGGATCTGAAACCCAAGAGTCATATGTTGTACTACAAATGTATATCTGATGTTAATAAAAAAAGGTACTCACTGATTTATCTTTCCTATTCTATGTTTCCCATGTGTGTTTAACATGGTATCAGAGCAGGCGTATTCCTGCCCTGCAAATTAATTTGAGCCATTTGTTTTATGGCCTCTCTATGCAGTTTATTTTCTACCTGAAATCCGCTGCTGACTGACATCTCTAACCTCTGTCTGCCATACCAGCGCTCTCTGTACCTGCGCTCTCATTCTCTGCCACTATCTGCGCTCCCTGTCCATAAACGCCCCATTTAAAAGCGCTGCTACATCTGCGATTTACCATTATTGGCTGTCCTGACTGCCAAGCGTTTCATGATAATTAACGCTGTCCTGTTGCAACATAAACCTAATATGCGTTACACCCTCGCCTGTCTGTCAGTTTGAAAAAATTAAATTCAGTCTCTAGCTCAGAAACGCATGTCCACCTCTGCGCATTCCATTTTTACTACACCTCATTATTAAACGTTGGTGACATTACTGTACGCTGTTCTGACATTACTGAAACGCTGCTGTGCTGCTCTTTTCATTCCATTGAAACGCCCCTGCCTGGCCGTCAGTCGCACCATTTGAAAATCACGCCATTAGGTTGGGAGCTGGAAGACTCGGCATCATTGACAACGCTGTGTACGCTGGCTATGAATGCTGTATACCCTTCAACGTTGTGTGATTAAAGGCTATATATTGGTTCAAGGGCGGAAGAGGTCCCAAGCGGTGGAGAATTTTGGTACCAGAACGTAAGTTTTGGTTTACGCACCCTGACATGGCGACGTGACAGCCCGCCGGTGTTTCGTTCCTGTCGGCCCTTCACTCACACAGGCTCCATACTTCATCTTCATTTCTTCACCGGAAGTTGTTGAACAGAAGACTCTGAAGAGTATAGAGTTCCATTTGAGCCGCGTTTATTTTCTTCTTGCCAGAGGTTTTCAGGGAAGGCACTGAAGCTGAGCAGCTACATTTTAAAGGAAGGAAGGTGCTATCTGCAATACTGAAGCGTATTTGATGAATCTGCTTCTCGTGTTCGTTGTTTGATGAAGCGTGTTTGATGAATCTGCTTCTCGTGTTCGTTGTTTGATGAAGCGTGTTTGATGAAGCGTGTTTGATGAATCTTGCCTGTTTTGAAAGATGTGGTATATATTTGTTGGTGAGTGTTGAATATTTTAGGGCTGAATCGATAATGTGCTGGAGTGATTCTCGTTCCCTAGAGCGATGCCTCCTATGTAGAATTTGCAGTGAAAATGTGGCATATATGCGATATTATGGTGAATACGATGTTGTCTGCCATTGAATGCACATAAACAATTCCACTCATTCTAGAGTTACAACTTCTTGTTGGTTACCATTACTGTCAGGGTGCCAACCTTGAGAGGGATCCCACTTTGCTGCAGATGAACCCAAATCCTCAGAATTGGACTGTGTAGATGTAAATTGACCTTTGTTACGTTGCATCCTAAGAGCAACTTCTTTCCGCACACTGTAGCGGATCTTCTTGTCAAAACAATGCTCTTTACGCTTTTCCCGGAATCTCGTAAGTGAAGCAATTCTGTGTGGTTGATTCAAACATTGTGGTATGTCTGCCAAAATCTTTTGATGATGATGGCCACGAATAGGCATGCCTGAGAGGCCTGGAGGTATTTCACGACCACCCAAAAGTAAAAGCACTGACTGTACCTTCTCAGGTGGCACGCTATCAAACACATAAACAATTCCGCCGGATTGTGGTACTGGGAGGTGTATGCTCTGTGAAGACCGTTTGGTATTCTATGGTATGTATGTTGCACTATATTGAACGATGATGTTTGCTTTGGTTCTTGAACTATTTTGAAGACCGTTTTACATGTGTACATTGAATAATGGTACGCTGAAAATTCATTTAAGAGGACAGTTTAGAGGCATTCGTGGGGTTGAATAACAGCTATAAAGGTCGAGCCAGCGGTCCCTAATGAGGTGGAATAATTTGTACCACCGCATATAAAGAAATAAGCCAAACCAACGAACCATAGAGAGGAAAAGCTCGTAGAATCTAAAAGGAGAAACTGATTGACTAGATTGCGCAGAGGCGAAGGTCACTCATCGCTGGTCTGTCCAAAATATAATGATTGATGCAACCTAAGTCTTGAGGCGGACATTACACATAATTAGTTCTCGGCTCTAGGAGAACAGTGCGCACGGGGTACAAACATCTTTAAACAAAAGAATTTTCTGATATTGAATCAAATTTAAATGAGAATGGTATTTATATGTTTCGGAGATATGTAGGCTCAAAACATTGCATTCATGTTTAATGAGATGAACATCATGACCGTTTCATACCTACTGTCGCGAAGAATTTCCGATGGTACGCCAATAATCCTCTGTTTTGTTTTGGTTGACTATACTTGCCCAAGTGCTACAACTTCAATGCGCTGAATTTGCTTAAATATTGTGGATGTAATCTAATTCTCATCCAATATCTTGGGTAAAGACCAAACCAGTGGGGGTGCTCTACAAAGAGCGAGTAAAGAAACTGAAATGGGAGATGAATCCTATCACTAATTGTTCTATATCAAATTTGTTGCATGACAATAATGATATAAAATATGCGGTATCATTGTAACGTACATCAGATGGTGAAGTTAACAACATGAATTGTGCATTATGTAAGTGAGCTGAACTCATTCTTCACTAGTGTGCTGGTTCTACCTTCAGGAGTGCTCGAACTGTTTGTACTTCAACTGCAGATTGTGGAAGACATTCATTTTTTCTTGCAAAGGAGTGTTGTTTATGCATGAAAGAAATCAGTTTTGTATATCACTCATTGATTTATTTGTGTGTTGACCTAGAGCTGTATTGAATGCAATGAAAACTGTGATTTAAGCTACCTGAATACGCTATGATGCTGCCTGAAATACGTTGAAGCTGCTGTTTTAAATAAGTCTGTATGAGGCCTGAATGGTATACAATCCAATGATATGGTGATTGGTTTCAAATACACTTTGAATAGTTCGAATTCCATTTGCAACCGAGATTCTGTGCTTCTGTTCCTATAGTTGGATCCGATTCGATTGCTGGTGCCATTCATATGTTTAATGCTTTGCTGAGGTTGACCGCTGCAAATTACAGTTCAAAGAATGCCCATGACATGGTGTTATAATTATTGAAGTTTTGATAACCATCATTTCTGAAGGAGTAGTTGAAGGATCCAAACAAGTTTGCAGTTGTTGCTGCCCCAATTGTGGCATTGTATTTAAAACTCATTATAGTGCATTGATTCCTTGATTCCACTGCTGCATAAAGATTTTGGTGAACTGATTGTAATCTTTTATACTGCACACTGATCATTTGCTGACATTTATAAAGGATATTGCTGCGTACTGTGAGTAGATATTACTTTTCTGCATTGAGTAATAGTTGTGATCAGTTTTTTAAGGTGTAAATCAGACATTGAAGAAAAAAAAAAATGGACAAAACCAGTGAAGTATTACAGTTCCTTAAAACTCTGATATTATCTACTGTTGATGACACATTACAAATCAGCAAAGGATCTCTCTCAGAAATTCAGACATGCTTATATAATGCCCAGGAAAAAATTGATTTTTTGCAGCTTGAATCACAGCTACAGCAAGAAGAGCTACATCAAAATAGACATCATTCTGAACCTGTTTTTATTCATAACGTTGAGACAACCACCCATCAGCAGCATGTTAATAATGTTACAGTTCATTCAAATAAAGCAGCAGTTGTATATACAGATGCAGAAACTCAGTCTGCACTTCCCAAGCCCATCATCAGACCTTGGGAACAGCTTGTCCACAACAAGCACAGAACTGGTCTTGGATATGAAAAGGACTTGTCCTTTCATATTCCAGACTATGCCAAGCCCATTCAGTTTCAGAGTGCTGAATTTATTCATGACAGTTCACCTCTAGCTATTTCAGATTCTGCCCCTCTTCCACAGCAACAACAACAACAAATTGAGAAATGCCAACACTGTGATCGAGTTGGCCATCTGAAAGATCACTGTTTTGATCTTCATCCATGTAAGCACTGTCATAAAACCAGCCATTCTTCACATAGATGCTTCAGAAACAAACGTCCTGCAAGAACAAAGATTCATCTTGGATGGATCGCTTCTTGGCAATGGGCATCAACAGCCAAGAAGATATTCCAAACACATATCAGAACTTGTTCCAAAGTATTGAACAGTCTTGCAGTTGAGTTTTCTCCATCTTCTCACCTTGTATCTGACAGGGGGGGAAATGATGGTCATCTACAAGCTTCAAAGTCACATCAAGCGAGCCTGATCCACAACCTGCCACACTAGTTTCAGAGTTGTAGCCAAAGACAAAGATGCCCGTGAACAGATTGAGAACACTTCCTCTAGCAGAAGACACCAGCTTCTTGCCAGTTTTGGAAGAGTTCCAGGAATTGCATTAAGCATTCCAGAGTTGTTGGTCATCCTTAAACCATCACAGATTGAGAACACTTCCTCTAGCAGAAGACACCAGCTTCTTGCCAGTTTTGGAAGAGTTCCAGGAATTGCATTAAGCATTCCAGAGTTGTTGGTTATCCTTAAACCATCACAGGTTGAGACTTCCCTTTTCAGGTTGAAGTTTTACCTTTTATGCGAGGTGAGACCTCCCTTTTATGGTTGAAGGTTTCCCTCTTTGAAACAATAGGATCACTTCCTCTAGCAGAAAACTTCAGTTTCTTGCCAGTTTTGGAAGAGTTCCGGGAACTACACTAAGCGTTCCAGTGTTGGTGGTCATCCTTAAACCACCGCCCTTTTTACCAACATTTCATAGAGCACATTCAGCCTAGTGCTGCCATGCATTTTTTGCACATTTTGTATTACAGCTCTCTTCTTGGACTCATACATAACCCTTCGGATTAAGGGGGGGAATGTTGGACACCTAATCCTAAGTGGGTTAGTGTGGAAGTCGAATGGACAAAAGCAGTCCAAGAGACCTTGGGATCTGAAACCCAAGAGTCATATGTTGTACTATAAATGTATATCTGATGTTAATAAAAAAAGGTACTCACTGATTTATCTTTCCTATTCTATGTTTCCCATGTGTGTTTAACAGATTCTACAGGAACTTCCGCTTGTGGTAGACTAACTTCTGATGTCGAAGGAAATAGAGTGACCCCGACTCCAAAATGTGTTGGAGTACTTGCTTGCGGATCTTCTACAATTTCCTCTATCGCAATCAAACCAGGTGGAAGGGGAAGACCGTCAGGTCCGTAAAATATTTCTGGTGCCGAAGAGACAGCGACAGATGTTTGAAAAGTAAGACTCTCTGAACCGGTTATGGATGGAACTGGTTCAGTAACACAAGTGCTTGTTCTCAAACTAGGATCAGTATCACTGTCCTTCTGTGGCTGTCGAACTTCTTCTGTTGAGGCAGGGATTCCAGAAATGCTTGGAGTAACCGGAGTCTCTAATGTCGTTGGAACACTTGTTCTAACTTTGATTGGAGACTTGGATCCGGTTAAACGAGTCTGCTTTGTCCGTACTGGTTTCGCTTCCGGAGACAAAGACAGTTGACTTGTAAGCCTCCGCGAACGACGGGGTTTTAATTGACTTTCTTCCACGATTGCGGATTACTCGATCAACTAAAATAAAAGGGAAAGTATGTTTCCGTGTTAAATGAATTTTAGACGCTTTTGACACAACTTGCTTTTTCAGTTTTAAAGAGTCGAGAAAAAACAAAAGATGACTCTAGTCTCCTTCGATTTTTAATGAGCCTGAAGTGACAAGTGCTCAGATGGACCTTTTCCGTTAAGGAGTCTGAAAATGAATGAAAGGGACTGCTCTGGAGGTCTAGGTAGAGGGAGTGCCAAACCAATCGCAAAACCGCAGAATACTTTTTAGGGTACAGGCGGTCAATCTTCCCGAATGCTATGTTCAGTGCAGTGCGATCAGTAGGGCGGCCGACACGGCTTCCTATGGATAAAGGTTTTATGCCTATAGGGGTCTCCCAATATATACTCGACGGTACGTGGGAGCACAAATCCGTACTGGCACTTATCGTCTCAAAGTGGAGGAATCACCCAACCAACAGTGAGGACAACAGTTACCAAGCTTTACGATGCCGGAATACGTCTCTAGCCTAGACCTCTAGATGTTGTGCGTTAAGTTACAAAGCGTTGTTAAGTTCATTGAATTTATTTTAGGTTGATCTTTCTTATGAAGTTTTCCTTTTGGGTTCACACAAGATGTAGATGTAATTCCTAAAATGCAGTCTAAAGATGATAAGCAAGCTTTTATCCTTTTTCAGCAATGAAAATCCTAGCTACAAGGGGAAAAGAAAGACACAATCTTTTCTCAAAGAGCAAAGAGCACACTCTAAATGAACTTTTCCTAAATCAAGCCATACAAACTATCAATATGCAAATGCACTTGTGCATGTATTTGTTTTTCACTTTCTTAATATTGATGCCTAAAAAGAAAGTTGTTGCACAAATTTGAATTCGATTTCAAGTGAAAAACACAAACAAGCTTCTTTTCGAAATCAAAAGGTAGAGACGATTACGACACTTTATGATTTTGAAGTAAACACTTGTTTCGACACTAGAAATTCACAAATTCAAACCAAAGGCAAAAGTAAAAGCGTAATCGACTGTCAACAGCAAATAAACTTTCTCCTAAGATCAAAACGACACTTACGACAGATCTAGATCTAAGGGCGACAGTATGACCAGTTTACTTTTGCAATGGGAAACTGTAAATGACGTAACAAATACACAAAAACAAATACAGTTTCTTTTATACAACTAAGGCGGAATTAAGGCAAAGAAAAAAGGCTTTTCAACAGACAAACACACTGATCACAGGCTGCAAAAAATCAGAGGCAAAACTGGGAAAGATGAGCAAAGAACCTCAGCTAGGCAGGGCTAGGCTGATCAACGCACCTGCTACACAGAGAAACTGAATTGCAACACAGGTAGCCCTCTCGGGAACTGCGCTGAAATGCAGAGTCTCTTCACAGAGCCTGCGCTGAAGCAGAAACGAGAATTTTCTCTGGGTTCTGGGTCACGGTTTGCAGTTTAATCTATGGTTTTTGGCCGGATAAAAGCAATCAAATGTGCACAATCAGAGGGTTGATTTACAAGAGGTTTGAGAGCTATCACAAAGGGTAATCAGATCATTTGTGAGTCAACTTTTCAGTTCATAAACAGGCCCAGTGAATGGACTAGAGTAGCAGATGTCTACTTTGCATTTGTAAATGGCAAATGCAGTTCGATTCGCCACTCCTAAGTTTATGAGATGAACAACAATAGAAACACAAATAAACTAACTAGACATGATCCCCAGCAGAGTCGCCATTTTGTTTTCGGGAAAAGTGTCTATTCAGAACGACCCTATCCCACAGGGTTGTGACAGTGACCTCAGAAACAAACAAGGAAAACTACTCTTGTATTCTTCTTTATGAACTATAAACGAAGATGATTAAGATGAATCGACCTGTGTCTTGCGCTAGTTGTTTGATCCAATCTATCCTCTCTTTGCCAGCTTCCACCGATCTGCTCCCTCACTTGCCCAGCGTCACCAAGTTCCTGCAAGTTCACAGAAGAGAGAAACTACACAAAGACATGGATTTATGTTCATAAAAAGCTTAGGATCAGATTTAAGCTAACCATACAAATATAACACACATCAGATATACAAATATGTAGGAGAAACTCAAGTAGTTTTATTGATAAAACAAGAAGATCCAGGAGGAGTTACAACCGATGAGTCCTGATCCAGCATCAGCCTCCCAGCATAGAATCCCTTCTTCACCTCCAACAAAGCATAAATCACCCAATACTCTGATATCAATCACAAAACCAACAGCAATTCTCTGCAATGTACAAAATTCTAGCCTCTGGATCTCTTGGTTAGGGATCCATATATAGATGTATGCAAAGAGGATGAGTCAGCTCATGGATTGATTAGTGGCTTTTCTCTATCAGTTCTTGCTTCCACTTGGAGACTGAGAGCCTCTTACTCATCACTGGTCGAATTCAGTGAGGCAAGTGTCATTGGAGAAGATTCTGGAAGCTTCCATTGTCTCTCCACCTCGCGGAATGACTCTGCCACTTGTCATTTCCCACTCAACGCACCCTGGTAGTGCATTCAAGTGCGTTGCAATGCACCTAGCCAGTTTATTTGGGTGCTTTGCAACGCAGCTAGCTAGTGGAGCATCTGAATTGATCCTGATTTGACTAGTTTTGAGCAGTTTCTGGTGGAGAACTTCTGGGAGAAGCTGTAATTTGTTGACCTTGTTTATTTAAGAGCTAGAACAACATCTTTAGGGACTTAGGATCCCTTGGTTTATGGACATTTCATGCTTATACCTGTAAGGCACAAAAATGTCTATAACACATACCACGTAAATATCTCAATATGTGTTTTGCTGCAATTCAATGATCATGTCTTGGTTCCAACTGGAACTAGCTCAACGTGTTCACTACAAAGAAAATGTTTGGCTTAGTATGAACCAAATACATCAGCGAGCCAATTAAATTTTAGTATATAGATGGGTCTACTAAATCTGACTCAAAGTCTCTCATCTTTCTTAGATTTTTCACCATGGGAGTCAACATCGATTTATAGTCCATCATTCCAAACTTTTGTAGGATCCTAATAATATATTTTCCTTGACCAAGAAATATTTCACTAGGCTTCTTCCATACTTATAGCTCCAAATAGAAGTGCATCAACCCAAGATCCTTCATAAAAAATTAGAAGCCATATCCCTCTTACATTGAATAATGAGATGCTCCACATCTGTTAGAAATAAGTCATCAACATACAATAATATGATCATGGGTTCATTCTTCACAACTTTGAAGTATAGTTTTGGATCAACATCACTTTTGGAGAATCCAAGTCTTGTCAGATAACTATTAATTCGAGAGTACTAGGCTTTAAGTGTGTGCTTAATTCCTTACAAGGCTTTCTTCATTTTGTAAACATAAGACTCTCTTCCATGATCCTAAAAATGTTAAGGTTGTTCTATGTACACTTATTCCTCAACCACACCATTGAGCAATAGAGTATCTACATCAATATGATGTAAGTTCCAACCCATAGAAGAAGCGATAGAAATAATACATCTAATGATAGTGTACCTAGATTCTAGAGAAAATATCTTATTGTAGTCCTCTCCCTCATTCTAGGATAACCCTATAGCCACAAATCTTGCCTTGTATTTATCAATACTACCATACACTCTACGCTTGATCTTGTATACTAATTTGGAGGATAACACAAACTTTCCTTCAGGTCTTGGCACAATAATATCGTACATTATTCTTCATAATTTATTGGTATTCTTTTAACATCGCATCCTTCCAAACTTGTTGGCTAACTACTTCTTCATAGGTGTAAGGTTCATAATCAATAAGATTTTTCATCAAAGATGCATAACCAAAATACCTCTTTGGTCTCTTTCTTTCCTTGTAGGTGCCACATGGTGCTGAATGTCCTTTTTCTTCCTGTAAAGAGGATCTCATCCTTGCTAGTCTCTTCCTAATTTTAGGAACAACAACTTGATCCATTGGATTTCTAGACCCTTGTGGCTCTTCTTGATGATCAAGAAGATGTTCTGAAGGGCTTAAATCTTCTTCCTTTGGAGATTCATGTTCTTCATCCTCACGATGGGAACTTCATTGGATTTCCAATAGGCCACATTCTCACTACAAGAGGATTCACTGGGGGAGCTATACCATACCATGTGTGTTCATATTGAAGCATACATATTGAGGAAAAAATGACATAATATATTGAGCATATAAAAGGGAGTAAAGGGTTTTTATATTGGCAGGTATAAAAAATGGAGCTCAAAGTTAATGAAAAAATATAAGGGGGTATAAAAAATGTTAATGAAAAAATGGATACCTACAATATATAAATGGATACCTACAATATATATATATATATATATATATATATATATATTTATATTTGTTAAAGTGGAATCGGCAACTGGAGCAGCCTCGTGACTCGCGTTACACGGGGTCGATTCTGACCGCTACCTCTATAACCACTGGGAACTGCACCCACCCCTCTCCACAGTGCCAGGTTAGTCCAGGGAAATTGAACTCCTGATCTTCAGTACGGAGCCCGCCTTTCTAACGAACTTCACCGTGTTTCGATTACCAACTCGCCTGCCCCCGTGCGGCTGATACCTACAATATATAATGAAAGTAGCAATTTTTTAAATTGGGAAGGTGAATTGAGTTCATATTGGTAGGGGGTTAAATAATGTGCTTTTTAGAGGTACTTTCCAATATGTAGTCAAATTAAGGGTATTGTTTAGTATGCCAAGAACACACGCGATATGTCATAGGTTCATTGAGTGAAGCCCCTATATTCTCATGAAATATCAAATCCTTGCTAACTTGAAAACTTCAACCTATTTTTGTCCTAGAACATAGATTCTATAGGAATTTGATGACTAACTATATCCAATGAATATGCCTTTATTTCTTGAGAGCTCTAACCTCTCTTGTCATGAGGTACATGATATAAATAGGACAACAAAATATTCTCAAATGACCAACCTAAGGTTTTTATCTTGTGAATGCTTCTTTAGAAGTTTTATCTTCCAAAATTTGATGATGATTTCTATTTTGAATGTAGACAATTGTCATATATGCTTCACTCCATAGTAACATATGCAAGTCATGTTTGCACATCATTTCCCTAGCATATTCTTCGATGTTTTTTCTTTTTTCTTTCAACAAATCCAATTTTTTAATGATTGTAAGGGACTATTAACTCCCTCTTAAGCCTAGGTCCTTTACAAAAGGAAATGAGCTCCTTGGAGGTATATTCTCCTCCATCATCATATCTCAGGATCTTGATATTCTTTCCCTTCAAGTTTTATACTTCAACCTTAAATTCATGGAACTTGTCAAGGACTTCATCCTCCATCTTCATGAATTAAATTCACATCTTGCAAGAGAAATCATCAATAAAGGTTACATAATATAAATAGCCTCCAAGATATTTTACTGGCATCAAACCACATATTAGAACAGAATATATCTAGAATTTCCATGGATATAATTTTTATTCTTGAAACATGTTTCTTGACATTCTTCCCGATCACACATCATTTACAAACTTCTTCATGTTTTACCTACAAATATGGAACGCCTTAAAAAAATTGTTTTAAGAAGGGAAAGGCTCTATAATGAAGATGTGCATATCTCCTATGCCAAAGATCACATGGATTAATATCATTTTGTACAAGTTCTTGAGTAGGTTGTTTCAAAAGTCT
The DNA here is from genome assembly GCA_031772625.1 of Pinus tabuliformis. Lineage (NCBI taxonomy): Eukaryota > Viridiplantae > Streptophyta > Pinopsida > Pinales > Pinaceae > Pinus > Pinus tabuliformis. The sequence continues at coordinate 486,148,505 of CM062809.1, read as the reverse complement.
ATGAAACCTTCCTTCATGAACTATAATTACTCTAGCAAAATCTATACTATAGCCTTTGGGCCAATCAAGAAGTTTACCACAGACAATGCTACTCTATCTCCTTTATCTTCCAAGCATGAAACTAAAACCAAATTATTTTTCAAACTTGATTCATATAATATGTTGCTAAGATGAACATTTTCACCTAATTCCACCTCAATAGAAGTCTTTCCAATGCCTTTTATTGCATAACTATTGTTGTCTCAATGTTATACCTTTTGAGATAATCTTCCTTTGATTACACTTTTGAGGTTCACGATCGATTGCCACGTATCTTTCGGCACCTCTATCTACTAAACAAAAATCATCATTATCTGCAATAGAAACTATAAGGGCAAAGAAATAAAATAAATCTTTAGCACTTCGGTCTTAAGTCTTATCTTTCTTTGGAAGTTCATCCCTTAATGTTGTAGTATCATTCTACTTTCCCTTTATTTTTCAATTGTTTGATATTTTAGGACAATCTCTTCTATAATGAAGAAATTTATGACAATGATAGCATTGAACTTTTGACATGTCTCTCTTTCCTTGAGGAATTATATTCTTCCTTTAGGTGTTTTTCCTTCATTTCTTCTTCGGAATCCAAACTTCTTTCTTCCTCTAGCCTTCTCGAAACATGTTTCATATGGTTGAGAGTCACCTTCATCATATCTAGAAATATCGCCTTTAGACATGAGCCTTGATTCTTCTTGAGTACATGTAGTCAATAGTTCATAAAACTTTGGAGCTTATTTTCTAGCACATATCCCTAATGCAAATGAGTCCCATGATTTAGGTAAAACATTAAGTGTTGTAGTCACTAGTTCCTTTTCAGAAATGATTTCATCAATTGCTTGAAGTTGATCTCTCAATTGAGAAATCCTCATGAAATATGAGGCTATAGTGTCATTCCTTTTCATTCTATCGCCATGAATTTCATTCTTCAAACTCATTGCTTGACCAATATTATTTATAGTGTATAATCCAATTAATCTATCATACATATTATTTGAAGAGTCGAGATTTTCTACATATGGAATCAAATTATCTATAATGGAATCTACAATGATACTTTTATCGATAATATCATTTTTCTCAAATTTTTATTTTTCTTCATCTTTTTCATGATATGGGACCTTTCCCTTCACAATACCCAAGGTTCGTTCTTTGCAAGAAGAAGATCAATCTTAGTTTCCCAAGCTCTAATGTTTGTAGCTCCTTGCAATTTGTTTTCTTCCTTCATATAGGAACCTGTAGCCAAAGACAAGAAAATATATGTTATTTGAGGGTTTTCTTAATTCTCTTCCCTTTACCAAAGCTTTCCAAGAGCAATCTCGTTGTTCTACCCTTCACCGAAGCTCCGACACAATGTTTATTTTTCTAGTGCAATAGATACAAGCACGAGTTTTCGAAATAATGATAATTAGTGTATTGTTATAGATATTATTTTAACAATTCCATTTTTTCATTAAGTAATTACACTTCAAAAATTCAACCATAAAATCATGAAGACAGTAGAGACTACAATGCACAAAGAGAGCGAAAGATTTACCCTAGGAAAACCCACTTGGGGGAGAAAAACAACAATCTTTTCCTTAAATAAATTTTTCAGTTCGCCAAGAGATGCATCTAATGTTGCTAATTACCTATGATATCAAAGTGATCAACAATTTATGGTTAACTTGGTCAAACAACCCTCTAGTCAAGTCAAGTCAAGTCAAACTTCATCCCTCTTTGATTTTCCCTAGGTTGAATTTCAGCCTCCAAAATATGTCAAGAAAACTTGGCCTACCTAGAATATGCTGCCCAGAAAGTAGTCATAAATTCATACGTGTGAGTTCAAGAGAGAAAGAGAGAGCTAAATGTTAGAGATGAATTCATCCTTCTTGTCCTTCTTCATCCCTCTTCTCATTTTCTTCGACGTCCAAAATCTGTCTTTCTTGTGTGATATTGAACAATTCTTTAGTGTAGGAGGTCAAATGCCTTTATATAGTTTCCTATCTTGATGAATGGGTGTGCCTCTTCATAGTAGTTGACTTGAGTTAAGGGAAGGTTGACTTCACTAGTTTGGAGCCAAAAATTCAAAATTCAAAGTTCTAAATTTTCTTTTTTAAATCTAACATGAAAAAAAAATCTTATAATAATTATTTCGAGGGATAATCAATAAAAAAAATGACATAAAAAACATGTCTTACATTTACATTTACATTGCAAGGGCTAAAATATAAATTATGAATGTTGACCATCAATTGAAAATTGAATACCGAGTTGGAATCTAGATTATAGAATAGTGAAACTTCAACCCAATCCATTCTTTCCATAGATTTCCATGAATTTTATTTCTTTTTGTGCACTCTTTCCATATATTCATATTGCTAGCGTTGAAAGGGTCTCTTTCGTAGGTGTCTTTTGTAGCTTGACTCCATCTTTCCATGCATACTTCAATGGCTAGTTTCTCCATTATCTCATTTTGTTCCCTACAATGTGTGATGGCTACCTGTTTGTTCTTAGCTATAAAATTTGCACGTTGGGTAGAGGAATACCACTTCTTATGAATGTCAATGACTCACAAGGGTATGTGGTATTCTTCTCTTATCCATAAATTATTATAAAAAATATGTTGTGCAATTATATAGGCTTCTACCCAAGCAAAATGGCTATTAATGTAGGACACAAACACTCTCAAATGTACATCCCCCAAAAAGTGATTTGGGTTCCAAAAAGGAACATGAATAACGATAAATTGTGCTAAGAAAGCTCATATTGGAGGCTCTTCTCCACATTGGTACAACATAGTAAGCCTCCATAAATGTGATTGGGTTTATGATTTTAAATGACTTACTAGTCACGATGGATTTTCTTTGGAACATTATGAGTTTATCTATCAAAAAAATGTTGTAATGTGGTGAAGGTAACCTGCAACTAAGGGAAAATTCTACTAGTAGGCCAAGCTGTATTTTCTCTATCTCCAATATGTTTACTTACTTCTCTAAACAACTTCTTCTTCTCTTCTTTTTCTTCCTCCCATATATTCATGTGGATTTCAAAGAATTAAACCCAATTTCCTCTCATACTTACAATAATTTGGTTATTCTCCTTTATGGTAATCAATCCCTCCTCATCTAAAGATAACAATTGGTTCAATTTTTATTTCTTTCTCTTCGTCCACTTTTGTAGGGTATCCACTTGTATATCCTTATCTTCCATTATTTTTTTCTCAACCTTAGTGGTCTTGTCAATCAAAATCGGCATGAGGTATTAGGTTTGGACTACCACATCTTGTGTTTTCTTCCTAGGGATCTAAGCTATCTCTATGGCTTCAATGTGTGGTGTTGAGTAATAGAGCTTATTTCCTAGGAATGATAGTCAAACTTCTTAAAGGACCTAATCTCCTTAGGCTCAACCATCAATTTTTTTATGGTGACGTAAAGCCTCCTATTTTCCATTTCTAATTCCTTTTTCCTTATTAAAAGAGATGTGTACAATGATAAAGAACACATGGTACTTACTTTCCTTCCTCAGTTTGGGTATTGAAACAACAATTTCCTTCTGAGAAAAATCCTTTGCCTCTTCTTCCTCTACCAAATAGAATTCAAAAATAGCAACAAGATGTTCCCTGAAAGCTTCTCTTGATGGTTCTTGTGTTGCAACAAGTTCTCTTTTCTCAAATCCTCTATAGGGTTAGTAGAAAATTGGTCCTCCTCCATCTCAACTATCTGTTCTTGTGTGCCAATAGGGGATTATGATTCAAACATCTTAGCTATTTCTTATGCAGAACCAAAGGTCTCTCTTGGTGTGGTAGCTCCCTCATATTTTTCCCCTATTGATTCTTGTGTTGTAGTAGGAATTTCTTAGTGTACTTGTTGAGTTTCAGTCACAGGGATGTACATGATTCTCTTTTTCTTGGGAACATAAGGTGGCATCTTTTCCATCCTCCTTAATTATTTTCTAGGGGTTTTTCTACTAACGATATAGAGATACATGTTATTTGTGTGGATTATTGTCTTCTTTCCCATGAGATAGCTAGTAATATGTGTGGATTACTATCTCCTTTCCCATCTCATAGTGTTTCCACTTTTTGACAACTTGCACTAGGGCATAGAGCTAATTGTCATAAGTTGGGTAGTTGAGAAATGCCCCATGAAAAAAATTAGAATGGTGACAAGCCTTCCTTCCTACATAAAGGTCACTCTGATAGCATACCCACTTGCATTTGTCTCCACTTCAGAGGGTGACTGCAAGTTTTGTAACACAAGAATTGAGGCTTGACTAATTTTCTTCATTAACTCCCTAAAGGAATTTTCCTAAACTTTGCCCACTAGAAACTCTTTCCACTAACTATGATGGTGTGGATTGGTGCTGCTACTGCTGAAAATGAGACTATGAATTTCCTTAGGTCCTATTTTTCCCTAATGAAACTATTGACTTTAGAAACATTTGTAGAAACCAACCACTTCATCATGGCATCTAGGTTGGTAGGATACATATTCATCTCTAGTACACTTGTCACACATATCCTAAAAGAACCTATTATTGTTATGCAAACTCACAAATGCTGAGATTTTCCAACAACTAGTGCCCCTTCAATGTCTCCAGCACATACATCAAATGTGAGATGCTCTCCTCCTAGGTAGAATTGTATACTAATATATCATCCAAATAAACAATAACAAATGGATTTTTAAAAGGGCATGGCATATCATCATTAATATCATGAACATAGCTAGTGTATTGCATAGGCCAGATGGAATTGCATCTTGTATGTAAATCTAGGGACTTCCAAAAATCACTACACATACATCAAGTGGAGATATATCTAGTTCTACATTATGAATTAAAGTCAACACTAGTAGAAAATATGATGTCATGTTGTTTAGTTTCCTTTATTTATACAACCTTATTTACTCATCCCAATGGATATGGGCTTGGATTATCATAAACCTACAATCATAATTTGTTGACCAACTCTACTACAAATAGATTTTCCTATGATCCTAAGTTGAAGAGGGCATCATAATTTTTCTTCCTGACATGTATCTTGATATGAAAAATTTTGGCCATCTCCTTCTCTTCATATTTTTCAAGGCTACTTAGATCCACCCCCTTCTATACTAATTTTCAAACAATCTTCTCATCCATATATTATTGATTTTTTAGCCTTGGAAGGTATTTTACATTGGTTTGGTGTCTTAGCATGTGTAAGATATTTGATTGAGCCTTTAGGTGTTTTCTTGGTGGAGTAAGTGACATTACGATTTATTTCCTAATGTAAACTTAGGAAAAGAATAATAATTAATTTAATTAATTAATTATTTTGGACTATTAAGCCAAAGTTTTAAGGATAAATAATAAAATTATTTATATGACTTATATACAATATAAACCATTGATATCAAGTGAGTCTTAGGATTTAATCCTTTCCATTGATCACTTAGGATATCAGGGTTATTTTGGCTTGACAGAATTATAAAATAAGCCTAAGGGAGAGGTGAAGACACATTGTAGTGGAGAAAGCGATTTTGTTTAGAGAGAGAGGCTTAACTATAATGAAGAGAACTGAGGAGAAGTGTAATAGGGATTTCAAGAGAAATTTAGGGAGGTTCGTTTTTCAAAGAGGGATGTCAAGATGTTGAAGAGGAGGGTCAAATTTTGGAGGAGATTAAAATATGAAAAGAGGCTAATTTTCTCAAGTGAATAGGGACTATACAAGGTGAGAAGAAAGGGGAGGAATTTTCTAGTGAGATAAGTCCAATTATGCATGGCCAAGTTTCTTCAGGAGGGTCAATTTTTAGATGCCAATTTTCCTAATGGGGTCGAATTTCCAGGTTCCTAGTAGTTGTATTTTTCTATGTATTCTCTATGGGACTAGGTCTAGATTTTCTTGAGGAATTTAATATGAAGTAAGATATAGTGTTTGGTACAAATTTTCTATTGTAGTATGACTCTCCATTTGATTTCTGCAACATTTTATTATTTTAGTTAATATAATATTGTGTTTATTTTATTAGCAATTTCATAAATATTTGAGATAAATATTTTCTAGGTTTTTAGTCAATTATGAAGTAAACTAGATCTAGTATAAAATAATTTAGCATGTTTTCAGAGATATAGAAACTCTGTGGAGATCTTATATCACAAGGCTTTTAGGGTTGCAAGTTATTTTACGACAGGAGGATTTTTATTTTGCAGCGATAGGTTGTAAGGGGATGCAAACTTTGGTCTATGGAAGTAACATATCACCCTTATTATAGTGATGAATGGCTTGTGGGAAATTGCAAGGTAAGATATTCGAGTTCCTTAGCATTCTACCCAAGAAACAAAGCATACAATAAAAGACATAAGAGCTAGCGACATCATTTTTTATGGTACAAAAGATCATATAATCCCTCACATAATGAAGAAATATTTAGCCTATCAAATGTGGACAACATTGACAAAGTTTTACTTGAGTGACAACCAAATTAGAAATATGGTCCTAAGGGAGAAGATAAATAACATCAAGACGAATAAATCTAATAGTGTGGCATCATACTTCACAAGGATTCAGTAGCTTTTGATGAAATTTCAACTATTGCGGAAGAAGTGGATGAGATGGATCTTGTCAAAATAGCACTAAAAGGGTGTACCAAGTAGTGGGCTACATTTGTGGTAGGTATCCTAGCCACAGATAAGCTTACTGGTTAGGATAGATTCTGGGATGATTTCTCCCAAAAGGAGAATTAGGAGGAATCCATAATTGGTGGAAAACGCAAAGGTGGAGGTGACAAGAACCTTTCTCTTACTGGGAAAACAAATAAGAGAAAGGGTAAATCCAAGACAAACTACAGTGGAGGAGCATATTCACAAGGGAAGAAAGAAAAAATAAAAGTAAGTGCTTTGCATGTCATAAGTCTGGTCATTATGTCACACAATATCAAAAAATAACGAAGGCAAGGGGAAAACAACAATAGCTACATATGCACAGATGGATGAGTTGGCTAAAACATTTAAAAAGTAATTTCCTCTAGTATCCTATAGTTTTGGAACCATTACAAGAGGGGTGCAATTTGTGGATAGTGGGGAATCTTGTCACATGATGAGATCTCATGATATCTTCACCAATATGGTGAAGGAGCACAAATATCTACATGTGGAGCTTGGTGACAACACTAGGCATAATAAAGGGAATTGGTAGCATATAGTAAAGAGTATTGGTAGCATATAGTTCTAGATAGACATAGGGAGTCTTATGGAAGTAAATAAGGTGATGTTTGTACCTAGGTTGGAGAAGAATTTACTCTCAATTTTAGCCATGGACGATAGAGGATGTGAAGTCATTTTCATGGGAGATGAGGGAGTTTTCAAGTTGGAAGGGATAGATCCTAACGTGAGAGGAGTTATAAGAAGCAAGGAAATAACCTATATATATATTGAGAGGACATGCAATTAAATCCTTAATACATAGTAGTGGTAGCTAGAGTGATATTCGGAACAAGAGGATGGGATATCTACACTATGAGGCTCTACCACTGTTATTAGATATGGTCATTGATTTTTTAGTGTTCATTATAGAGCATATTAGTGTGTGTAAATGATGTGCACTTGAAAATCATGCCAGATAAGTGTTTCCTAGCAGTGAGACCAGGTCCAAGGGTATGTTGGATTTGGTGCAATCCAACATATGTGGTCCTATGTCAATGGAGGCTATCTCAAGGTGCAGTTGTTTTGCAACAGTCATAAAGGACTATTCCAAGAGGAAATGGATTTACTTTATGAAGGCTAAGGATGAGGTATTTATTTAGTTTAAATAGTTTGAAGCTCTTGTGGTAAACTATACAGAGAGGAGGATCAAGGTCTTGAGATCAAAAAATGTGGGAAAATATACATCCACTAAGTTTAAGGATTTTTGTAAGGAAGTAGGAATCAAGAAAAAGCTGACAATTCCCTACAATCCATAGCATAATGGAGTGGTAGGGAGGAAGAATAGGAGTATATTCAGATAATCCAAGGCCATGATCCATGATCAGGATCAACTTATGGTTTTATGGAGAGGCATGTAATACGACTATATACTTGTAAAACAAGAGTCCTCACTGGGTAGTGGAGGATATGACTCTCGAGGAGGATTTTACAAGAGTGATATTGGAGGTCATCCAACTTAATATATTTAATACTTTAGTGTATATCCATATTCCTTTAGATGAAAAATTGGAGCCCTCATTAGAGAGGGAAAACTTTGTTTGACATAGTGAGACTTCAAAGACCTACAAGGTCTACATTCTATAATAAAGGAAGATAGTGGTTAGGAGGGATGTCATATTTGAAGAGGGTAGGACCTTGAGGAGGTCTCATGGGAAAAATAAAATAGGGGAATAGGATTTGTAGAGAGAGGCTCTGAAGGTTGGGTAGGGACCAACAACACCAACAACAAGTGAAAAAACTTCATATTAGGAGGAGGAGGGAGGTGTTTTTTTGAGCTCTACCAAGAGGAGGCCAAGATGGGCCAAGCATACATCAAAATATGATTAAGAGAATTTCAAATATATGAGAAACAATTTAAAGTAGACCAAACCACTAGTTATATTTTCTAGTTATTTGGCCATGACAAGCAATGTTAGTGAGTGTGAGCCTTCTACATTTGAGGATGAAAAAAAATAGCAGGTTTGGATGGATGCCATGGTGGAAGAGTATAATTCAATCATGAGGAATGATGTGTGGGTGATAGTACTGAGTCTTGAAGGGACATTAATGGTCACATATCGATGGATCTCTAAGATCAAGCATGTAGTAGATGGTAGTGTCAAGAATTACAAGTCAAGGTTCATGGCAAGATGGTTCTGACAGAAAGAGGAAATAACTATGAGGAGACATTTTCTCTTGTTTCCAGACATGCATATGTTGGGAAACTTAAATCTATTTCCTCATAGATACGATGGAGGATTCATTAGATGGATTTTTAGACTCCCTTCCTTAATGGGGTGATTAAGGAAGATATGCATATTGAGTACCTCAAGACATTGAAGTGCATGGGAGGGATTCCCATGTATTCTTATTAAATAAGGCCTTATATAGATTTAAGCAGGAACATAGTGGATGGTACTCCAAGATTGATGAATACCAACATGGATTGGGGCTCACCAAGAGTGAGGAAGGCTCAAACTTGTACTATTTACTTGTTGATGGTGAGCTACTCACATTGTTACTCTACGTTGATGATATCTCATTGACAGGATCAAATAAGATAATTTGGATGTCTGAGGACCTTTATTCAGAGTTCAAGATGAAGGACATTGGATTCATGCATTACTTATTAGGATTGGAGGTGTGGTAGCAACTAAGAGATATTTTCCTAGGGAATGAAACATATGTATTTGATAATTTGAGGAGATTCAAGATGGAGGATTCCAAGCCGATGTCTACACATATGATCCCCAACTCAAAGAATCCTAGTGCTTTTGAGGGTGAGTTGGTGGATCATAAATTTTACATACATTTCATTGACTCCGTAATGTATTTAGTTAGCACTATGCCATATATTTTGATGCAAGAGAGTTAAAGCTTCTAAACCATCAATCCTTTAGAGGGCAAGGTTCCAAAAGGCGACCTTGACATTTTGAGAAGGATTCATATTCCTCTATGCAAATATTATATTCAATTGATTTATTCTATGAAATATAAGTGAATGAGTCATGAGTCTACAAGTTGTTTGGATAGGTAATATTTTATTGATATGTTAAAAGTAAATATTCCTTGTAAGGAATTAAAGATTCTAATGATAGATTAAGTGATTTTAGGATTTAGAAAAATCTAATTTATGTAGTGATTTTAGGATTTAGAAAAATATGATTTATGGAGTGATTTTAGGATCTAGAAAAATCTATGATGTTTCTAAATTCTATCTATCGTAAGCCTATGGGAAATAAAAAAGAGAGTAGATGTGAGGAAAGGAGAGGATGGACAAATGAATGTGAAATAAGGCCATAGAGAGGAAGGAAAATTTCTAAGTAGATGTATGTAAAATTCTGATTTAATGAAATGGAGTTTCAAATATCCATTGTGTTCACAAATTGTCTCTGTACAAATAAAAGAATTCTAGTATCTGTGTGAAATCTAGAATTAGTAGAACTCGAGAGTCTATGTGAAATCTAAAGTTAAGATATAAGAGTTTAGGTATTTGTATGAAGTGTGAAACTAATGATAGATTTGCTGATTGGTATGTCAATTTTGAAAATAAATCATGTACAAGGATTAGAGATAATTTATGGTTATGTGGAACGAGAGAAGGATTCAGTACATGCATAGATATTTGTGTGATTTTTAATTGCAGCCATATACATTTTTCAAAGAGAAAATGTTTATGAGAACATTGATGTCAATAGTCTATTAACATCCCAAAAGTAGAGAAGTTGGAACTTCCAGGAAAAACTGGCTTTTCCTGCATTAAGTGGTAATAGAGTATGTGCACTCTTAGGGAAAGGAAATTAGAATACAGATACACTCTATGGAGGAGATTCAAAAATTGCAGCATCTCAGTTTTGGAGAATATGATGAAGTAAATTCATTTTACTTTGTAATTTATATTGTGATAGAGGATTGATGACAACATGGATTAAGCTCTGAAAGGAAGGTTGATAAAGAACATTGAAGTTATTTGAGGATATGGAAGGATGTTTCTACTTTGGGAGTATAAGCATGTTTGTTTTGTAGTTGAAAGACAATGAAATCTGAAATAGTAGATTTGCAGATAGACAAAACAATTCCAACAAGAGAAGCTGGGTAGAACAACAATGAAGTGAACTATTACAGATCATATGCATTCTGATAATGAAGATATCTATGGTTGATTGACATAGTTAAATTCTAATTTTAATATATAATCAATTGAGAGAAGGGTTGTGGTTGAAGAAGTGAAGAGATAGATATTGCAAAACTTGTATTAGTTCAAGTTTGGTAAAATCGAATCAGTGAATTTTTTTTATATGATTAATTTGATTTGAACAAGAAATTAATATTTGTAGGTTAAGCTCTTTGAGAAAGAACACAAAAGTTATTTGAAAAGAAATCTACTTTGGGAGGAAAGTATAATATATTTTTCTTGAGAATAAAATATGAAGGAGAAACATATTTTGAGGTGGAAAAACAGTAAAAGACTGCAACAATAAAGCTAGAAAAATATTCGGAGAAAACTACAATAGGAGTATGCATGTTCACATGAAGTTGAACATAGAGGTAAATTTGGTATTTTGTTTTCAATAAATTTTGAAAGGAATTATTGATTACAAGTAGGAGGGGTAGAGATGATTACAACAAGAAGACCAAAACAAAGAATAATGGAAGTTCTTGAATATTTTGATAAATAACCTATTCTAGTTGAAGGTTGGAAAGAAAGAGGACACATGAATTTCTCAAACAATTTAGCCAAGTAAGTGCATAGGAAAAAAGAGCGAGTGCTCAAGAGAAGGTTCTAGAGGAGGGAATCAAGAGAAATACCAATGAAGACTAGGCCATGGAGAAGCTTAGAAAGGTATTTGGTAACAAGTTGATGTAGTTAGCTTGCTATAGACGCTTTACTACAACTCGCAATGAGAAACAGAAAGCTCATAGAGGGAAGAAGAATATGACTATTGATGGTCATAAGAAAGGTTTAGAGGTAACCCATAAGAAATAAAGTCATGAGAAATTTCATAGAGAAATAGATGCCATGAAAGTATAGTAATATGTGATGAAGGAATTAATACAAGAGAATGAGGACAAAAAAAGCTATAGATGAACTCTACAGAAGATAGTCAAGTGGAATTTGTTGCAGGTGAAACTGATGCAAAGGATGAATGTATGATTAAGGAATGAGAGGCTGAAGGGATTTGAGCTTGAGGAAAGGCTCATGAAAAAAGGAGGAGTTCACTTTTGTAAACCATAAAAAGGGTCATTAATTGGAGATGATTATGATAGGAGACATATTGGGATTCTCATGAATTATGTTGAAATTTCAAAGAAGCATAAGGAATATTTTATGAACAAGGTAGCAAATGATGATAGAAAGCATTTTATTTTTGAAACCGACAATTTGTGTATGAGCTCCAGTTTAGTAGAAGAAAGGAATTGATTTGAAGCTATAATCGAGATGAAGGATGATGATACCACATTGTCTCATAAGGGTAAACAAATGGATACCCATACACAGTTTTGTAATGAAATTACTTGAGGACAATTGCAAAAACCTCTTTGTGAAAGAACAAGACAAAGTTCACTCATCGAGATAGCCAAAGGGAGAACAGAAATGAGGAGAAGCATTGTGATGAAATTCTTAACAAGCCTAATGAGGGGTTAGAGTTTTTGGAAAATTTGTTAAGAGGCCTAAGTCTAAAGAATAAATTATAGCCAAATAGGAGGAATGTTCATGAATTCCTAGCCTTGAGGATGTGTTTACAAAATTTGAGGAAGCTAACATAAATTTTAATTTACAAATTAATTATGACCATACAGGCATAGAAAGTAAATATGAACAAGAGATTGAAATTAAAGAAATAGAAACTAAGCTATTTATTAGAGATGATATAAGGCCTCGAGTAGAACATTCTGATTTAATGTTTGAAATTTTTGAAGAGGAAATGGTGTTTTAGAGAATTTATTAGCAAGAGATATATATTTAGTTTTCAGACTCAACTAGTTTTGAGGAGCAAATCAAAATGTCATATAGTAATGACATAGAGGAGGATAAGATGTAATAGTTGATGGATAGAAGCAACAACACATTTCAATAAGGAAATAACACGTACCAACAAGGGGATAAACCATGGAAAATTTTAGGGGCTAATGTTCGCCCAGTGGGCTAATTTTCCATGATTTTTCCACAAAAAAGATTCGCTAATTTCCAATTTTTATAAAATATTATTAGCCCAAATTTTAGAATATAAAATTATTTTACCTTAAAAATCGCCAACATTATATAGAGAGTATATATAAAATCATTATAAATTTGAATAATTTTACAAATATATAAATAAACATTTTATAGTTTGCATATTAGGGATTAGTGAGATTTGCCAATGTTTTTAAACTTCAAGAAAATTTTCCATGGGATAAACTGGTACCAAAGGAAGAAATTGTCTTGAAACAAAATAGAGAGAAGAAAGCTACAAAACATTATCAACATGTAATACAGGAGAGATTTAAATCAAAATTTAGTAAGATTCTTTTAACTCCTATATCAGAGGAGGATATACAGGTTGGTCGAAAATATTGTCGTTTAATAATTTCCCAATCATTAATTGTCAACCCGAGGATTTTGTAGACTTACAAGGCACATGCACAATATATGCAGAATTCAAACCAAATTAACCTAATCTAATGTTTGAAATTTTAAGCACACAACTGAAATTGAATTGCATAAATTTTATTAATATAGAAATATGTAATTGCATAAAATAAAAACAACATGTGAAAAGCAACAAAGAATAAATAACAAATAGCGAAAACAAACACATGTGAGCTCACATTCACAATAAACAAATCTCAATCTATTACATCACAATGACTCACAATCCTCTCCAACCATAACATGACATAACCTAACATTAAATTACCTCCCCAAATAGAGAGAGAGCACTCATATTTATACATGAGTTGCTTTGAAAAGGAGATAAGCAACCCATAAATACAACTCCACTTTTCTCTCAACCAATTTCCATAATTACAAAATATGATCCCTTCAAATCCGCACACAAATATTGGATGAGATATCCATATCCTCATGATCTTATCCTTGAAATGGACTTGAATGATTATATCCTCAAATCTCTTTGAATAATCCTTTATTGAGATATTTTCTCCCATGAGATATGTTTGACTCCACACAAATATTCTTTCAATCTTGAAGAGAACTCGAAATTGAACCTTGGAGGCCACATAAGAGTGTCTTGGAAGCTTCCAAATCACCTACACATGTCACCAAACTTATTCCACCTTTAGGTATAAGTAAATATATGTTATTTTTCTAACTTTTAATCATAAATTCACTTAAAATGCATGAAAATAAATAAATTGGAAAATAATAAGGGAGACCCATATTTAACATGAAAATGGTATGATAAATGGTGAATGGAGAAATATAATATGGATAAGTGTGGAGAATAATTGAAGGAAAAGAGGATGAAAATAAGACAATTCAGAGACTCGACATTCCCGCCAATTGAATTTGTTGCATTTCCTCATGCAACATTGCATGAATTTTCTTGTAGGCTTTTGGCTTCTTAACTTTGGCTTTCATGTATTTTTAACAATAAATCATTCCATGATGTGAAGCACATGAGTAGCAGCTAATAATTCTTATGGTTGGTTCTTGTGTGTCAACCATGAATATGAAAAATGTTGGTTCTTGTGTTAACAACATTTATTTTGTTTAGTTTGTTTGCTACAATAATATTTTAAGCATACTTGCACTAGAAATGATAAGTTTTGAATGTACATAAGAAATCACTTTGAATCATGCCAATATATATATCAATGTTTTTGAAACAAAGTGTAATTGGAAGATACATGTTGGTCAATGGTAAAGAAGATGGAATTATGAGATGGTAATGAATATAGTTCCCCCCCACAACTGAAGATGTGTTATATTTATGAAATTGAGAAAGGAAATGGAACATGGTGAGGGAATTTTCCAAATTCATTCATTTCTAGCAATTAAGGAATTATATGATTAAAGATTAGAAAGCAACATACCTCTACTTACCCAAAAAGTTGATAAATTATACAATAGGAATGTGGTTGATGCTGCTGTTGGATCATGGAAAATGTGGTTGTTGTTGCTTTTGGATCATAGATCAAAAGATGAATTTTGAAAGTGGAACTATGGTACTCTCATATGATTGGAAACATACTGCTACAAATGTCGAAGGATTCAAGAAAAGTATATAGTATTCAACTGCCACAAAACCGGATGCTACAATTCTAGTCATGCGAATAAATGTGTTGATGTTGAGCATGAAGAGAAGTCATTGGATTACCGACCATTAATGAATGTCATTAACCAATGCAAGGCAAACTCACCATTAATGTCAATGAGTGCCAAGGTACCCAAGTACATCTTGCAAAGTGAGAATAGATGAGCTAATGTCAAGCTACTTGCAAGATCCAACGATCAAGGGACATTGATGTATTCCCATGATTGTTGGGGAGAGAACTTGTCATTAAGGCATACGAGTATCAAGGTACTAATAATGACTCTAGTCTTTATCCCAGATAAAGCGTTGAGGTCGATGGGTCAAGAATTGTTGAAAGGTGGTCCTTAAGGAATCCCACATCAGTCAAAGTGAGTTCGAACAAAATGATTGGTAGGACTATAGATAAAAGATCTCACGGTTAAACAAATTTTTTTTGGCAAGGAAAAAAAGGCAATGTAGAGATCTAAATGGTTTTATTCATAAGGCAAAAGATGAACTAAAAAGAAGGAAAAAATGTATGCAAAGTAGAAAAGTATCCATGTGTGAAGTCATGATGGGTAAGGCAACGAATCAGTGGACTCGAATATGGATGACTAATGAGCTTTGAAGGAAAAATGTGGGTAGACATATCACGACGCAAAAGGTTTCTATGTAACGACAAATGTCATGACATATGTAATGAATAATTAGCTCCTCTAAGCTTTAATGATGCATGTTTTATTGTGATTTCTGGAGATCACATCTGCATGAACTTGGATCATCTACGCACCTGTAAAATCTTAGTACAAATCTTGCATGAAAACTGTGAGAGCTTTTGAAAGACATAAAATGCAAGAATGAGTATGAATGCTAGCAACCAAATAAAATAAAATGATTGTTTAATTTTTTTTTACCTGTTTCCTTTGCGCGCAAGTTCCTTTGAAGTAACTCCAAGAAACCAATTAGCATAAATCATTTCCAAGAATTATGAAATGTTCATTTGTGAAATCTTTTTGTTTTTGTTTTTAAGTTTTATTTATTTGTTTTTAATTGTTTTGATATATATATAGATATATATATATATATATATATATATATATATATATATATATATATATATATATATATATATATATATATATATATATATATATATATATATATATATATATATATATATATATATATATTATTTTTATTGTTTACACAACCCATTAGTAAGCATGAAACGAAAACAATCAATCAAATGAGGAAAATTTTGGTTGACCATTGGATATCCATCTAGAATTATGGAGAAGAATTGTGATAGTGATGCCTCCTTGTGGCATTAGCAAGGGAAGGGGTGATGCTTTTAAGTCATTGATCGATTGATTGTCATATGATGAAGGAACATAAGTAGTTTGAGTCAGAAAGAAAGGGTGTGTAGGCCTATCTAATAGGAGGAGATCAGTCCTCAACCACCCATGTGCTTCATTGCTTTGTTGGTGCACCAGAACCCCGCAAACCACCGAGATAGCTGCAGATTTGTAAAATAGCTACAGAATCATGTTAATTTTGTAGCTAATGAAAGATTTAACATAATAATAAAGCACATTGAAAAATAAGACATTTAAATGTTTTTACCTTATTAAAATCTATGGTTTTACTACTTTTATTGAGTTGATAGCGATGATGAAAAGAGGAAAATGGATGAAAAAGGGTGTCAAAACAAAACAATCATGGAAGTCTACATTCCCCTTTACTGAAGATTTTGTATGTGAGCCTACTAGTTAGCAGTTAGACTAGTTGAATTCATGGTGCCAAGTTATCTTGGAGGTAAGTTTACCATCGACTAATCATTTAGAATGTGATTGTGCATTAGTTTCTTTCGGTGATCTGCAGAAACCTATGATAAAAGAATGCTGGAATTTATTTCTTTTCTCTATGATGTCAAGTTAAGAAGAGTTGGAATAGAATGCTGTTATACACATATTTGGGCACTTCAACCCCAGTCACATATGTTGATAAACCAAGGGCTCTTTAACCCCTAAAAGTGTCGTTTCATACCCTAAAGGATCATGGTCAACTGATTACATCATTTCCTAGAAGTTCCACCTAAAAAACCACTCAGAACTGGCCAAAACTGGACCATACTGACTGCTCCATGGTCAAGGTACGATGCATACTGGCTACTACACTAGCCAAGTGCGATTCATACTAAAGAGGTCTTCTATAGGGTGCGATGAGTGAGAATGGACAAATGGCAGAGACAGTTTGCTAAGTGGAAGCCCGTGGAATCTTCTAGAAACTTCTCCCATGACACTTGCCTCTCTGAATTCGTCCAGGTATGAGTAAGAGATCAATGAAATCACCAAGTGGAACCAAGAATTATCAGTGGAATGAAAGTAATCGAAAAACCAAAGCTGACTAACACCCTTGCAAGACATCTATAAATGGATCCCTCATCTGAGAGATCTAGAGGCTGGAACTTTGTAATTTGTAAGGAAGTGTTATTGGTTTATCTTTGAGAAGAGATATTGTATTGTTGAGTGATCTTAATTTTCATGAGGTGAAGAGGGCTTTGATGCGGGGAGGATGATGCTAGATTAGACAGCTGGGTTGTAATCCTCTCTTCTACTATCAATAAAGTTCTTTGAGTTTTCCTCCATATAATCGTGTATTTGTGAATCTTATTATTTGTGAATGCAATTGTATGGTCAATGTATTTTTGATTCTGCATTGTTTATGATATTATTGATCGAGATGGTTTGATGGTGTTTTGTTACTTTCACTCTACAGATATTCTCTAAAGTGGGACAAGTAGGAGAGGAGTTGCAAACTCTATCAAGGGAGAGAGAAATCAAGCAAGGAGCCAAGCGGAAGATCCAGGTTGGTCCCCTTTGCCTCTCTCTTATCTATCATACATAAAGGAGATCGCAAATTTCTTTGATTGTTTCTTTCTAAGATAGCTACCCATCTTAGTGGGACTAGCAGATCAAAAAGACACTAGTTTTCCTAGAAACAAAATGGCGACTCCACTGGGGAACGAATAGTTTGTTTGTTTGTTATTGTTGTTTGCTTTATAAACTACAGACAGAGCTTGAAGTTAGCCAGATAGCCTTCGAACTGCTCTTGCTATGCAATTGCAAAGTAGATGAATGCTGCTTTAGTCAATCTCTGGGTTGGTTTATGAACTGAACATCTGACTTACAAGCATTCTAAGTGCCCTTGTGGTAGCTCAATAACCTCCTAAGATCATACCCCTATACTTTGTTCTTTATTGTTCATAATAGCTCAGCCTAAATCCCTAAACTCAGCTGCAAATTTGACCAAAAACCCAACTCAGTTTCGCTCCCTGGCCCATCGCACTATCTGTAACTAGAAACCAGTATGCATCGCACCTCCCGTGTGTAGCAGGTGAGATGCATCCTTGTTTCTGAGAAGCACAGGTGCGATGACTAAGTAATCTCATTTCTCTCTTTGAAATTTGGTTTTTGTCCTTGTTTTCAGCTCTGTTTGATTGTGTTGCTACTTATGATCAGTATCTCATTACTGAAGCCTCCTTCCTTTACATATTTTAGCCTCCCTTGATTAGGATTAGTAAATGTTTTTTTTTATGTATTTTTCCATCATTTACAATCCTTCGTCAAAAAGTATCTTAAATCGAACTATCTTTTTGATGCAAAAAAGTGTCGTAACTGTCATTTTGAGTCAAAAAGAAGAGTGTCGTAAAGTCTTCCTCCTCTAGATAGTCGATTGTACTTTTTGTCATGTATTTGATTTGAATTTTTAATATTTAAAGTGTTGAAAGCAGTTTTCTATTCGAAATCGAAAAGTGTTGTTTAGTCTTCCTTTCATTTTGAAAAGAAATTGTCGAAATGTCGCTTTGAAGAAAATAGTTTAGATCTATACTTAGTTTTCCTTTTTGGCATTCTCACATTAAGGAAACAAAAAAAAAATACATGCATTTGCATTTGCATTTAGACTATGTGTGAAAAATGATTTAGGAAAGGTGCATTTAGTGTGTGCTCTTTTCTCTTTGGTGAAAGAATCGTAATCTTCTTTCCTTAGTAGCTAGGATTTTCATTGCTAAAAGAAAAAAAATGACTGTTTATCATTTTAGATTGCATATTTAGGAATCTTACACCTACATCATGTAGTGAACCTTGAAAGACAAACTTCTAAACAAGATCAACTCTAAAATAAATTTCAATGAACATAAAAATGCTTTGGAACCTAACGCAACACATCTAGAAGTCTAGGCTAGAGACGTGTTCTGGTGTCGTAAAACCTGGTAACTATCGTTTTCATCGAAGGTTGGGTGATTCCTCCTCTTTGATACGACAAGTGCTAGTACGGACTTGTTCTCCCCATATCGTTGAGTATATATTGGGAGACCACAATAGGCTGATATCCTTTATCCATAGGAATTCGTGTCTACTACCCTATCGATCGCAATGCACTGAACACAGCATTCGGGAAGATTGACTGCCATACATAAGTCCTTGGTAATTTCCCTTTAATTTACCACCAAGGTGTATATTGCAGTTTTTCAATTGGTTTGGTAATCCCTCTGTCTAGATTTCCAGAGTAGTCAATTTCATTCCTTTTCAACTCCTTAAAAGAAAAGGTCCATCTGAGCACTTGTCAATTCAGGCTCATTAAAAATCGAAGGCGACTAGAGTCATCTTTAGCTTTTTCTCGACTCTTAAAAATTGAAAAAGCAAAGTTGTGTCAAAGCGTCATTAAAATTTATTTAAATCGGAATAACATCCCTATTCCTTCGTTGATCTTAGGTTGAGATAATGGAGTCCACCAATCAAGGAACCCCTCTTGGGGGGAATCCTAGTCCTTTCTCTTCTTGGGGAGATATTGGTGCTCCATATATGGCTACATTGTCCCTTCCAGGAATCACAATTGGCTTGCCAGTATGGCTATTCTCAACCTCTGTCATTCAAAATACCGTGATTCCTCAGCAATCGAATCAGCAACCAGATGATACTAAAGTTGTCCCTTCACCTTCTACTTCACTTGTTTCTCCCTCCCGTTCTTGTTCCTCGCTTGGTGAAACTAGTGATACTAAAAACCAAGTAGTTGAGAAGAAGAAGAAAGGGAAGGAAAAGAAGAAGAAGAAGTCAGTTAAGTAAGGGGGCAACCATGCATCATTTGGTGAAAATCCGCACACCGAACTTTCTAAGCACAGATATCCATGCATAATTTGCGAGGGAGACCACCTTCATCGAGATTGTCCTTGCATTTCGCAGATCTTGAGAGACTGGTCTCCCCATTCACACCATCCGGTGTCATCAACCTCTGGCAATCAAGTTGACAGCACACCATCAACTAGTGAAAATGAAGTCAATGGACAGAAAGGAAAGGTCAGATTTCCATGTAGGTTATGTGAAGGTAATCATGCTCTTCACCGTTGTCCTTTTTTGGACGAAGCCAAAAGTGTCTTGGATAACCGTCCTGCTTCATCGCAGCGACTTCCACCTGGATACAAGAAACTCTCACCAAGTCCATCGCTAGTTGAAAACCCAACTAGCATAACTCAATTATCGATCGAAACGCCTATCATTGAAAGTGAACCTTCTGAGTCCATACCGAACCAAAGTCAACAAGTCGAGATGGCAGTCGACTCAGTCTTACCTTCAGAAGGTCCACCTTCAGATGATATAATTTCCAAATAGAATGAGAATGACACCGTTCAAATTATTTTTGTCAATACAGAGTCTGATGAACTTGGGGGAAATCCACCCATTCCTTTACAACAGGAGGAAAGCCCCCCAGTTCATGAGGTTCATCCAGCTGTTTATTCGGTACCTCCTCCATGAAGTCTAGTCATTTCCTTTGATTGGAATCAACTAGCAAGACCCCGCCTTCCATCTAATGTACCATTCCGGATCATAGTACAAGTTTACAAAATGATTGTGTCTGGCACTATCATAGATGAAGGGGCTTCAGTGAGTATCCTTTCCTCAACTACTTGGAAAGTGCATGGTTCACCATTACTTCTGCGTGAGACACAAAAATTTTCAGGCTTTAACAAAGGAACCAGTCGACCATTAGGGATCCTTCCAAAGTTGCTGATAACTTTGAAAAGGAAAACCGTTCACTTGAACATGATGGTAGTCCAAGGGCCATTAGATTACAATCTACTCCTTGGGCGTGACTATGTTTATAGCATGGAAGCTATTGTTTCCACACTCTTTCGAGTGATGTGTTTCCCGCATGAAGGCCAAATGGTACAGCTTATTGACCAGCTTTCATTTCCTAGTTCAAACACAGCTACAAGTCAAACATCATCCCTAAATGGTCTCTTTGCATTAAGAATGTCTCTTCAACCTTCATTTCATCCACCTAATTACCGCGAGTAGTTTGGTGAATGTAATGAAGCTTAGGGGGCATGCACCCTAGTCTTCTTTGGCAGGAAAACCCATCTAAAAGGATAGGTTTCCCGACAGGTTATGT
The DNA here is from genome assembly GCA_031772625.1 of Pinus tabuliformis. Classification (NCBI taxonomy): domain Eukaryota; kingdom Viridiplantae; phylum Streptophyta; class Pinopsida; order Pinales; family Pinaceae; genus Pinus; species Pinus tabuliformis. Next base: position 486,127,137 of record CM062809.1, on the reverse strand, counting down.
GATTGGAAGCTCACACCATTCACCTTCATCTATTTCGATGGACAAAGCCAAGGAAGTGTTTTTTGTCTAACCGCTGACAAAAACAATCCTGCCTAACCGTAGTGACTTCCATATGGTTACCTGGAGACTCTCCTTTTCTCGATACCTGGGGGCATGCAAACCTTTTTATGCAAGCAAAAAATGACCAATTTCATTTTTTAGCTTTTTAGCGTTTATAGCTTTTTAGCTTTTTAGTTCAACTTCTTAGGTTAGGTGATTGGTCTGATCCACCATTCACCTTTGTTTGCATCATGCGGATGAAGTAAAGGAAGTGTTTTGTCTAGACGAAAGACAGAACTATCCTACCTAACCTCAATAGTTCCTTAGCTTTAGTGTAGTTAGCTTTGTAGTTTGGTCGTTTCTAGCTTACATAAAAAGGCAATGAGCATATGTTATCGTAGAGTTCAAGCTCACTAAAAAATAAACCTACCAATGAGAGACATCTTTAAACGACTGGTATGAGCAATGTTTCCGCAAGGTTCAAGCTCGTTAAAAAATAAACCCGCCTATGAGCAATGTTTCCGCAAGGTTCAAGCTCATTAAAAAATAAACCCACCTATGAGCATAGTTTCTCCCGGTTCAAGCTCATTAAAAAATGAATCCACCCTCAGTAAATAACCTTTGTGATTGCCCTGCTATCAGCCTTTTGAACCTTGGTTGTGTTCCTACCATCACCTCCATTCTTTTGGCTAATCATACACTTCCACTTGATTGTTTACCCTTTTGAGGAACAGCTGCGACGAGTGGTCCTCTTAGCCACCCTCTTCACATCACCATGTTTTGAGAAGTTCCAAGCTCACCCGGAACCAGTTGCTACCCCAAAACACCACTTGTTCCTCAAAAACGCGTCTCTTCTTAGACTCGTTAAATATAAAAAGATTGTCGAGCTATTGGCCGTTCCAGCTTGTTAAAGTAAGGGGAAGTGCCATCCCTCCTGTACATTTTAATCTTTTTGGACCTGAGGGATTATCAAACAAAAAGATCGAGCGCTTGTCTTCTTCAGCTCACTAAAACAATCAAAAAGTCATCCCTTTCGTATTATTTTATACTTTTTCGGACTTAAGGGATTATGCTACGAAAAGGACTGCTGGAGTTTCCTTTTCGTCCTTTTTCAAACTCTATAAACATGAAAAGGACTGAGTTATCTTTGTCATTAAACTCGTTAAAACAATAGCGACAAACTTGTCCAGACAAGAACGAGTTTCATTTTCGCTAGGCTCACTAAAACATAGCAATAGGTTTGCCCGAAGGGCAAATTATAGAACAATCATATGTTATCTTCCTCAAGCTTGAAAAAAATAAAGAGGTACTAGTCAGCGATGACTGGGGAAAAAGGGAATAAAACTTGAAGAATTTTATTGGTAGTAGGTTGCTCTTGAACATGACGCTTTCACTCCATCACCATGATTGAGTCGGGTTGGGTTATTCTGTTCACCGGTCATATCACCATTGGTCCTCTGTACCATCCATATTTTGGGGTTAATGCTACCAATCCATCTCAGTGTCACCGACATGTTCAAGAGAATTCATTCAGAGAATTCACCATCCAACTAATGCCTCATCCACTGCAATACCTTCACCCTTCATTTTTCACGACTGCCATTCCTGAACCTTGTATCATCAGATCATTTTCACCTCTAGAAAAATCATTTGCTTCGTTTCGTGTCATAGATGTGGGATACATCAAGGCCCTCCTACGACGGGTCACTTCTTGTCGACATCAGCTCATTATCCAAGAAGTTGGCTTAGAAACAACCCTTTCGATACTTTGAAGCTTGCATGCCTCAATGGCAAGTTTCTCACTTCCAACAACAGGTTTACATCAATGGCCTTCGACCGAAAGATTTTGCATGGTTTTCGACATCGGCTCATATATTCACACCACGTGAATTGTACTATAGTACCTTGAGGGTCATTATCATTATCGGTGACTCCTCTCGCGCTTGTTAACAGCTTACATTATTGGCTGGTAATCAGGCGATGTCTTTCCATGTACAACTTCAGAACATCTTTTCACATGGATCGACTTGTACATTGAGTGAAGATTGAATGAGTTTGAAGACCCCGGATCTATTTTCATCCATCCGGGCTGTGATATATTCAGGAAAATAAAGACATGAATTGTACACAGATGCTGCACAGATGATCATCCAAGCTAAGGGATGATGACTCTACATATAAATAATCACTAGTTTGCAACAACAAACGATTATCTATCCTATGTACATGAAAATGAATTTATAAAGTTGAGCATGGGAATGCCCACCTCAACCAGATCATGAAAATAATATGATGATGATGTATTGTATTGTATCTTATACAGGTCACCTTCCAGTTCGAATACCTCGGATCCTCATGATAAAGCATTTCACCCGACATCAAAAGATTTACGACCTCATGCTTTAGGGGGCAACTGTTATAGACATATTTGGGCACTTCAACCCTAGTCACATATGTTGATAAACCAAGGGCTCTTTAACCCCTAAAAGTGTTGTTTCATACCCTAAAGGATCATGGTCAACTGATTACATCATTTCCCAGAAGTTCCACCTGAAAAACCACTCAGAACTGGCAAAAATTGGACCATACTGACTGCTCCATGGTCAAGGTGCGATGCATACTGGCTGCTACACTAGCCAAGTGTGATGCATACTGAAGAGGCCTTCTGTAGGGTGCGATGAGTGAGAATGGACAAATGGCAGAGACAGTTTGCTAAGTGGAAGCTCATGGAATCTTCTAGAAACTTCTCCCATGACACTTGCCTCTCTGAATTCGCCCAGGGATGAGTAAGAGATTAATGAAATCTCCAAGTGGAACCAAGAACTATCAGTGGAATGACACTAATAAAAAACCCAGAGCTGACTCACACCCTTGCAAGACATCTATAAATGGATCCCTCATATGAGAGATCTAGAGCTTGGAACTTTGTAATTTGTAAGGAAGTGTTGTTGGTTTATCTTTGAGAAGAGATATTGTATTGTTGGGTGATCTTGCTTTTCATGAGGTGAAGATGCCTTTGATACTGGGAGGATGATGCTGGATCAGATAGTTGGGTTGTAATCCTCTCTTCTACTATTAATAAAGTTCTTTGAGTTTTCCTCCATATAATCGTGTATTTGTGAATCTTGTTATTTGTGAATGCAATTGTATGGTCAATGTATTTATAATTCTTCATTCTTTATGATATTATAGATTGAGATGGTTTGATGGTGTTTTGTTACTTTGACTCTACAGGTATTCTCTAAAGCGGGACAAGTAGGAGAGGAGTTTCAAACTCTATCAAGGGAGAGAGAAATCAAGCAAGGAGCCAAGCAGAAGATCCAGGTTGGTCCCCTTTGCCTCTCTCTTATCTATCATACATAAAGGAAATCGCAAATTTCTTTGATTGTTTGTTTCTAAGATAGCTACCCATCTTAGTGGGACTAGCAGATCGAAAAGACACTAGTTTTCCTCGAAACAAATGCATTCCCTGGTTTCTGCTTTGTTTGATTGGTATGATTGGTCTCTCTTTTCTACGATGTTTTGACTGATATGTGATGTGATAACAATTTCCCTTTATTTTAAGTCTCATTCCTGCACCGAACAGGATACTTCACACGTGGGCTACAACACCAGCACAACAAAGAACTGAGGTATAGCCTCTTCAAGCTATGGGTATCGTGTTGACTTTGAATTCCACAGTTTCGCTAATGAGCATATACACCTAGTTCTGGAAGGACTCTTGCATTTGATTTAAATTCAACGCCATCTCTTCTTCACCAATTGCAAATATCACCTCATGGAGGTACAACAGGGGCATATCAAATGCGACTGAATGAGTGTTGGGTTGTGTTATATTCTTTCCATGACTAGCCCACATAGTTAACCGGGGGGTAGAGCCCCCCCTTTGTTGTGCCGATTGCGCAGTGGGGGGATTACAAGGGAGTGGGTAGCCCCCCTCTACGAGGTCTGGGGCAGCGCCCAGGGAAAAAAAAAATTGGACCCTATATTAGGTTGAGCAAACCTACCTATGGTTTTACGTATGGTTTTCGCACATGGTTTTAGATGCGATGGTTTTCGGTCCATGGTATTGGATGCTTCGGCATGTATAAATATGTATTGTAACATAGAAAGAAACATAATGAAAATTCAAGTTGGTAGTCCCAGTTTTGGGATCCAGGGGAAAATCTCTATGTATATGTGTTTTATGTGTTATGCTCTTGCATTTTTTTATTTCCTATGTTTTAGAATTTGTATGCAGGTAATTTCTATACGGGGTTAAAACCTACATTTGGTATCAGAGTTGTTTTGGCTTCAAGGGGACGTCTTTGTTGCTGAGGAGTTTCGCTCGGACCTGTGGTAGACCCTGTTCGGTGGGATATCTGCAGGATCGATTCTGGTGGTGAAAGAAGATGGCGAGCAATGGAAATATAAAGATCAAGAAATTTAATGGTCAGAGTTTTGACTTATGGAAACTCAAGATGGGGGATTTGTTGGTGGATAAATATCAATGGATCGCATAGATCTAGGTACTAAATGGAACGGGAGTGTTCGATCAAGAATGGAAGAAGTTGGATCGGAAGGAAAAGAGCACAATACAATTATGTGTCTCAGGTTTAGTATTGATAAATGTATCAAGGGAAGCTACGACGAAGGCTTTGTGGGACAAGTTAGGGACTTTGTACCAATCTAAGTCTCTGGTGAATAAATTGTTCCTATGGAAAAAGCTGTATAACCTGAGGATGAAAGATGGAGACTCGGTGACAGAGCATCTAAATGCATTTAATACTGTGGTAAGTCAGTTATTGTCTGTTGATATTAAAATTTCAGATGAAGATAAGTGCATTAGTTTGTTGTGTTCTCTACCAGATTCGTGGGATAGTCTGGTTATTGCAATAGGTAGCAATGTAATTGCCTTGTAGTTTGATGAAATAGTCCCATTCTTGTTGACGGAGGAGATGAGACGGAAAAATATGGAGAGCCAGGATGGTGATGCCTTGTCTATACGAGGACAGTCTGAGAAATGAAACAAAAATAAGTCATCGAGTGGGACATCTAAATCTAGAGGGAGATCTAAATCTCCTGGAAAACCTGTAAAGGTGGTGTGCTGGAAATGCGGAAAGGAAGGGCACTACAAAAGGGACTGTAAATCTAAAGCTCCTAACAAAGGAAAGGGATCTAATGATGCTCCCTCTACAGAGGCGAAAACCACCTCAGATGAAGGTGGGGATGTGTACTTGGCTTCTTCAAGTATACATTTAGATCATGAGGCATGGTTGATTGACTCAAGTGCATCCCTTCACTTCACTCCCCATAGAGAGTGGTTCTGCGAATATGAGAAATACGATGGTGGTGTTGTCTTCTTAGGGGATGATAGGAAGGCTAGAATCATTGGTCGCGGAAAAGTAAAGTTGAAGTTGCAAGGTGAAAGGGTTAGAACACTTTCGAGTGTTCTGCATATTCCTGCATTGGCCAGAAATTTGATTTCCGTAAGCAAGTTGGATGATGCAGGTGTTAAAACAGTGTTCGAGAAGGATACCTGCAAGATGGTTCGAGGAGCACTGGTATTGATGCAAAAAGTTTGGATTGGAACTCTATACAAGCTGCAAGGTAGCACTGTTGTTGATGGGTGCAATAATTTTGTGGTTCCTAAAAGTGGAGCAGAAAATCTAGTGATCTTTGGAGAGAAGACCATGCTGTGGCATCAAAGGCTTGGACATATTGGAGAGAAGGGCCTTCGAATACTTCATGGTAAAGTTATGGTAGAAGGTATGAGTAATAGCTCTCTGGATTTTGAATTCTGTTAAGATTGTGTATATGGGAAGCAAAACCTTGTGAGTTTGCCCTCTGGTGGTAAGCAGGTGAAACAGATATTAGAGCTTGTGCACAGTGATGTGTTTAGACATGTGAAGGCTCCATCACTGGGTAAGTCTATGTACTATGTATCATTTATAGATGACTTCTCAAGGAATACATAGATATATTTCCTTAAGAATAAATCTAAAGTCTTTGACAGGTTAAAAGAATTTAAGGCTCTGGTGGAAAACCAGACAGAGAAGAAGATAAAGGTGTTGAGGTCAGATAATCATGGAGAGTTTCGCAGCAAGGAATTTGATGAATTCTGTAAGAAGTGTGGTATAGCACGGAAGAAGACTACTCCATACACACCTGAGCAAAATTGAGTTGCAAAAAGAATGAACAAGATGTTGATGAAAAGGGCAAGAAGCATGCTCAGTGGTGTCAGGTTAGGACAAGAATTCTGGGCAGAGGCGATGGAGACAGCATGTTACCTGGTCAACAGATCACCTTCATCAGCATTGGAGGATAAGACTCCACAAGAAGTATGGACTGGTAAGAAACCCTCTCTTTCACATTTGAGGGTATTTGGATGTGATCCATATGTAGATGTTCCAAAGGATAAAAGAACCAAGTTGGATAGTAAATCTGAAAAGTGCATCTTTATTGGGTATAAGGATGGTTAAAGGGTTATAATCTTTGGAATCCAATAACAAGAAAGGTTGTGTACAGCCGAGATGTGGTGTTCAGAGAGGTGAAAGATATAATTAAATATGAAGTTCCATCAAAGGAACCTGAGAAGATATAGTTTGAGCTAAAGGAGGAAGAATCAAACTCTACAACAGAAGAGGAATCGGAAGATGAAGAGCCACAAACTCCAAGTGTGAGAAGATCAGCTCAACAAAGAAGGCATCCATAAAGGTATAGTCCATCTACTTTCTATTCAAATTTTTCTTTATCTATTACTGATGATGATCACAGGACTGTGAAGGAAGCAGTAGATTCATAGGATGGCAAACTCTCTAAAGAGGACATGGTTGATGAAATGGCATCTTTGCACAAAAATGAGGCATGGGTTCTGGTGGAGTTGTCGGCTGGAAGGAAACCCATTGGCAGTGAATGGGTGTTCAAGAAGAAGACAAATGCAGAAGGAAATGTGGAGAAATACAAAGCTCGGTTGGTAGCAAAGGGTTATTCCCAGGTGCCGGGAATTGATTTTGGTGATATTTTTTCTCCTGTTGCCAAGGTAGCTTCTATTAGATTACTTTTATCTGTTGCTACTGCTTTTGATTTTGAGGTAGAACAGATGGATGTGAAGACAACATTTCTGCACGAGGATCTGGAAGAAGAGATCTACATGAAGCAACCTGAAGACTTTGCGGTGAAGGGTAAGAAAGAACTGGTATGCAAGTTAAAGAAGTCTTTGTATGGGTTGAAATAGTCACCAAGGATGTGGTATCAGAAATTTGATACATTTATACAGGGACTTGGCTTCACTAGAAGCAAAGCAAATCACTGTGTGCATTTTAAATTAATTGGTGACCGTGTTATTTATCTGGTCTTGTATGTGGATGATATGTTGCTGGTTGGAAATGAGAAAGAAATTATCCAAGATTTGAAGACCCAATTGTCCTCCAAATTCGTCATGAAAGATCTTGGTGCTGCAAACTATATTTTTGGCATGGAAATTAAATAGATCGGGCAAAGAGGAAGCTTTGGTTAAACCAGAGGAATTATGTCAAGACAATACTGTAGAGGTTTAATATGCATGATAGTAACCGATGAAGGTTCTTATTCCTATTAGTGTAAAGTTATCTGTTGAACAGTGTCCCAAGACGCAAGAAGAGGAAGAGGACATGTCCCGTGTTCCATATGCAAGTGCAGTCGGTAGCCTAATGTATGCAATGGTCTGTACTAGACTAGACATTGCACATGCAGTGGGAGTATTGAGCAGGTTTATGTCAAAACCAGGGAAGGAGCACTGAACAGCAGTGAAGCAGGTTTTCAATTATTTGCGTGGCACTAGTGATTATGGTTTGTGCTACCAAGGAAGACCAGGATTGAATAGAGTGTTGGATGTTTATGGCTTTGTTGATGCGAACTGGATTGGAGATCTAGATCAGAGAAGATCTAAAAGTGGGTATCTGTTTAACCTATTTGGAGGTGCAATCAGTTGAATGAGTAAGAAACAGTCTATAGTGGCAGTATCAACTACAAAGGCAAAATACATGGCAGCTACTCATGCAAGCAAGGAAGCATTTTGGTTGCAGAGATTGTGTTCAAGTATGGGGTTAGTACAAGGAGATATAAGGATAGACTGTGACAGCCAAAGTGCAATTTTCTTAGCAAAGAACCCTACTTGCCATTCAAAGACAAAGCACATTGATGTTCAGTATCACTTTGTGAGAGATATGATAGAAGACAAAAAAGTGTTGCTAGTAAAGGTGGACACTTTGAATAATACTGCAGATGCATTGACAAAATCTGTGAGCTCTGAGAAGTTCTCTTGGTGTAGAGAAACAATGGGCATTTCAGGGCTGGATAAATGACTAAGCTCTCTTGTGGCCCCTTGTGGAAAGAAAACAACAAGTGGGAGAATGTTGGGTTGTGTTATATTCTTTCCACAACTAGCCCATGTAGTTAACCCGGGGGTTAAAGGGGGGGTTGAGGCCCCCCTTCGTTGTGCCGATTGCGCAGCAAGGGGGTTACAAGGGGTTTGAGGGGGGCTGGTTGCCTTCCTCTACGGGGTCCAGGGCATTGCCCCAGGGAATTTTTTTTTTGGACCCTATATTACGTTGGGTGGACCTACCTATGGTTTTGTGGATGGTTTTCGCACATGGTTTTGGACATGATGGTTTTCGGTCCATGTTTTTGGGCACAATGGTTTTCGGTCCATGGTATTGGATGCTTCGGCATGTATAAATATGTATTGTAACATTGAAAGGAATGTAATGAAAATTGAAGCTGGTAGGCCCGGTTTTGGGATCCAGGGGGAAATCTCTGTGTATATGTGTTTTATGTGTTATGCTCTCACATTTTTTATTTCTTGTGTTTTAGAATTCATATGCAAGTAATTTCTGTATGGGGTTAAAACCTACAATGAGAAGTACCCAACATCATGCATTATGCATCTCGACATGCATTTTGATTCGATAGAGTAGGCATTGAATTTGAAGTCGAGTGTATTATATTAGTATCCAAAACTCGTCCTCTTGTTCTATCACGTCGTTTCAGTTGTAGAGGTCGATGGGGAAGAGATAGATGAATGCATGTCCTTTTAGAACAACGTAAACTTTGAAATCGAAACTGATACTGTTATTCGTTTCGTAGAGATAACAAAAAATTGACCCGATTTTGAAAAGGGACGATGCATAACACACATATGTTTTTAGAGCATAGTTTTTGGCACTTTAAATAACCAATACGATTACCCGTTTCGTGGGGTAGTAAAAATGTGACCTGATTTTGAAAAGTGGTAATGCAAAATACAATTCTTTTTTTTGGGAGCATATTTTTGACACTTTAAATTTTCTTATGTATCAAATATAAATGTTTGTTTTTAAATGTTAGTGATTTTCATGCTGATTTTAAAACGTGCTCATGCAACATACCTTTTTTTAGAGGACTTATTTTTCACACTTTAAAATTTATTATGTCCATTTTTTTTTAAATTATGATTACTTAACGAATTTTCAAGTTGTTTTTTTTTAATGTTGATTACTTAACAAAAACAAATATAAAAAAAAGACAAAAAAAAAAATTAAAAAAAAAAAATTATCTCATAAACTATAAAATAATTTGCAAAAAAAAAAAACAAAAGTTAAAAGAAATATATAAAATTAAGTAAAAAAAAAAAAAAAACATTTAAAAACAAACTAGATTAAAAAAAAATAGAAAATTAACCAAAAAAATTAAAAAACTAGTAAAATTAATATTAAAAACATTCAAAAAAAACTCAAATTAAAAAAAAATATATATATATATATATATATATATATATATGAAAATTTTAAAAATATATATTCCTTTTCAAATAAAAAATAAATAAATAACATTTAAAGTTTTAAAGAAATATGTGTTTTTAATTAAAAAAAAAAAAACACTTTTTTATTAACCTTACATTTTTTATTTAAAAACAAAAATAAATAAAGATTAAAAATTTTTAATTTTTTTTTAATTAAAATATATATATATATATTAAAAAAAAAACGATTTTTTCTATTTAAAAATAAATAATAAATAAATAAATTATTAAAAAATTTAAACAATTTTATTTTTTATTAAAAGTTAAAAAATTTAAAATTAAAAAATTAAAAATATTATTAAAAAAATTGATTTTTTTAACATATTTTTTCTTTTATTTAAAAAAAAAAAAAAAAACTTGTGGCCCCTCCACTCGCTCATCGCCCATGGTGGCACGGCCCTGGGCAGAGAGCTTGCGTGAATCGCCCCCCCGCCCGTTTGTTGTCCGTGGTGGAACAGCCCTGGGCAGAGGGTCTGCGTGCCACCATGGGCGGCAGGCAGGCAGAGGGGCCACAAGGGTTTTTCTTTTTGTAAATGAAAAAAAAATACGCTAAAAAGAAATAGAATTTTTTTAATAATATCTTTAATTTTTGTTTTTTTTTTAAATAATATTTTAATTTTTTTAGATTTTAAATAAAAAAATTAAATTTGTTTAAAAGAAAAAAAAAATTAACGATTTTTTTTTTAATTGTTGAATTGAGGCTTCTGTGATCCATATTAGGTTTAAGCGAGATTTTTCAGCGTAAATCACAAGATATTTCATTTGTCGATGCGTTTCGAACCAACAAGTGTGGTTCATCGTCAGGACAAGTTGAATGAACAGATCCGGCTAAGCATGTTAAATAGATAGAGCAGAAACCCCAATGGCTATGACCAAGTAACGGCTAAATTTACAACGGCTAGATTTGACAAGATGAAAATTAACTAGGGTGGTTAAATTCTTAAAAGTAAATGGGCCTTTTTTAAACACTTATAAATATATCTCAAAAATAATCATAACCTAAAATAATTTACATAACTAGTTAGTTATCAAAGTTGATAAATCTAAAAAGATAGAGTAACAAATGGTTAATTATAAATATCTAGATATATAAGTCAAAGGGACTATTCCATCCATTAATGAATATTAAAATAATTATAAACCAAATCAATTTTAATAATAGTTAAATAAAGAAGTTATCCAAATACAGAGTAATAGGGTAATTTAAAATTATGATGCTATAAATGTATATATAAAATATAAACTAAATTAATTTAAATAAATAGTAAAATATTCAAGTTATTAAAACTAAATATTTAGATTAGTTAATTATAAAAGTTATACATATCAGGGTATAAATAGTAAGTTATATTATTAATTACATTTATAAAATTAAAATTAACTCAATGGTTAATTTAAATAAAAATTCTAGTAGTCCAAGGGTGAAAAAATAAAATAAAATAATAATAATAATAATAATAATAAATAAATAAAATAAAATAAAATAAAAATAAAAATAAATAATAATAATAATAATATAAATAAATAAATAATAATAGTAATAATAATATTTAAAAAATAATAATAAAAATAAAAATAAAAATGAATTAAAAATTAAATAAATCAAGGAACAAACGCTGAAAAAACCTAGAAGACCACAGGAAAAAACAAACTAAAGGGAAGGGAAGGCAGGAAGACCACGACTAGGAGGAGAGGGTTGGGGTCCAGCAACTACTGATCTTCCAGCCATCCTCTCTATTAAGATTGTTTGGTCTTTTTCGATCTCAAGCGCTTCCCTAAATTTCTGGTGATGGAAATGGGACACACTAGCAATCACACTAGCCTCCTCGATGCAGACATGATGATTGATTTTCTCCACATGCTCTGCTAAAGCAGAAGACTTTGACCTTCTATGCTTGAGGTTAGATGCGTGCTCACTAATCCTTTGATTAATGGAATGACCTGTCTCACCAATATAGGGAGTCCCACATGAACAAGGAATAATATACACCCCTTTCATGTCCTTAGGGTCGATAGGATCCTTCACAGATCTGAGGGACTTACGAATGGTGTTGAGAGGTCTAAAGGTCGAGGGGACATTATGCTTCTTAAGAATCCTCGCAATTCTATCTGTAGTCCCCTGAACAAACGGAAGATGGACACCGGGAACCCTCTCCTTCTTCTCTCTTTTAGCCCCCGAATTCTTAGCTGCTTTGAGGAACGCCCTCTGACCCAAGTGCCTACTATAACCATTCTCCACAAAGACATTGAGGAGATGGGATTTCTCCTCCTCGAAACTCTTATCATCAGAGATCCTTAAGGCACGAGTAACAAGGGTGTTGAGAACCCCCAACTTCTGAGCCGGGAAATGGTGGGAACTAGCATGAAGATATTGCTCCATATGAGTTTTCTTATGAAACACTCGGTGGGAGAGGGAACCATCACTATTCTTAGAGAGAAGAATATCAAGGAAAGGGAGGCAGCCATTGACTTCCTGCTCTTTTGTGAACTTAATGGCTGAGGACTGATTATTGAGATGATCGAAGAAGAGATCCAACTCCTCTTGGCCATGAGACCAGATGACATTAGTGTCATCTACATATCTTTTCCAAAGCTTAGGCAGGAGGCGGGCTGAGTTAAGAGCCTTGGATTCAAAATCCTCCATAAACAGATTCGCAACAATAGGAGAAAGAGGAGAGCCCATAGCAACACCACAAGTTTGCTCAAAGAACTCCCCTTCAAAACAAAAAATGGTCGAAGTGAGGCAAATATCAACCAACTGAGCGGTATCAGGATCGGTTAGACAGTTGATAACATCCATAAGGAAGGAGCTCCCCTTAGGCCCATTGTCAACACCATTGGAGGTCCTACCTATCTTTTGGCAAAGTTCCTTGCCTTGAAGCTTAAACCCTTAGTTGGTCGTACAGGGTCCTTCGTTAAAGACTTGGCCTCTTTTATAGAGGAGATCAAGGACATTAAGCTGGACTTAGGAGACATTCTGGTTAGTTTTGATGTGGTTTCCCTGTACACGTGCATCCCTATAAATGAGGCCATGGAAGTTATCAACCGTCTAACCGATCCTGATACCGCTCAGTTAGTTGAGATCTGCCTCACTTCGACCTTTTTCTGTTTTGAAGGGGAGTTCTTTGAGCAAACCTGTGGTGTTGCTATGGGCTCTCCTCTTTCTCCTATTGTTGCGAATCTGTTTATGGAGGATTTTGAATCCAAGGCTCTTAACTCAGCCCGCCTCCTGCCTAAGCTTTGGAAAAGATATGTAGATGACACTAATGTCATTTGGTCTCATGGCCAAGAGGAGTTGGATCTCTTCTTCGATCATCTCAATAATCAGTCCTCGGCCATTAAGTTCACAAAAGAGTAGGAAGTCGATGGCTGCCTCCCTTTCCTTAATATTCTTCTCTCTAAGAATAGTGATGGTTCCCTCTCCCATCGAGTGTTTCATAAGAAAACTCATATGGAGAAATATCTTCATGCTAGTTCCCACCATTTCCCAGCTCAGAAGTTGGGGGTTCTCAACACCCTTGTTACTCGTGCCTTAAGGATCTCTGATGATAAGAGTTTCCAGGAGGAGAAATTCCATCTCCTCAATGTCTTTGTGGAGAACGGTTATAGTAGGCACTCGGGTCAGAGGGTGTTCCTCAAAGCAGCTAAGAATTCGGGCACTAAAAGAGAGAAGAAGGAGAGGGTTCCCGGTGTCCATCTTCCGTTTGTTCAGGGGCCTAGAGATAGAATTTCGAGGATACTTAAGAAGCATAATGTCCCGTCGACCTTTAGACCTCTCAACACCATTCGTAAGTCCCTCAGATCTATGAAGGATCCTATCGACCCTAAGGACATGAAAGGGGTGTATATTATTCCTTGTTCATGTGGGACTCCCTATATTGGTGAGACAGGTCGTTCCATTAATCAAAGGATTAGTGAGCACGCAGCTGACCTCAAGCATAGAAGGGCCAAGTCTTCTGCTTTAGCAGAGCATGTGGAGAAAACCAATCATCATGTCTGCATCGAGGAGGCTAGTGTGATTGCTAGTGTGTCCCATTTCCATCACCGGAAATTTAGGGAAGCGCTTGAGATCGAAAAAAGACCAAACAATCTTAATAGAGAGGATGGCTGGAAGATCAGTAGTTGCTGGACCCCAACCCTCTCCTCCTAGTCGTGGTCTTCCTGCCTTCCCTTCCCTTTAGTTTGTTTTTTCCTGTGGTCTTCTAGGTTTTTTCAGCCTTTGTTCCTTGATTTATTTAATTTTTTATTTTTATTTTTCATTTATTATTATTATTATTATTATTATTATTTATTTTTATTTTTATTTTATTATTATTATTATTATTATTATTATTATTTTATTTTATTTTATTTTTTCACCCTTGGACTACTAGAATTTTTATTTAAATTAACCATTGAGTTAATTTTAATTTTATAAATGTAATTAATAATATAACTTACTATTTATACCCTAATATGTATAACTTTTATAATTAACTAATCTAAATATTTAGTTTTAATAACTTGAATATCTTACTATTTATTTAAATTAATTTAGTTTATATTTTATATATACATTTATAGCATCATAATTTTAAATTACCCTATTACTCTGTATTTGGATAACTTCTTTATTTAACTATTATTAAAATTGATTTGGTTTATAATTATTTTAATATTCATTAATGGATGGAATAGTCCCTTTGACTTATATATCTAGATATTTATAATTAACCATTTGTTACTCTATCTTTTTAGATTTATCAACTTTGATAACTAACTAGTTATGTAAATTATTTTAGGTTATGATTATTTTTTAGATATATTTATAAGTGTTTAAAAAAGGGCCCATTTACTTTTAAGAATTTAATCACCCTAGTTAATTTTCATCCTGTCAAATCTAGTTGTTGTAAATTTAGTCGTTACTTGATCATAGCCGTTGGGGTTTCTACTCTATCTATTTAACATGCTTAGCCGAATATGTTCATTCAACTTGTGAAGATCCACACTTGTTGGTTCAAAACAAGTCGACAAATGAAATATCTTGTGATTTTAAAAAAAAATTGTTAAAAAAAATAAAATTAAAATTTTTTAATAATTTTTTATGGTTTATGAGATAATTTTTTTTTTTTACATTTTTTATTTTGTGTTAAAGAGAGAATCCATACAGGCTGGTAGAATTTTTTTTTTGTTAATGGAAAACCTGAGAGCAATTTAGGAAACCGACGTTTCAGACTAGCTAGGTGAGTCCATCATCAGGGCAATTCAGATCTCATTGCCCTGATGATGGACTCACCTAGCTAGTCTGAAACGTCGGTTTCCTAAATTGCTCACAGGTTTTCCATTAACAAAAAAAAAAAAATTATTTTATTTTTGTCTTTTTCATATATATTTTTATATTTGGTTTTTTTTAAGTAATCAACATTTTAATCTTAATTTTAGATGTTTTTAATTTCTTTTTTACTAATTTCCTATTTTTTTTTTAAATCTAGTTTTTTTTTAATGTTTTCTAAATTTTTCTATTTTTACCTACTTAATTTTATAGTTTTTTTTAATGTTTTTTTTTCTTTCGCCAATTTTTTATTTTTTTTTAACAAGATATATATATATATATATATATATATATATATATTCCAATTATATATATATATATATATATATATTCCAATTTTTTTTTAAATATGTTTTTTTTACTATTTATTTGTTTATAATTTATAATTTTTTTTTTTAGTTTTTTAATTCTTATCATTAAATTTGTTATTTTTTTACATTTTTATGATTGATGTTTTTTTTTTGATGTTTGATTTTTTTTTTTCTTTTTTTATATATTTGAATTTTTTTTTCTTTTTAGTATATATTTTAATTTATGTTTTGTTATTTTTTTTAACTTTTTTTTGTTTTGTGTTTTCTCATTGTTTTAATTTTTTAATTTTTTATTTTATTTTATGCTTTCATTATTTTTTAAAATTTTAATGTTTTTCGGGGACATGGTAAAATATTTTACACCGTTATTCTGAGATATTGAAATTTTACCCTTGAAAAAAAAAAGTGTTATCCCAGCGTCAACACTTTTCATTTTGAGAGTGTTTTTGGGACAATTCTTGCACAAAAAATTGGCTTTCACCGCCATTTTTAAAACATGTTGAAAATTTACCATAGAAAAAAAAAGGTGTTATTCTAGCGAACACTTTTCATTTTAAGCACTATTTTTGATGTTTTTATGGGGTTTTTTGGCCAGAGTTCCCGTTTTGAGTTTATAGTTCCCGTTTCAAAGTTTACATTGTTTTAGGAGAACAATAAATAATGAAGACAAGAAGTCATACTAGTAAGAAGGAATTCCAAATGACATTAGTGTGCGTTAGCCGATGATACAAGAATGAATCACATTCTATCAAAGCCACAATATTCTAGAGAGCAATCAAATCAAGCACATAGAAATAAATCTACACAGTCCATGGAATAAAAAAGGTAAGCATCAACATTGTTATAATCTTTCACATTTACGTAATCAAAGATTTATTGGTAAGTTCTCTACACAATCATCACAGGAGAAATGCCAATCTTGGTGTGATCTCTTTCAATATTCTATGAACAGAAGCCCGATTTTCCTCACAGACATATGGGTTTCGAGGATTTTTCTCCCCCACTAGCCAATTTGACTTCTAAATATATCGCTCAAATGAATCAGATCTTCGAATGAATGGTGGACTGGGGCAATCGATATCCTGGGGAGAGAGATCACACTAAATCACGTGAAGATAGGATAGCTTTTAATTCAAACAGAAAGGCCACCTTTTCATGGATTTCGAGGATTTTTCTCTGACCGAGTTTAGCAAATGCTGAAGGGTGAAGTTTGTTTTTAGCTGAGAATTTTTTATCGTCGGGATTAGTGGTATTGGTGCACTTTTATCAGTAGCCAAGCCGACTCATTTTCTTGGAAAAAAGACTTACCTCGTACCATTGGTCAATTATGAGCCAAACCAAAGCAACATATATAAGGATGCCCGTAGCGTAATGACATATATATCGTTTTGAGTAAAAGAAAATTCCACTTTGGGGTGCCGACGTATGGGTTTTGACTTGAAAAGGGTGAAATTGGCCATGCATCCATTGCTTGGATGGATTTTTCTTGTTGGCTAGTAGGAGCAGATATGTCGAATCCATTGATTAATCGTTATTTGTGTTTGATCACGTGGATATTTGTCAATATTTCTTGATCATTCCACGAACAGAAAACCCGACTTTACTGTGGACAGATAGGTTTTCAATATTTTTGTTGATCTCCTACCAAACTTAGCAAATGCATGAAGCTCGGAACTAGCCCTGAGGTGAAAGAAGCGATCTCCTTATAGACTTGGCGACATGTCGGTGGAAGATTTGCACTCATGGGCAGATGGGTGTTTTATCCTCGCATTTGGATTTTCTCACTAGGCAGTAAGAGCGCATAAAAGATATCTCCCTATTGTCCAATATTTTTCAGAAGGTAATAGTTATAAATCAACCATATCCAGTCAAAGAAACCGCTCAGAAAACCACTATCACCACTATTACTCCAAAATATAAAGACACTCCTTTCAGTTATTACTCCAACATCAAGTCCTTCCATGGAAGGGACATGATGGACAGCGCATCAGAGTTCCAGAAATTAAGATTATCCAAAGCGAAACTCATCTCCATTCTAAATTTTCTTAAAAATTCTCTATAATGGGTCATTCCTCATCTATAAAACAATCCTCACCTGTATGGATTCATTATTTACAAAAAAAGAAATTAAATTTTATTCCTATTTTTTTTTTTACATTGCATTAAAAACTAAAATAATAGTATATATATCTCAAACAATCTAGAAAATTTTTTGATTTAGGATGAAGAAAAGTATTTTTTTAGCAAATGGAGACAAAGTGATTTGCAGGTGAAATTGATTAAGCATATTTCAAACCCTTTATTTATTCATTCTTGAAAATGTTTATAGACATCCTACTCTCTGATCCTCAAGATCGTGCAAAGACACGAGAGGAGAGCATACTTATTCGAAATTAAAAACAATATCCTACCTACCCTATCCTAATTGGAAATTACAAATCATTACGTATAATTAAATTTCCAATGTAAACATTCTCGCAATAGTAATAAAAATATATTCATTTCCAATTTCGTGAATTTAAAATGAAAATATACAAGAATGATTGAATTTAATTGTTGTGACTGTGATTTAGCAAAATAAAAATAAAAAAAAAAATTGAAATTGGTCTAACCTGTTATTTGCTTGAAACCATCAAAACCATATTTTGATAAGGCTTTCATAGGTGTGATTTCCACTTTGATTTGGATCATGCTGCAATTTCTCTTTGTCCTCCTCAATCTCCTATTCGAATAATTGTTCCTCATCAGATGTACAAGATTCTTCGAATGTTGATTTGTTGTTTTCTTCTAGAAGAGTAGTTAAGCTTTTGACTGCTGTCAAGATCTCCTCTTCTTGGGAAGAGGAGATCCTGGCTTTTCCTAGGACCTGAGTGAGTTGTTCCAAAATTATACTTATCATTAAATCATCTTACTAATATACATATGGATTAGTGATATACATATGGATTAGTGGGAAAGGGACTCTACAACACCCAAAACTAAAATATGAATGTAAAACTAAATGAAAATAAAATAGTTGCATGTACCTACTTTTGCAAAAACCATAAATCACACTTTGTAGAAATTAAACACACTTGCGGTTATTAAGCAAGAAAACTAAAGCAAACTATGATAATTTAGAAAGCAGTAAATAACAACTAGTGATTTAGTTGTCAATCAAGCAAACTAGGATAGCTAGTAAGCAAGCAGTTTAATGACAATAAAATCAAACCTAGGAAATGAAATCACTCCTGTAGAAAATTGAACTAAACTTCAATTCATCGTGCCTCCTCGGAACTGACGCCAAAATGTTGGTCGAAAATATTTTCGTTTAATAATCTCCCAATCATTAATTGTCAACCCGAGGATTTCTTAGACTTAAGAGGCACATGTAGAATATATGCAGAATTGAAGCCAAATTAACCTGATCTAATGTTTGAAATTTTAAGCACACAACTGAAATTGAATTGCATAAATTAAATTAATCTAGAAATATGAAATTGCATAAAAGAAAAACAACATGTGAAAAGCAACAAAGAATAAATAACAAATAGCAAAAACAAACACATGTGAGCTCACATTCACAATAAAGAAATCTCAATCTATTACATCACAATGACTTACAATCCTCTCCAACCATAACATAACATAACCTAACATTACATTACCTCCCCAAATATAGAGAGAACACTCATATTTATACATGATTTTCTTTGAAAAGGAGATAAGCAACTCATAAATACAAGTCCACTTTCCTCTCAACCAATTTCCATAATTACAAAATATGATCCCTTCAAATCTTCACACAAATCTTGGATGAGATATCCATATCCTCATGATCTTCTCCTTGAAATGGTCTTGAATATATGTTTGACTCATCCCAAATCTTCTTTCAATCTTGAAGAGAATTCGAAATTGAACTTTGCAGGCCACATAAGAGTGTCTTGGAAGCTTCCAAATCACCTACACATGTCACCAAACTTATTCCACCTTTAGGTATAAGTAAATCTATGTTGTTTTTCTAAATTTTAATCATAAATTCACTTTAAATGCATGAAAATAGATAAATTGGAAAATAATAAGGGAGACCCATATTTAACATGCAAATGGTATGCTAAATGGTGAGTGGAGAAATATAATATCGATAAATGTGAAAAATAATGGAAGGAAAAGAGGATGAAAATACGACAATTCAGAGACTCAACAATACAATAAGTAGAAATGGAAAGTATGTTTTAGCCAAGGGCAAATATGGACAATGAAATTGTCAATTTATGGATACTGATGAAGATGATGCCTAAGAGAAGGCATATTGATGTGAAAATGGAATTCAAGAGTAGAAAGAAAGTGACTGTACAAGGGTGCATTAGCATGAAAGAATATGGAGGCATGGATAATTGAGGACAACTATAGTAGGAGTAGGACAACAATGTAAGGAAACATATGATTAGCTACAACAAAGGGGTCTTTACATTTTGAGAAGGATTCATATTCTTCTATGTAAATATTATATTAAGTTGTTTTATTCTAGGAAATCTATGTGAATGAGTCATGATTCTAGAAGTTGTTTGGAGCTAATATTTTGTTGATATTTTATTAGAAAATCCTCGTAAATAATGAGAGATTCTAGGGATAGATTGAGTGATTTTAGGATTTATTAAAATTTGATTTATGGAGTGATTTTAGGGTTTAAAAAAATATGATTTATGGAGTGATTTATTGGTGATATATGGAGTTATTTTGGGATCTAGAAAGACCTATGATGTTTCTAAATTCTATCTATTGTAAGCCTATGGGAAGTAAAAAACAAAATAAGTGTGAGGAAAATAGAGGATAGTTGAATCAATGTGAAATTTGGCCATAGAGACGGAGGAGAGGTTCTAAGTAAATGTATGTACAAATTTGATTTAATGAAATAGAGCTTCATATATCCATTGTGTTCACAAATTGTCTTTCGTATGAATATAATAATTCTAGTATCTATGTGAAATCTAGAATTAATAGAACTTGAGAGTCTATGTGTGATCTAAGGTTAAAATAGAAGAGTTTTAGTGTCTATCAGAAGTTTGAAACTAATGATATATTTTTTTCTTAATCTATCATGTCGAAAATAAGTCGTGTACAAGGATTAGAGATAATTTATGATTAATTGGACCGAGAGAATGATTTAGTACAAGCATATATATTTTTGTGAGTTTCAATGGCATCCATCTACAAATGTCAAATAGATAATGTGTATGGGAAAATTGGTGTCAATAATACATTGACATCTCAAATTAGAGAAGTTTGAAATTCCAGGAAAATAGAGATTTGTTGCATTACATTTGTTTTGCTATGAACAAACCCAACTAGTTTATTGTGGAGCTTAGGAGGTTTCATTTGCTGGCAACAAAGCATGTGCTTAGGTATCTTCATCGTACAATGGAGTATGGACTAAGGCATCTCAGAGTTCGTGGAGTGTAGTTCAATGCAACACAAATTAAGATAGAGTAGGGAGTGTAGTGGATAGGAGGAGTACTTTAGATTATTGTTTTAGCTTGGGATTAGATATGATCTCATGGTATAGTAGGAAACAACATTTAATGGAACTTATCTAACAAATTCCAAGTACATGGCAGTGATTCTAATTAGTTGTGAGGCCATATGGATTCACAATATGCTCACAAGATTATTTGGTCTTGAGACGGGTCCCACTGTGATTAACATTGACAACAAGAGTTGCATTAAGCTCCCTGAAAATATTGTGTTTCATGATAGGTCCAAGCACATAGAGATCAAATATGACTTCATCAAAGATATTGCCTAGAGAGGTGTTATGAGGAGAAGTTAACATATATTCTCACCAAGCCTCTAGTAATGGGGAATATTATGTTCTACAAAGACAAGCTGGGGGTGGTGGAGAATCCCTTCCTTGCTAGGAGTGAGTGTTTATTTTGTAGCCTCATAAGGTCTTATACATTGGACTAGTGTATTAGAATGTAGAAGATATTTGATTGCCTTTTTAGGTGATTGATTTTTGAAGTAAGAAATATTATGATTTCTTTCCTAAGGCTAACTTAGGAAAAGTACTATAATTAATTTAATTAATTATTGTGGGCTATTAGACCAAAGTTCTAAAGATAAATTGTAAAATTATTTGAGTTACTTAGGCGTAATATCAACCATTGACCTCTACTAAGGCTTATGATTTAATTGTAGCCATTGATCACTTAGGAGATTAGGGTTAGGTACCTTGGCTTAACAAAACTATAAAATAAGCCTAAGAGAGAGGTGAAGAAACATAGTTTTGGATAAGGTGATTTTCTCTAGAGCAAGAGGCTTGACTAGACTAAAGAGAAGTGAGGAGAAGTGTAGTAGGGAATTTTAGGAGAAATTCAGACAGGCCAAGTCACTGAAGAGGATGGTAAAATTGTGGAGGGGATTGAAATATCTAGAGAAATGGGTTTTTTCAAGTGCATAGATGCCTTATGAGGTGAGAATAAAGGGGGTTGATTTACTAGTGTGACACATCTAATTCTCTAGGGTTGAGTTTCTTTAGGAGGGTCAATTTCCAAATGTTGATTTTCCTAATAGTTCTTGTTTTGGAGAATTTGGTATCTACAGATAAATACTAATTCCCTAGATAAGTAGCCATATATAGAACAAAAGTTTAAAGCACTTTAGCCTTTTCCTATAAGGAATAGATAAGACAAAGAAGATGAGAATACCTACTTGTAGTTCTGCTTTCCTCTTGTCTCCTTTATATTGATCCTGTTGCTCCTTCCCGTACTTAACATGCTTGAGAAGTACCTCTAAACATCAACAAGAGAAAAAGAACCGATCAAAGAAAAAGATCTATTATATACAAGTAAATGGAATCAGATACATTCACACATATAAGCATCATATAACAAGATAAGCATATGGGAAAAAGGTTCAAATACTTTATTCAAATAGAAGAAGGAATTACAACCATCAATTCTAATTCGAAGTCACTCCTCTAGCTTGGATCCCACCCACATCACATCAAAAGCATGACAAACTTGTAGCATAGCAATGCTTGTCTCAAAGTCAATTCTCATAGCAACATTATCTCCTTACAATTCAACATAGTCCAGCCCCTGATCACTTAGATGTGTGTTCAGATTATAGGAGGATGAAGGAGGTTATGTCATAAATGGGGGTATTGAATGGCCTTCCATACTTAGAATTAGTTCCATAGAGGAAGGGATGAGAGGATAAGATGCATCTTAACTCATTCGTCATCCATTTTTGAGCTCATAGGAGTTGATAGGTGAGGGAAATTTCTAGATGACTCCAAGAGATAAGAATATTCCCCAAACCCTATGTGAATTTCACTCAATCTCGCCCAGCGTAGGTGAAAGAGGGCCTAAGTGCTCTGCAGAGCACCCTGGCATGGACTTAACTACTCTGTAGTGCACCCTTACATGGGCCTACCTGCGTTGGTCCCTTTTGAGGTCATTTCATGATGTCTTCAAGTCATGAAACTGTCTGGGAAGGAGGCATTCAAAAGGGTGATTTGTTTAGGGAATGTAGCAACTAAAATTAGGGTTTGGTGAGCCCTAAAACATTGATCTGGATGATGGGAATGATGTGCCCAATTGGATCTATAACAATTGCCCCCTAAAGCATGAAGTCGAAAAATGGTTAATGTCAAATGAAGTGCTTTACGATGTGATGAGGAGGTTTCGAATTGGAAAGTGACCTACATCAATTACAATACATATATCATGATTTTTTGATTTTTTCATGAATTGTTGAGGGAAGGCATACCCATGCTCAGCATATAAACTTTCATTACATGTACACAGACAGTCATCTACAGATATAGACCCATGATTGGAATGACCATCAATGTAAAACCATTGTACATATGATTTAGTACTCTTGAAATCGCAACCCGGATGGATGAAACTAGATCTGGGGTATTCTATCTCGTTCAATCATTCGCTTAAGTACGAGTCTAACCATGTGAATATGTGATCTAAAGTCGAACATGGGAAGACACTATCTGATTACCAGCCAATGATGTAAGCTGTTAACAGACACGAGAGAAATCACTGATAATGATAATGATCCTCAAGTTACTGCAGTACATTCTACATGGTGTGAATAGATGTTTTGATGTCGAACACCATACAAAGTCTTTCGGTCGAAGGCCAGTGATAACAAGCTATCGCCGGAAGCGAGAAACTTGCCATTGATGTATGCAAGTCTCAAGGTACTGGAAGGGTGCTTCTAAGTCAAATTCTTGGATAATGTGCTGATGTCGACAAGAAGAGACTCATAGCAGGAGGGCCTTGATGTATCCCACATCAACGACATGAAACGAGTGTAATGATTATAGAGATGGAATCTGACTGACGGCACAAGGTTCAAGAATGGTGGTTATGAAAATGAAGGTTTATGGTATTGCAAAGGATGAATTTAAACTGGATGAATTCTCTTGAACATGTCGGCGACACTGAAATGAATTGGTAGCATTGACCCAAAACAAAGTGATGGATGGTATGATAGACCAACAGTATGATAACCATCAAGCAGATAACCCAACCCAAGTAGTCACGATGATGAAGTGAAAGTGTCATGTTCAAGAACAACCTGCTACCATAAAGTGGTTTCCCCTTTTTCCCATTTTCCCCAATCATTGCTGACAAGTACCTCTTTATTTTTGTTAAGCTTGAGGATGATAACATATGCTTGTTGTACAATTCCACCCTTCAGGTGAATCCATCGCTATGTGATGTTTTAACGAGTCTAGTGAAGGTGAAACTCGGTCTTGTCTAGATGGACAAGTTTGTCGCTATTTGATGTTTTAACGAGTTTAACAACAAAGATAACTCGGTCCTTTTCATGTTTAGAGAGTTTGAAAAGGGACAAAAAGAAAACTCCACAAGTTCTTTTTCGTTGATTTATCTCTCAAGCCCGAAAAAGCATAAAACAATATGAGAGAGAACCTATTGACCATGTTCGGTCAACGTATTCCTTTTTCATAGTTAATCTATCTCATCCTGAAAAAGGGTTAAACTTATACTAAGTAGATGTCGTTTCCAATCTGTTAATGAGCTGAAAAGGACAAGTGCTCAGCAATATTTTCATGTTTAGAGAGTCTGAAAAGAGCTTAAATAGGACTCCAAGGGGGTTCCTTTTTCGTTATTTAACAGAGCTCGAAAAAGAGATAAAAGTATGCACTATGGTCAAAGGTATAATTTACAATTGATCACATCAAATTCTATAAGTCAACTGTAAAACCTACTCAAAACATCACCAAATGGACTAAAATACATGTTTTATAGGTAAAAATAGGCAAATACTAATGTTTACTCGATTAATGAACATGAAATAAACATAAAACAAGTTTTTACCATGAAATTTAACCATTTGATACTTACCATTCAGTTTTGTGCTCTGGGCTAGTTTTTTACCTCGAACGTCATCAGCTGATTGCGAGATATTCTGTGGACCATTTCTCGTGTCATCCGGACCAGGTAGGAGATCTACCCCTCCTATTTCTTTTTAGGTCATTCTTTTACTGTTTCATGCAAGTTTTAGGGCTTTTTTGGGCCCTTGGGGTTTTATTTTTTCACCCTGGGATCAGCACAGGATTTCACATCGAAAATTGTGCTGAAGAGAACCTTGATAGAAGGCTCCATGCTCTTCAGTGCACTATCTCTGTACCTGGGCTGTGCTGGGCGAGTTTCCGAAACTAGATTTAGTTGTTTGCTCCAAAATTTGTCCTATTTTTTGCATGGAAATGATTCTAACTAAGCTTATGATTGGGTTTCAGGCTTTCATCGGATCAGAATGTCGATTACATGGTGAGAAAGAGAGCATGAAGAACAATACATGGTTGCCCTAAACAATCTGGGTATAGTCGAGGCCCTCAAAAACTGTGGGTTACTCATACACTTTAGATTGTTTGGGATGAGGCAACAAATAGAACTATCGCAGTTCCTCGTCCATGCATGGGATCCAATAGATCAGAATTTTCACATAAGGGACAAAATGGACCCTATTACCATTGATGATATTTAATTTCTTATGAGACTATCAAGGCAAGGTGCCCACATCTCACTTTCTAGATTTTCCCGTGGAGGTGAATCGGTGAGGGATTACATTCGACAATTTTGTCGGCCAGGTACACAGCCTAGAAAGGATGGGAAAATAAACATCAGGGATGTAGGTGATTTTCCTTTGAGAACGATCCTCTTCAAAATCACAAAGTTGGTCGGCAGTGTGACACTTCATCTGGTGAATAGATCATATATGCAGTTTACAATTGAGTGTTTAGAGCCAAAAGTATTCAACTGGTGTGAGGCCGTGCTTTCTTCATTGAAAGAACAACTGACCAAGGTAAAAAGTGGTAAGATGAAGAATTTATACTATGGTTCGATCTTAATCACTTTTACCTTAGAGAGAATCCCATTGATGCAACTGCGGCATGTATCAATGGGTGTAGCTGGTCCTAGAGATCCACGTATGCAGAGGTGGGTCGAATTGATGGCTCGACATGTGGGTTAGTCAACAAACATTTTTTCCATTGCATTCTTCAGTTGGCTCGATTGGCAACACCTTGTCATCGAGGATCATCCATACTCGGGGATGGATTTTCGTGGAGATCCAGACTTGATTCTACCAGTTGGAGCACAATGGGGTGCTATAGGTAAATTGTTTGACCAAAGTGTTTTTGATTTTTCAAGTTTTTACATGTTTTTGTGTTTTTAATGTTTACAAGACTAAACTAAAATCATTCTCATGCATGCAGATGTGGGCACTGTTCAACCTGTGGGACACCAACAGGGTGCAGGTGAGCCAACGTGGAGAAACATTGGGAGAGTAGTCCTCCAGGACTTGGATTTGACCGAGACCTTGGCAGAGTTGCAGGATCATATAGAGGTATTAACCCTTGGTATTCTGGATGTCCGGATCGAGGAGTTACCTATGAGGTTGCAGCGCCACACAATTCATGTTCTTAGTCATTGGATGAGGCTTTTGCGCATGATAGCACAGACTATGACCTATTATCATGAGCATAACTAAGTCTACTTAGGATATTTTGCATGCATTTTGAGTTTTTGGGTCAGATGACCAAAATTTTCTTGGACACAAATTTTGTAAAAACTTTTAAAACATCTATCTACTTTCAGAGTTTTCTATGGTTATGTGCAATCCTATTCAACTAATGATGTGAATTGAAAATGTTACTTTTACATGTGTCACAAATGTCTATTTAACACATAATTCCCTAGAGAATTAGTTAATCTGTTAAAGTTTCTCGAAATATGTTGATATTGAATGTATTCAAAATGCCTTTCCAAAATACAAACTCTAAGGAACATACGAAGAATTGTTGGGTTTCGAACGGTATAGACACTTGTAAGTTGTAGTACGACGAGTTGTAAATCCAGCCTAACGATGATTTGGCGAATGCCAAGTGAAATGGAATCAGAGAGAAGTTTGATCAACATGCTATACTCAGTGATATTGTTCGTCGATCGACTGATACAAATCCCTTGAAAACTCACTAACTCGCCACTTGGAGCAAAAATAGCCCATGCTGCAGAGGATAGGTTCTACGTACTACGACTAGCACCATCGGCGTAACCAACAAATGGTTCCGAAGATTCCGACATCTGCAATAAATGCAAAGCGGATTACTAACCAGATAAAAAACTCTAAAAGACACACACTGACATGCACACATGCAACGAAAGCATATATACAGTGAGTTTTACTACACTCAATTAAGCATAGTAACGTTTAAGGTACAGCCCATTTCAAGGCTGCGACAATGGAGTCCCATCATAGTCTACTAACTCGTAGGCACCTTTTGCCAAAACACACTTGAAAATATAAGGACCCATCCACATTGGTTCAAATTTCCGTGCTCCAAGTTTATCAGCTTCCTGATCATAAAGCAAGACCAGGTCACCTTCCGAGAAGATACGAGGCTTGACATTTCTATCATATTGTGCCTTGATTCATTTCTTATGCACTTCGTTAGCCAATGCGACATCACGATGGGTTTCATCTAGATGGATAAGTTCCAAGAAACGTGCTTCTTCTTCAGAAGTGTCGGGTAACTATTAGCCCCCAAATTTTCTCCTTTTTGACCATATTTCCCTTCCTAAATCATGACCATTTACCGTTGTTTTACTTCTCTTACACACCCTGATACTGCACTAGTCCAAGAACGATGACATATTTCACATGAACTTTGTATTTCATATTTTTAACTTAACTTAGCATTAATTAATTATTTATTACGTGATTTCTTACTTATAATCACTCTTGCAACTTATCGATATCTCCAATGTTGTTTGATAGTCAAGTGCTTACCATGACCGTTGATCCTAGTGCAGGATCGGATCTCACACCAGTGCCAGCACAACGAATCTTTGCAGTAGATCCGGACCTCCTTGTTCACCGCCTTGTTTTGTGCCGCTTCAGCCATGACAACAGGTTAGATTCGAAGGCAAACGAGCTCCAGCTACGAAAACGAGGCAATCCAAAGGTAGCTGAGATCGGATTTATGAAGAATGAACAACTAGACATTGGATATGGCCAATTTTGTTAAATTGCCTAATTTTGAAGGCCGAAAACTAATTTTTGCATATTAGTTATGTAATCGATTAAACGATCCTTTTGGCCTTCGTCCAAGGATCTATATAATGTGAAATGTAAATAGGATGAGACAATTCTGATAAGTTTGTACAGAACAGAGATATAACTAGGAAGGTGGTAACAAGCTTGTATTTTTGTTATCGCCCAAATCTGGGCTGGACTATGTAATCACGCATGTATTTGCCTTTATGAATTCATAAGAAAGGAGCTCTGCCTTATGTTTTCATGAATCGTATTTTTGTTTAAAAGTTGATGTATTGATAAAGTGCTGAGCAGCATTTCGATTTAAAAATGGAAACGCGCTGGTTGGCTAGGGCCCAGCCAACCCAACATGTTTACCCTATTTTTTGTTCTTGTGATTCATGTTTATACTGCTAAGTGTGATTTAATGTACAACACATGAATTCCTATTTGAATGAAAGCGGATCCGCAGTGTGAAGTAGTTAGAATTGATTTTCCTGCATCTGATTTTTATTTGGTTTTCCCTGCCTGGTCCAAGCAGGAGAAATCACCCTGCACCAGTGCACGTTGGCATGCTATTCATTTCATGCAATTTGATTGATTTGGTTTTCCTTGTCTGGTCCAAGTAGGAGAAATCACCCTGCACCAGTGCACGTTGGTGTGCTATTCATTTCCTGCAATTTGATTGATTTGGTTTTCCCTGCCTTGTCCAAGCATGAGAAATCACCCTACACCAGTGCACGTTGGTGTGCTATTCACTTTCTGCAATTCTGTTTGATTTGGTTTTCCCACCTGGTACAAGCAGGAGAAACTAACCTGCACCAGTGCAAGTTGGTGTGATGCAGTAATCTTTTCTTTAGTTTACTTCCAACAGTTTTATTACTTTCAGTACTGCTTCATGACAGGATAAATTATAAGGATTATTTCTTTATTTTTTGCACTCTGTGAGAATTATAAACATACATTTTTATGTGTGCAATTTGATTTCACAACACTTGCAGTAGTTAAGATTTTATTTCAAGAATTAAATACGAATTGTAAGAAGCTCTGATTTGGTGCAAGAACCAGTTTCTTGCCATGGGATCTGAGTGCTCTGAACTTGAGAAAGTTCAAGCCCTTGCACGAAGGAAAAAACTTTTAGTACGTACACCATTTATGCCCTCTGCATAAACTTTTTTTCTTGCACTAGTGCAAGCAGACTGCACCAGTGCAAGACAGATTAGTGCAAGAAGGAAATATCTATATAAGCAGGTTTGAATGGCCCATCTGTTGAGATTGCTAAAGTGTCTCTGCTAAAGAAAAAAACACACTCAGTAGTTAATCAATAATCAGCTCGAGTGATTGCTCCTTTATCTTTAATCTCTTTTCCAAATGCATTCTTTCTTGTTCCAGTCTTAGATTATTTTGATGGTTCAAGTTGCCCTTTTTCTTTCTTTAGTCTGATTCTGCAATCATTCCTTTAAAGAAAGTAGGGATTGACATTAGAAATATTCCTACCATCTCTGGGATTGCCTGTGCTTCATCTCTAAGTTTACGAATCTCCTAGGTTGACAATTAAGTGTTGAGGAGTTTGCTTAGGTTCAATTCCTGCACCCAACATTT
The DNA here is from genome assembly GCA_031772625.1 of Pinus tabuliformis. Taxonomy (NCBI): domain Eukaryota; kingdom Viridiplantae; phylum Streptophyta; class Pinopsida; order Pinales; family Pinaceae; genus Pinus; species Pinus tabuliformis. The sequence continues at coordinate 486,097,511 of CM062809.1, read as the reverse complement.
TGGCGTTGTTGTCGGGGAGGCGATTTGATTTGGTAAAAATTTTCTGATTATACTATAGAGGTAATTATTCCTTCATTTTTGCAATATTTTTTTTTTAAAGCTTCTTTGCAGGAATTTTACTGGTGTTGATTGATTTCTGACAGCATTTTTATTAGAAATTGTTTTGCTTATTTTTTCTTTCTTTTTTGAAATGGATTCCTAGAAAAGGTAGGGGTTCGAAGCCCACTAAGGGCCGAAAGAATTCTGAAAACCATTCTCATATTGGGTCTCCGTCTTTGAGTAGGAAGCCCAATCCAATTCAAACCCATCACGTAGGAACAGTCCACCTGGATTTTGGTAACAACAGCTCAGCTGTGGTTCAGTCTGTTGGGAGCAAGAGGGAAACAATGGCAGAGCGTGAAGATCATGGGGAAAGGACTAATGAAAAACAGGTAAGTGAGGAACAATCCACTTTTGTGTTTCCAATTGTGGACCCTGATACTGTGGCACAAATGAAGAACATTCCACCATCACCTCTCCCTCATTTCCATGGTAAATTTCATGAATATCTTGACTCTTTTCTATTCGAGTTTGATATTTTGTGTAGAAGTTATGATTATACAACTGATGCTGAGAAGCTAAGATTATTTCCTGTTACTCTCAAAGACTCAGCTTTGCACTGGTTTATGGGGTTAGGAGGAAACAATATAGCCTCTTGGGAGCAGATGAAGAGAGTGTTTTTATCTAAATATCAAGAATATTGCAAAACTCGGGACATGCAAGATGAGATTTTTACAATCATACAGGATGATGATGAAACTCTTGAAGACTATCTAGAAAGATTTATGTATATTTTACAAAGGTTGAAACTTAAGCTTGATTCCAATACTATTAGAACCTTGTTCTTAAGAGGACTTACTGATAATGCTAGAAATAATTTAAATATGTTAGGAGAAGGTGATATTTCTAAGCAAACTTTCAAACAAATTTGTAAATTATGCAGGAAATTTTCAAGGAATCGGTATAGATCCTGTAGAGGAACTCGAAATAGAAATAGAAAAACCAAATCTACTGATGCAATGATTATTGGACTAGAAAATAAAATGGAAAACATGAAAATTGATATAATGAATATTGTTACCAAACAGTTGGACTCCTTAAAATTTCAACAAAAGGTCATGAAGGAACAAGAGTTATTAAGTATTTTCTGTCCGAAATGTAGAGAGAAGCATCCTACTAAAGAATGTCCTCTTAATTTGAAAGAAACTAATAAGTGTGCTATTTGTGCAGAAGACCATATCACAGAAAAATGTCCCTCTATACCAGGACTTAAAGTTGTATTTACAGGGGGACACCTTAAAGCTGAATACTTGTATGTTATGGGAGCAAAAAGAAATTGGCCTAAGGTAGGTGCAAGTATGGCTCCTGAATTTTCTCCACACTATTTTGGTTATAATTCACATGCATATTCTTATCCTAACACTAATCAGCAGTGGCAGTATGGAAACCAGTATCAGCATGGGCAACCTTCTTAACCATGGCAACAAGGTTGGAGAGGGCCAACTCATTCTCCATATTCCTACCAGCCATCCACACAGTCATATCCATCTACACATGCACCTTATCTAATGCCTCAACCCTCGAGTCAATCTACTCCACCATTACCCTTACCTCCACCTTTTCAACCTTCTCAGTTGCCTACTCAACCTATTCCAAATCCTAATAATAATAAAGCAGTGCAAATGATCTATGTAACAAACCCACCTTTATTCGAGTACCATTCTATTATAGTTGTGGTTCATGATATTCAATTAAGATCTGGAAGGACTGTGACATCAGAAAATCAGAAGCAACCTAGAGTGATTGTTGAAGATAAAGAAGAAGAGGAAACTCTTAATCATTCTCCAAAAGCCATCACTAAGCAACCCTTACCCTCTGAATCCTTGCCACCTTCTTCCAACCACCCTCCCTTCCTAGAGAGGATATTAATGGAAAGAAGTGAGCCCATTTCTGAGACTAGTTTGGCATCAGAGCTTCGGAATATTTTCATTAAGATACCTTTGCTCCAAGACATCAAAGAGATCCCTATTTTCACTAAGATTATTAAGGAACTATGTCTCAAGAAACCTAGGGGGAAGAGATTGGAACCCTAACCCATTCAATTTGTCGATAGGGCAGCGGAGTTGATGACGGGATGTGTGTCTATGGAAAAATATACTGATCCCAGAAACCCTATTGTCTCAGTTCAGATTGGTAATGTCCTTGTCTCTAATGTTTTTATAGACTTGGGGTAGCCATTAATGTCATGACTAAGCAAACCATGGATCAAATTCGGTTATCTCATCTTCGCCCTACTCCCATTGTGCTTGAATTAGCAGATAGATCTAAAATTAAGCCAGAAGGAATATTGGATGATGTGATCATCTCATTAGATTCTTGGGAATATCCTGTTGATTTCATTGTGCTTCAGCCAAAGAATCCAGTAGGAGGACATCCCTTGATCTTAGGTTGACCATGGCATGCTACGGTCGATGCATATATTGGATGTCGCTCCGATGATATGTATATTTCACATGGGGAAGCGAGGAAGAAAGTTACCTTATACCCCCCTTCCAGATCCATTCAGGGCCTTCGAGATACTTTGTGGTTAGACCAGAGCAATGATGAGAAGACTCAACCCATTTCCTTTATCCATCAACATATTAGGTCTTCACAAGACGATGCGATTCAAGATTTCTTGAATAATCTAGACACTTTACCTAATTTTGAGCGATTGAGCCAGATCTTTAGCCTAGACTTTCAAGATGACCATGATTCTCATTCTTCTGTGTAGCTGCATCCGACCACCCCCTTGAGTACTCCTGAGCCTAATACTACTCTTGTTGAGATTAGCCCTGGTAAATCCTTGTATATTAGTTCAGATTTGGACTCATCTTAGCGAGAGAAGCTTGTGAATTTGTTGCAAAACCATCTTAGTGCCTTTGCATGGGGCTATGAAGATATGAAAGGCATCCCCCCTGAAACTTGTACACATCACATCTATATTCAGGAAGGAGCCCGACCTGTCCGACAACCCCAAAGGCGAATGAATCCAGCTCTAAGAGATATTGTGAAGGAAGAAGTACAAAAGCTCTTGGATGTTGGGTTTATCTATCCTATTTCCGACAGTCAGTGGGTCTCTCCATTAGTGCTAGTACCTAAGAAAGATGGAAGATGGCATATTTGTATTGATTATCGAGAATTAAACAAAGCCACTCTCAAAGATTACTTCCCTCTCCCCTTCATTGACCAGGTGCTTGATACCCTTGCAGGAAAGAAATACTTTTCCTTTTTGGATGGCTTCAGTGGTTATAACCAGATACAGATTGCACCCGAAGATCAGGATAAAACTAATTTTACATGTCCATGGGGTACATTTGCTTATAGAGTGCTCCCCTTTGGATTATGTAATGCCCCGGCTACCTTTCAAAGGGTAGTCCTGGCCATTTTTGCTGATCTAGAATTTGTAGAAATTTATATGGATGACTTCTCTATGTTTGTTGACTCTTTTTAGGAAGCTCTCGAAAATTTGGAAAAAGTACTTCTTCACTATTAGGAAGCCCATCTTGCCTTGAGTGACAAGAAATGTAGATTAATGTGCAAAGCGGGAATAGTACTTGGCCATTTGATTTCTGGTAAAGGTATCCAGGTTGATCCAGCAAAGATCAAAATCATTCTGCATCTTCCTGCACCCAAAACTCAAAGGGAAGTAAGAGGTTTTTTAGGACATGCTGGTTATTATAGGAGATTCATTGAAAAATTTTCTAAGATAGCTGCTCCTCTTTTTCAACTTCTAGCTAAGGATAGTGAATTTTCTTGGACTACAACTTGCCAACAGTCTTTTGAAACATTGAAGGAAAAGTTAGTGCATGCACCAATTTTAAGAGGTCCTAATTGGTCTCTGCCTTTTCATATTTCCTCTGATGCTTTACATTTATCTATTGGCACAGCTTTAGGACAAGAGGAAAATAAACAATCCTATGTTATTTATTATATTAGTAAGAATTTGTCTTTCGCTAAATTAAATTATACGGTTACAGAGAAAGAGTTTTTAGCTGTAATTTTTGCAATCAATAAGTTCAGGCACTATATTACAGGATATGAAGTATTTGTACACACTGATCATTCCGTGATTAAATATTTGATGAATAAACCATTAACTAGCGGTAGAGTGACTAGGTGGTTACTATTGTTGCATGAATTTAATATTACTATTGTTGATAGACCAGGAAAATCTAATGTTGTAACAGATTTTCTTTCTAGATTAGATAATCCTGGTGAAGCAACTCCTGTTAATGATGATTTTCCAGATGAACATCTTTTTGCTATGTCAACAGATTCCCCGTGGTTTTCTGACATTGCTAATTACTTGGTTACTGGGAAAACACCACCCCACTTGTCTGCTCGTGAAAAGCGGAGTATTGTTCAGAAAAGTGCTACATATTCCTGGATTCAAGGAGATCTCTTTTACACTGGCCCAGATCTGATTATCCGTAGGCGTGTAAGAGAGGAGGAAGTGTTTGACATCTTGAAATCTTCTCATGATGAACCTTGTGGAGGCCACTTCGCTGATAAGCAAACTGCATATAAAGTATTGCATGCTAGTTACTATTGGCCCTCCTTGTTTAAGGATGCCAAACAGTATGTCAAGCATTGTGATAGCTGTCAGCGAATGGGCCAGCCTAATCAAACCAATGAAATGCCTTTATTCCCTCAAGTTATGATTGAGCCATTTGAAAAATGGGCCATTGATTTTATAGGATCAATAAATCCAACATCATTAAGTAAAAAGCATATCTTGGTTTGTACAGATTTTGTTACAAAATGGGTAGAAGCTAAAGCTGTTTCTTTTGCTCCAGAAAATTTTTTTGTTGATTTTCTTTTTACTAAAATCTTTACTAGATTTGGTGTGCCTAGAGAAATTGTTTTTGACAATGGTCCGTGGTTTATTTCTAATCTAGTACAGGGAGTGATGGAGCAATATAAGATCCGGCATAGGAAATCCACACCGTATCACTCGCAAGCAAATGGCCAGGTAGAATCCACGAACAAAGTGATCGAGTCCATCCTTACAAAGACAGTCAATATGTATCAGAAGGATAGGGCTGAATGATTACCAGAGGCTTTGTGGGCATACAAAACTACTTTGAGAAATAGCACGGGACATACACCATATGAGCTAGTATATGGCAAACAGGTTCTATTACCAATTGAATTCCAGATTAAAACTTTCAGAACTATAGTTCAGTTAGGACTAGATCTCTCTGAGGCACAACAACAGCGTCTTCTCCAATTAAATGAGTTAGATGAATTTCGTATGGATGTTGTTCAACAGAACATACTAATTCAGCAACAACGTAAAAGGTGGCATGACAAGTCTATTCAGAAAAAGCAATTCCAACCAGGTGATTGGGTGCTCCTTTATGATTCTAGATTTAAAATCTTTAAAGGGAAATTCCATACACGTTGGATGGGACCTTATCAAGTGATCTACGTATTTGAGAATGGAGTAGTAGAATTTAAAACTATTGATGAACAAGATTCAGTATTCTTGGTAAATGGATACAAGCTAAAGAAGTATTTTCAGCGACCTACCAGGAAAGATTTTACACAACAAGTCCAACTACAATTTGGGACGGTAGTGGTGAATGGTAATACCAACCTTTTGAAAGCATGAATTCTCTTTCTTCTTAAAAATAAAAAGAATAAGAAAAAAGGTAAAGAAAAAAATATTTTCCTGTAATTATGAAAATCAGTTTGCTGACATGATTGCAAAAGGATCAACCTAAAAACTAGCTTGTTGGCTGGAAGATCAAAAATCTCTAATAAAAATAAAATGTTGCTTGATCTTTAGATATGCTAGCTACCACCAGGTAAAAGCAGGTTCAGCAGAACCAATCTTGATACAGTTGGGGTAATTAGCATGGATATTTTTACTCAAGTAACACTCAATTTTCGCTGCAGTTATTTTTCTTGCACCAGTGCAGGCAGACTTTCCAGAAAATTTTCTACCTTTCTTCATATTCCACTTTCGTAATATTCCCTCAGTTTTCTTCTTTAATCCCATATGATTAACCTTCCCATATTCTTCTAAATTTACCCTGTCTGCTTCGAAGAAATCCCACTTTACCCTTGAAATTTTTTTCCCTATCCCACTTCTATTTTATCCCTCTTTTGGTACTATTCCTGGAATCCCTGTAACAGAATTCCTTCCCATTCTAAAAAATTCCCCTTTCCCACTTCTTTATTCCCTCATGAATTTATTGCAGGATCTCGCACAAAGAGCAAAAGGATATGCTCTGAAACATCAAGAAAGGGCGAAGCAAATTTTCAGTATAAGTTGAGGAAGTCATGTGAAAATCCAGCCTATGTTTTATTTAAATTCTCTGTTTTAGATATTATGCTTGCACTAGTGCAAGCATGTTGTCCTATATGATAAAATAAGCAGCAAAGTACCAGCAGATTTAAGCAGTGCAAGCATGCACCTCGTTAGCAACATAGTACAAGTTATTTTTTATGGCATATGGCATAGGAAAGTGGTCATCATGAAATCTATATGAAGTCCTTTCATTTAACCGACTAAGTACCTATGCTATCATACTAACTAGGAGAAATTATTTAAAGTACAAGGTGTTTTTAAGTTAGAAATCATGATCTCTTTTTAATAAATGCTAAGTTCTTTTCTTGAATTATAAAGGAATGCGGGAATATTTTAACCGTTGTTTGGACATGATTACCCCTCTCCACCATAATTCTAAACGTCCTTCACTCATAATTATTACCTCACCTAGTCGTTAAACTGTCGCCGCAAGTACCAATCCGGCCTGACCTCAAAGATGATGTGCATCTATGGCGAATGAACCAGTGATCTGATGGAAAGGACGAGGGACAATTAGATTTCTATTTATAAGGACCGATTTCCTCGGTATTGCATGTAAAATTTTAGGACTCGAATGTTCATAGCCGTAAGCAGCAATGCCTCCTGTTCGGAATGAACCCCTATCTCTCAGAAAAATAGAGTAGACCGTCGAGTATCGCAATAGTCTTGCACTATTGCGAGACTCGAGTTTTCTCTCGTTTCTATAGAAGTTTGACGGGTATGATAGGGAAGTGGCTTTACAGTTCGCAAGGAGTTTTAGGAACGACTAAGTGAGAATTGGGCCTCTCAAATTCACAGTCACAAAGGAATTCATAGCAGTAGCGATGGGCTTAGAGAACACTGGAGAGCAATGGTTCAAGAACCAGAAGCTAGAAAGGAAACGTTGGAGGCGTTTCGTCGTTGATAAAAAGATAGAGGTAGACTGGAAAGTAGGAGTTCCACGCAGTGCCCTGCTGGGTCAGTGGAAAGACCTCCTCTTTATTTTACAAAAGTTTGTGACCTGTGAAGGAAGATATACCCACACCTTGGTATATCACTTTAGGATGCTACAACATTTTGAAGCCAGCTGACACGTCCGGTGGAGGATGAATTTCCCTTATTTTCTACTCAAAAGCTTGGAGAAAATGGCTAAAAGTGTACAGGATGGTAGGGAAAACCAGGCCGACACAAGGTTATATCATCACGGCCTCATAAAAATCTTGGTCCTGAAACAGTTAGAAGTGAAAGGTATGACATGGGAAGCGTTGTTAAAACAACTACACAAAGGGAAAGCTATTGGAAATGGGATAGAGGACCCCGCTAGAACAAGCAAGAGCTCGAGAAAAAATGAAAATGAAGTCCTCCTTGCACCAGTGCAAAAAGGAAGCAATCTGAACAAGCAGAGAAGGCTTCGCCTTCAAATGAGAAGATGGCTAGCGCACCAGCTGAAGAGACCACTTCGACCCCTGAAAAAGATAACCTGTCGGTCCTTGCAGATGCAACCAAGATTGCAGAGGTTGAGGACAATGCTCTATTGGGCGATTTTATCAAGAAGCCCCGAAAAAAGAGTAGAGTCTCTGATGAAAGCAAAGAACCACAGTCCTCACAGGGCGTGGAATCCCCTCTTGCACCAGTACAGGAAGAAGCACCAGTGCAAGAATCTGAAGAAGAAGCAGGAGAAAGAGAGGCAAGAGAAGAAGAATCAAAGGAGGTAGAACCAGAAGAAGAAGAACCAGACGACGAAGAACCCACAGAAGAAGAAGAATCAGAATCCGAAGAAGAAAAGGTGGAACCCGAAAAAGAAGAGGCAGAGCCTATAGAAGATGAAGCAAAAAAAGAAGAAGAAGAGGTGGAATCTGAAGAAGTAGGAGAAGGAAAGGTGGGAGAAGAAGAATCAGAGGAAGAATTGGAAGAAGAAGAACCAGAGGAGGAAGAATCGGAAGAAAAGGGACCAGAGGGAGAAGAATTTCCTGATGTAACCATGGCAGATATGGAGGTCCCTGAGAAAGACACAGCTCCTATCGAAATAGAAAAAGAGAAGGAATTGGTGACTCCTAATGCTCAGGTAATTGAGTTAGAACTTTAGGTACATAATTTAGAGTAGCTTGTAGCCAAAGCACAGGACGACAAAGAACAGAGCAGAGGAGAATTGACGGCAGAAATCCAGAAGAAGAAAAGAGAAGTTAAAGTCTGGAAGTACTGAGCTGCACAATGTTTCAGGCAGCTTAAGAAGGTGACCAAGAAGTTAAAGAGCACCAAAAAGAAAAAATTTGAAACATTGCAGGGTGATGAGAGTATGCGAGAGTAGGATTGAGCAAGGAATGCTTAAAGTTTGAAGTTTTTTGCATAAGTAAAGAGTTGTGTGAGGACACACAACAGTTTAGGGATGGGAGGATGTTAGCCCCCAAATTTTCTCCTTTTTTACCATTTTTCCCTTCCTAAATCATGACCATTTACCATTGTTTTACTTCTCTTACACACCCTCATCCTGCACTAGTCCAAGAACGATGACATATTTTGCATGAACTTTATATTTCATATTTTTAACTTAACTTAGCATTAATTAATTATTTATTACGTGATTTCTTACTTATAACCACTCTTGCAACTTATCGATATCTCTAATGTCGTTTGATAGTCAAGTGCTTACCATGATCGTTGATCCTAGTGCAGGATCAGATCTCGCACCAGTGCCAGCACAGTGAATCTTTGCAGAAGATCTGGACCTCCTTGATCACCACCTTGTTTTGTGCCACTTCAGCCACGACAACAGGTTAGATCCGAAGGCAGTAGAGCTCTAGCTACGACAATGAGGCAATCCAAAGGTAGCTGAGATCGGATTTATGAAGAACGAACAACTGGACATTGGCTACAGCCAATTTTGTTAAATTGCCTAATTTTGAAGGCTGAAAGCTAATTTTTACATATTAGTTATGTAATCGATTAAACGATCCTTTTGGCCTTTGGCCAAGGATCTATATAATGTGAAATGTAAATAGGACAAGACACTACTGATAAGTTTGTATAGAATAGAGATATAACCAGGAAGGTGGTAACAGGCTTGTATTTTTGTTATCACCCAAATCTGGGCTGGACTATGTAATCACGCATGTATTTGCCTCTATGAATTAATAAGAAAGGAGCTCTGCCTTATGTTTACATGAATTGTATTTTTGTTTTAAAGTTGATGTATTGATAAAGTGCTAAGCAGTGTTTTGATTTAAAAAGGGAAACGTGTTGGTTGGCTAGGGCCCAGCCAACCCAACATGTTTACCCTATTTTTTGTTCTTGTGGTTCATGTTTATACTGATAAGTATGATTTAATGTACAACACATGAATTCTCGTTTGAATGAAAGCGGATCCGTAGTGTGAAGTAGTTAGAATTGATTTTCCTGCATCTGATTTTTATTTGGTTTTCCCCGCCTGGTCCAAGTAGGAGAAATCACCCTGCACCAGTGCATGTTGGTGTGCTATTCATTTCATGCAGTTTGATTGATTTGGTTTTCCTCGTCTGGTCCAAGTAGAAGAAATCACCCTGCACCAGTGCACGTTGGTGTGCTATTCATTTCCTGTAGTTTGATTGATTTGGTTTTCCCCGCCTGGTCCAAGTAGGAGAAATCACCCTGCACCAGTGCACGTTGGTGTGCTATTCATTTCCTACAATTTGATTGATTTGGTTTTCCCTGCCTAGTCCAAGCAGGAGAAATCACCCTACACCAGTGCATGTTGGTGTGCTATTCACTTTCTACAGTTCTGTTTGATTTGGTTTTCCCGCCTGGTACAAGCAGGAGAAATGAACCTGCACCAGTGCACGTTGGTGTGATGCAGTAAGCTTTTCTTTAGTTTACTTCCAGCAGTTTTATTGCTTTCAGTACTGCTTCATGACAGGATAAATTATAAGGATTGTTTCTTTATTTTTTGCACTCTGTGAGAATTAGAAACATTCATTTTTATGTGTGCAATTTGATTTCACAACACTTGCAGTAGTTAAGCTTTTATTTCAAGAATTAAATATGAAGTGTAAGAAGCTCTGATTTGGTGCAAGAACCAGTTTCTTTCCATGGGATCTGAGTGCTCTGAACTTGAGAAAGTTCAAGCCCTTGCATGAAGGAAAACACTTTTAGTACAGACACCATTTATACCCTCTACATAAACTTATGTTCTTGCACTAGTGCAAGCAGACTACACCAGTGCAAGAAGGAAATCTCTATATAAGCAGGTTTGAAGGGCCCATCTATTGAGACTGCTAAAGTGTCTCTGCTAAAGAAAAACACACACTTAGTAGTTAATCAATATTTAGCTAGAGTGATTTCTCCTTTATCTTTAATCTCTTTTGAAAATGCATTCTTTCTTTTTCCAGTCTTAGATTATTTTGATGGTTCAATCTGCCATTTTTCTTTCTTTAGTCTAATTCTGCAATCATTCCTTTAAAGAAAGTAGGGATTGACATTAGAAACATTCATACCATCTCTGGCATTGCCTGTGCTTTGTCTCTAAGTTTACGAATCCCCCGGGTTGACAATTAAGTGTTGAGGAGTTTTCTTAAGTGCAATTCCTGCACCCAACAATAACAGGTCAATCACGAGTTTGAGAGATGAAATTTCACATTGTATCTGTAAGATTGCTTCCAAACCGTACACCAACTAAAAGGGTGTGAATCCAGTTGCATTTCTCACCGAGGTTATATATGCCCATAAGGCAGAGTACAGGATTAAATGCCAGTTTTGTTTATGAACCCATATCATTCTTTGTAGCATTCACTTAAGAACTTTGTTGATGGCCTCACCTTGTCCATTTGCCTGCAGATAATGAGTAGAACTATCATGTGACAATCCTAACTTAGCACTCAACTCAACCATCATGTGATTGCGAAAATGTGACCCATGATCTGTAACTATGGCATGTGGTACACCAAACCGGGAAACCACGTGGTTGAAAAACAAAAGAGCAGTCGTTTTGCCACTGTTTCTTATTGTTGGCATCGCCTCAACCCATTTGGTAAAATAGTCAACGATGACTATAATATACCCATGCCCCTCGACCGAGGTGGGGTTACATGTCATGAAGTCAATGCCCCATTTGGTGAATGGTCCAACTACAATGACTCGATGCAATGGTGCAGGTGGGAATCTAACTTTATGGTCATAGATTTGTCATGCATGACAACTTCTAAAGACAATTACAAAATCTTTGAATATACTAGGCCATAAGTAACTAGCACAAAGAATTCTCTGCACGGTAGCATAGCCATATAAGTTTCCACCACAAGCACCTGAATGGAAATCATTCAATGCTTTCTCAGCTTCCTCATGTGTGGGGCACGTCCATAAAATTGTATCGATACCATGATGGTAAAGAGTGTCGCTAATGATCATATAATCTTTGGCTTGGTATCGGATACGTCACTGTTGCGAGCAAGAGGTATCAGGTCAGAAAGTTTGGGTCTGGATATAGATCAGTATATCTCCATACCATGGTTCAGATGATGATATCAAGAACACAGACTCATCGAAAATTGATGGTTCAGATGTTGAATCAATGGAGGTCGAGGGAAGGTCACAAAGTAGCTCGACGAAAACTAGAGATTTCTTTGATTTGAACTTGATGAATTCCAGATCAAACTCCTGAAAAATGACTATCCATTTTGAGTATTTCCCCCCAGCAATTGATGTGACAAAATATATGTCATCTGGTTGCAATCTGAAATGACAATGGTCTTCTGGAGCACGATGTAGTGGCGAAATCTCTAAATAGCTTGCACAACTGCCAAAGCTAACTTTTCAACATAAGAGTACTTACTTTTTGTATCATTGAGATTGCGGCTCAAGTAATATATCAGATGTTCAATCCCACTTTCCTCTTGGACTAAAACTATGCCAATGGTCGTATCTACAATGGTGAGATACAGGTAATAGTCGTTTTGATAATTCAGAAAATACATTAATGACGCTCTAATCAAGATATCTTTAAGAGCATCAAAGGAAGCTTGTGCAACCTGATCCCAATGGAAGGGTATCCCCTTTTTCAAAATACGTGTAAAACCTTTAGCCATTTCAGTGTAATTGGGAATGAACCTCCTTAGAAAGTTAGCCTTCCCTTGGAGTCTCTGTAACTATAAAAGATTTAAAGGTGGAGGCAAATCAAGAATTGCCTGAACCTTTAATGGATCGAGTTGAATTCCATCTCTAGACACTATGAATCCAAGAAATCGACTAGAACCAACACAAAACACACATTTGTGCGGATTGAGTCATATCTTGTAGTGTCAGCACCGTAAAAATATTTCTCTCAAATGTTGCGGGTGATCAGTTTGCTTTCGTGAATGAACAGGTAAATTGTCAAGGTAAGGTTGAAAAATGTGCTTGATGTCATGGAAAGCATAGTTCATTGCCCTCTGAAATGCAACCCTTGCATTCTTCAAACTGAAAGGGAGTTTCTTATACTTTACTGTTCCCCATGGACAAATCAACACTGTTTTAGATTGGTCCTATGGGCGGATATTGATTTGATTGTAACCGGAAAAGCCATCCATAAATGAGAAGATTTCACATCCGACACATTCATCAATTAACTAGTCGACAAAAGGAGTAGGATAATTTTCTTTTGGACATGCCTGACTTACATCCCTATAATCAACACACACTCGAATTGTCCCTTATTTTTTCATGACAAGAACAATGTTGGAAGCCAAATCAGTAAGAGGTATAGGGTAAATGAAGCCAGCACACAAAAGCTTTTCAACTTTTGCTTTAATGGCAACAACTTTCTTTGGATGAACAGGTCGAAGTCGTTGTTGTACTAGTTTAACATCAGGATACATTTTGATTTCATGTTTAACAATACTAGAGTCTATACCTCTAATCTCCCCGTATGACCATGCAAATATATCTCGAAATTCACGAAAGAGAGTACGGTAATTATCAAGTTCTGATGGAGAACAAGATTTTCCAACATGAATGTTTTCTACAACATTAGGCTTGGTCGAAATATTAATAGAAATTGTTTCTTCAATATTTGACAGGTTTTGCTCAGAATCTACTGTATCTATGAAAAAAAAAATTGAAATAAAATCAACAAATGAAGGGTGGTTAAGTTCATTTGAATAATCTTCAATGTCATCTAGAAGATGGGAACGATGATGATAATCTTCCCAAGGTTCTTCTCCTATCATCATTGATTGGATAATTCCTTCATCCGTAGAAAATATACGTGAAAAAGGATCCGAAGAAGTACCATATTCTAATGAATGGTCTACCCATACAATTGGTGAAAGTGGATTTGGGTTTGTCGCACAAGCCAAAAAAATTGATTTCTATGCAAGCTCAATGGGGCTTAGCGGCATAACTTCAGTACTACTATCAACTTCAGAATTTTTGGTAATCCTCCTTAAATCAGATGAGGTAGAGGAAATCATGTTGCAAGTCTCTACTCTTGCCACTTCTGCCAAATCAAATGGTGACAGTAGCATAAAAGTACCCATTAGGGAAGGATCTTTAAAGAGACCTACACCAACACTTTGAAGTGATACCGGGGGTCCATGTACCAATGGAATGCTTCCAGTAGCATGAGAACTAGATGCAAAAAAGGAAAGCTGATCGATAACTGTGATTCCACCTTGATGAGGGAATGAAATCATACGAAAGTACGTGGAATTCATAGCAGCCATAGCATATACCCATGGCCTTCCCAATAAAATTTTGTATTCAAGAGGTCTGTCAGCTACCTCAACTTCAACAATAACTGTTTTCCCCCTAAATCAATTTGCAGGTTACTCAAAATCCCACAAGGCATATATGTGTGTCCATCGAAAGCTTTTAACATTGTTGGTGATCGTGACAACGATGGTGAACCAAGTGTTTTCTAGCAGCTCATTGACATAATGCAAGTAGATGCCCCCTCGTTAATAATAGTTTGGTGAACATTTTTATTAAGAGCTTGTATTTGAATTAAGAAAGCTAATTGTGCCAGTAACTGTGGTGTATATCCCGCATGGTTAAAAACCACAAGATTGGAATCTGTAGGGTCTATTCCACCAATTGCTAATAGTAAAGCCTACTTTTGGGAGGGACAGTTTTGTAACACCTCGAGCGTCGACATAGCAAAAGGTGATTGAGCAAGGTCTTCTACTATGTTATAATTCTGAGCTGCTCGAGCTCGAGGGTTAAATGTCAATTTATGCACAACTCCCTTTGGTGGTTTTATTGTCAATTCTAGTGCAATAGGTGGTGGAATATTTTCAGATGAAGTTGAAGTCGAAGGATTAGGTTGATCAGTGGCCTAATTATTCGACGATGACGGTGGATTTCCATAATATTTATTTCATGTCAACACCAAAACTTTGTTTTTAGGCTTTGTAATGGATAACATAAGTACTTGGGATGTGGAAGCATGGTCTGTCACAACCAAATGTGTCTCTGGGTTTGGAAACGGATCAGTCAACACTACAGATGTGTTAGAAGTCTTTAAAAGCTTAGAGACTTCCGAGCGGTGTGGACAATCTCTTGTAAAATTCTCGTCATTACATATTAGACATGGATAACGAGGTTTCCTTTCCAAAGTAGAGGAATCAGATGATTTCTCTTGAGGGGGATTATCTTGATTCGTCTGTTTTTCCCCTTCTTCTTGCCTCTTGATTGCTTTTGATTCTTGCCCTTGTCAGATGACACGACATTGACTTCGGAAGCAAGAGTGTTTTCTGATGCATTAGAAGTTTGATTGGAAATGGCAAGTGTTTGACCAGATGGTCTACCTGCCGTTTGCGTGCTCGAAGAACCAATCACACCATCATCGGCATGAGAGTCCTTACTCGATTGTGGAGGAGGAAGAATAGTGAAAGTTGGTCGGGGTGCATTCGAAATCTTGTTGTAGAGCGTGCCTGATTGTGTATAAATCAAATCTAAATATTGGGCACAAGAAATTACTTGCTCTTCTGTGACAACTCTGCATTTCGCCACATCCTCGATGATTGATGGAAACAAGGATTTTATAAACCACTCAGCCAAAAGCTGATCAGGAACATAAGTCTTAACCATTCGACGACAACACCACCACTCATGTATATGATATGATATATGAGTAGCAGTAGTTTGTTTAAATTTTGTTAGGAGTTTTGTTCTAGTATTGTATCTGATAGGTAACTGGAAGTGGGTCAAAATTTTCGTGGCTAGAGTCGTAAGGTTGTCGAAAGAAGCTCATGGTAACTCAATGTACCACTTCACAGCCGGACCAGTAAGCGTTCTTTGCAAAAGACGGAGTCTAACTGAGTCATCATTTAAGTAGTTTGATGAACACCACAAATGAAATGTCATGACATGATTTGATGGGTCTTCTCCGAGATTTCCATTGAATTTTGGAATGTCAGAAGGTAAATTATGCAGAATCACCAGCCACCAAGGTGCATATAAGATTGGATCATTAGTGAGCTGGTTTAAATCTGGTAATTCAGGAGTTGCTACAAACAACAACTATCAATTCAAGTCAGGTTGAGCATACCCAATATATGATTTGGAATTTCCTGAGCAATAGGTCTTTGCATACCAGCATAGGGCATCTGTATCTGTTACCCTTGATATGGTGGTTATTGAACAAATCCGGTATAAGGTGGTTGTTGATAACCAAGTTGAATTTGTAGTTGCCCATAACCAGCAAAGCCTTGTTGACCAGGACCTTGGTAAGCTTGATATTGTTCAAATACAGGTTGAGCTTGTTGGGAAGGTCCAAATTGGGGTTGGAATTTCTGGAATTGAGGCTGTTGATATTGGGGCTGCCACTATTGTTGAATGAATTGTTGATGTTGTTGGTACAATTGTTGTTGATTTAACGGTTGTTGTTTCCAAACAATGTAAGGTTGACTAGGTTGTGAATAAAATATACCTGTGTAAACCTGAGTTACTTCGGATAAAGGTACACTAACTTGTGGTTGTTGGATCCTAGACACAAGCAGTTGTTGAATAACAGCCTGAGAAACTTGGGCCTCTTGACCCGAAACTTATGGTTGCGAGGTAGAAGGACAAGCTTATATAGGTTGAGATACAACTGTTTGAACTTGTGACTCGAGTATAGTTGTAACAACAGGTGTAGTAGGAATAGCTGACACAGTTCACATTAGTTGTGTTGGATACACAAGCCTTGGTTGAACTGGCATTGTTGGTTTCCATTGACAGACTCGCATTCCAGGCTGACTTAAATACGACGGGATACTACCATATGATGGTCCTCCAAGATATGGAGGATAAGGTGAATAAGCATATTGCTCTCCATATGGTGGCAATCCAGTATGTAATGGATACATAGGTCATTGTTGACTAGATTTCCCAGTTTGATATTGATATGCAAGATCAAACTATTGAGTTCCCGTAAATGAAGAACCAGGTAAAATTCCGGTTGAGGACATGGGTGATGACCATGGTGTAGAAGCAACCCCTGAGTGGGTTCCAGATAAAGATTGGTAACCAACCAGGACGAACGATTCACCATATAGATGTGACTCAGGAGTAGTAGAAAACATCAAAGAGGTTGCGATAGAAGATTTTGTTGCAGCTGCATCAAATGATATAGTCTGGGATGTTGATAGTTGTTTAGCCATAGTTAACTGACCCAATAGATGTCCTAAATAATCAATGGGTACTTGAAAAGAAGCAGGATCAAAAGGAGTAGTAAAATGAGGAGTATAAGGGTAAAGATAAAGCCTGGTTCCAAAATGGAATGGGGTTCCAAGTGTAGTATCTTCTTCAAATTCTTCCTCAACAGCAATTAAACCAGGTGGAAGAACTTCACCGTCATGTCTGTAATAGACTTTTGATGTTGGTAAAGTGGAAGTTTCAGTGGTTACTAATGTCTGAGGGTTAATTGGTTGATCGTCTTCCGGTAAAGTAACAACTTTTGAATGTTCAAATTCAAAGTCCGGATGTTCCAGTAAAAGAACAACAGTTTCAGGGAGAGGTTCCTGAACAACTTCAGGTTCATAAGTAACTTCTGTTTGAACTGTGATAGGTTCTTGGTTAACTTCTGGTTGACCTGATTCAAGTTTAGAAGTAATTTCTTGTTGAGAAATTTTAAGTTGAGGATAAACTTGTTGTTGAAAAACTTCGGTTACTGTTTCACTAGTATCAGTTATAGTGTCCTTAGGTAATTGTGAAACTTATTCTTTAGTAACGGATGTACCAGAAATAGTTGGAGTAACTGGGGTCTCAGTACTTCCTGAAATTGATGATTCTGCTAATTCAGATGAAGAACCAGGAGTTCTTGATGTACTTGACTCAGTTAAGTGAGACCGCTTTGATCAAATAGGTGTAGCTTTGGGCGGTGAAGGCGGCTTACTCGCTACTCTCCATGAACAATGGGGTAAGGGTTGATGTTCCTCCAAGATTACTGATTAATTTTGTTACAAAAAAGAAATAAACAAAAAGGGGTAATCTTGGCAAAAGGTTTACCAAGAAACTGTGAACTGCAGAATACCTCCTGGTGAACCAAGAAGTACGGGCAGGCAATCTCCCCGAATGTTGTGTTCAGTGTATCACAGTGTACAAGGCGGCCGACTCGGTTACCTAAGGATGGATATCAACCTAGTTTTGTCCTCCCATATATACCCGAAAGTACATGGAGGCCCAATCTGTATAAGCATTGTCTAATGCAAAACCACACAGTGAGAGCATTCCCATATACATTATGTACTGTAACATCGCCCTATATACATGAAGGTACGTGGACAAGCTACGATATACTCACGTACATGGAATGAGGTATCACACTCAGGATGTATTGTAGACAAGTTAGTGACAGCTGCTTTGTTTTACGATGCTGGAACATGTCTCTAGCCTAGAACCACTAAATGTTTTTCGTTAGGTGACAATGCTCCATTAGGTAAATTGATGTTAATTTTAAGTTGATCTTGCTTAGGAATTTTCCTTTCAAGTTCACCACACGATGTATTCTGAAATTCCTAGGAATGCAACTATTATGATAAGAATTATTTCCATTCAATTTAACAATGAAAATCTTAGCTAATAGGGATAGAGCAATCAGATTTCTTTCGATCAAAGAGCAAAGAGCACAATCTAATGCAATTTCCCTAAACTATTCCTATGAGAACAGACAAACTTTTTCAATGAAAAATGCATGTATTTCTTTTCGATTTCCTTAATGTGAATATGAACAAAAGGAAACTAATGCACATAAAATCAATCAATCTTTGAAAAGAACGAAGACTTTACGACAATTCTATTTTGAACAAAAATAATACTTTTTCGACACTTTCTTTCGAACAAAGATTAATCGACTATAATCTAACTTTGACTATGGATCGATAATGACAAAGAAAACATTTAAGAAACATTAATCTACCAAGTCAAAGTAGGGTTAGAAAAGAAGACAAATCTTGTTTTCTGAGAGATGACATTCATTGATCAATCAACAAGTAATCAAATAGAGGAAAATTGGCAAAAACTCAATCCAAAGGTGGGAAACTGAACCTCGGAGGATTAGCACAGCCCTAAATGGGAAACAATGCGCTTCAGAGCACTGTCCCTAAGCCAAGGGTGCTCTGTAGCACACTGTGTCCCTCACAAGCCTGCGTTGGTGATAGTAAGCCATTTCAAGAGGCAATTTGACACAGTTTTGACCAAAATTCAATGCAAAAGAGCTGAAATACAATCAATGAACACAAGTAGGGTCTGTAAGAGTGTCCTAGGAGGTGGATAAGCTACTAGGAAGGATGATCTTCCCCAGCAGAGTCGCCAATTTATTTTGGAGAATTTGGTATCTACGGATAAATACTAATTCCCTAGATAAGTATCCATATCTAGAACAACAGTTTAAAGAAATTTAGCCTTTTCCTATAAGCAATAGATAATACAAAGAAGATGAGAAGACCTACTTGTAGTTTCTCTTTCCTCTTGTCTCCTTTGTATTGATCTTGTTGCTCCTTCCCGTACTTAACACGCTTGAGAAGTACCTGTAAGAATCAATAGAAGACAGAGAACCGATCAAAGAAAAATATCTATTGAATACAAGTAAATGGAATCAGATACATTCACACATATAAGCATCATATAACAAGATAAGCATATGGGAAAAAGGTTTAAATACTTTATAAGAAGGAATTACAACCATCAAGTCTAATTCAAAGTCACTCCTCCAGCTTGGATCCCATCCACATCACATCAAAATCATGAAAAACTTGTAGCATAACAATACTTGTCTCAAAGTCAATTCTCATAGCAACATTATCTCCTTACAATTCAACATAGTCCAAGCCCTGATCACTTAGATGAGTGTTCAATTTATAGGAGGATGAAGGGGGTTATGTCATAAATGGGGGTACTGAATGGCCTTCCATACTCAGAATTAGTTCCATGGAGGAAGGGATGAGAGGATAGGATGCATCTTAACTCATTCCTCATCCATTTTTGAGGTCATAGGAGTTCATAAGTGAGAGAAAATTCTAGATGACTCCAAGAGATATGAATATTCCCAAACCCTATGTGAATTTCACTCAATCTCTCACAGCGCAGGTGAAATAGGGACTAAGTGCTTTCCAGAACAACCTGGCATGGACTCAACTGCTCTGCAGTGCACCCTTACATGGGCCTACCTGCAGTGGTCCCTTTTGAGGTCATTTCAGGATGTCTTCAAGTCATGGAAGTATTTGGGAAGGAGGCATTCAAAAGGGTGACTTGTTTATGGCATGTAGCAACTAAAATTATGGTTTTATGAACCCTAAAACACTAATATGGATGATGGGAGTGATGTGCCCAATTGGATCTGTAACAGTTCTTCATTTCCATGTTCCTATCAGTTGTATTTTTTCTATGTATTATCCATAATTATAGGCCCATTTTTTCCTAATAAATTTAATATGAAGGAAGATTGCATTTGCTACAAATTTTTTGTTGTAGTGTGATTAATCGTTCCATTTTATTTTTTGAGTTAATATACTCGTGTATTTATCTTATCTGCAATTTCAAAAATATTTGAGATAAATATTTTCTAGGCTTCTAATTCTTTTTTGGAGTAAAGTAAATCATATCTAGTACAAAATAATTTAACATGTCTAAGTTTCATTCCACCTTATTACTCAAATCTTTGGCCATGATATTTTTCTTCTTCCTGTCTGTCTTCCAGTTCTTCAAGTTGAGCTGTCGATGTAGTTTCTAACACTTCTCTTTTGTATGAGCATCATTGTTACAACGATTATAATGGATGCTAGGATATTTGCACTTGTGTGTTGTGGTTGTAGTCCTTTTTTCCTTCCCCCTTTAAATTTCTTCTTGCCTTGTTTGAAATATTTCTAGTGTTCCTTCTGCTTCAACCCACTTGATTTTCCTTATTCCATACCTATGTTTTCCAAGTATTATGCCTCCACACAAGCCTCATCTATCATTCATGGTTTGAAAATCATCAATTTCTTCCAAAATGGTTGTGTAGACACCAAAAATATTTGAGTATTATGCTTGGGTTCTTGGTAGAGATACCCAACATTATTTCCAACTTCCTAAATTCTATGGTGTGCTCCTATACACTCTTCCCCTATCTCTACTTGAACTGATTCCATCAAATCCACCAATCCTATACATACTTGATAGGGTCGAACTGTGACTCTGTGAGAGTTTCTAAATCTTCTCACTTAGTCATTAGAGGATGCCCCTCTAGCCTCAAGGTTTTTGTATGGCATTCCCACTAGCTCAAGTCATGACTATCTAGTTTTACTCTATGTAATGAACACTAAAATAGACCTTTAACTATTGTAGCTAGTTATTTAATTTCAAAGCGTTAATTTCAACTTCATACAGTTGGATTTCAACCTTCACTTCCATATTGAACGAGGGTTGTGAATGGTTAATGGAATTCAAACTAGGTTGCTCTTTTCTAAGTTCTCTCTTTTCCTCCTTCTCTATTTCTTCTTGATCCCTCAACTTTCCTTTCGATCTGACCTTTTAGTTGGAACCTCCATTTTCTCCAATTCCAAGATTATTTTCCAAAACCACCATAATAAGGTTCACATTACTATCGATGTCTACGACCTACTCTTCCTAGCATTAGGAATCTATCATCTGTTGGATTTCTAGCGTTATAGATATGTCATCCATAGCTTGGGTTTTACCACTTTTAGCTGAACCAACCTGGATCCTCTACAACTACCCATAATATACCCAAGGAAATCTTCTCTGATACCAACATGATTCATAAATTACCATGTATACTCCATTGGAAAATTCACAACATATTTGATAAAATATTTACTGAAATCCAAAATCTATGCTATAAGAGGTAATTTTTCTTTGCATTTTTAGTTTATTAAGTAATTGTGTTCTGCTTATGCATGTAAAATATAAAATGAGATATATAGAGAAAATATAATTTAACAATCACTCAAAAGCCATAAGACACCCATATATGATCTACGAAACCCATTCAAGAGAAAACCTAATTGGAAGGTGAGGTTGCTCTTCTCTCTCTTTGTTTGAATGGAAAATGGTGCAAAAATAAAGGAATGGGACTTATGGCTCATGGGAATCTATAGGACACAAATCCTCTCTATTATTCCCTCTGTTAATCCACTCTTAGTTGCTCTACTCAATTATTGAACAAAATGCCTTACAATATAATTGAACACGTTTACCTCCTAATACCATGATTATAACATAGCCTGATAACTAGAATCAAGTAAATTTGACCCATGTAGAAATTAATATAAATTTTCTACTACTGATGAATTCGAACTGAAAAAAAGATATTACAAATCTCCTCTACAATACTACAAAATGGAAATTACAATCTAGAAACACATGTAAAGACATGCAATCATCAAAACCAAAAACAAACAATGATTTTATAGGGGAACCCAATTGGGAAAAACCATTCCACTCCTTTTCATTAGTAAGATGAGAATAAGAAACTATTACAATGTTTTTCTTCAATCTAAAAGCAAACCCTACACTTTAAACTTATTATCCTACTAATTGTCTTGCTTTGGCCAACACTTAGCCAATTCAAGGCTCCAACTTCCTCCCATTTCCTTATGCAATCCTGGAGAAATTCAACTCCTAAAGAATATGGGAATTCCTTATTTCCTTGTGCAATTCCCAAGGAATAGATCACCTGCATCAATTTCAATCTTGTACACTCAACTAGTATAAAATTAACAATTACAGTGTGCCTTTTCCTCCACTACAAATAGGAAATTCAAATTCCATGCATGTTTGGGCTAGTTTTAGTTGTTTGACTAGTTTAACTGAGAAATTAGTGAGTTAATAACAATTCTACTACTCAAATGATCTTCAACTAACTCAACTAATGACTTGAGCTCAGTTAACTGAGTTCAACAAAAAATAACTGAACTAGATTGCTAACTTTTAGCAATCACTACATGCACAACTCTACTTCTAGCCTATAAATTGAATTTACTGATCTAATTAGTAGACATGGTTATCTCACACAATTTAACTACCATCCAAGTCATCTTACTAATGTGGAAAGTCAAATTACTAAATTTGACTAGGGCACAAGTCAAATTTAGCCTTTCTTGCTACAATTTCTAAAACACCCTCTTAGAAAGAAATGGTTTTTGCACCACCCCTATCCTGCACTTGTGGAATTCAAATTTTCCTCCTAAAAATGACTTTGTTAATATATCTGCATCTCGCTCCTTAGTTGGAATGTATTGTAGTTGTCTTCAAATTTGTCTTCAAATCTACCATGTCTCTCTTCAAATATGTCTTCGAATCATCCATCTTAGCTTCCATGCCCTTTATCTTAGATTCCACACCATTTATCTTAGCTTCTGTTAGCTTTTGTTAGCGTGACATTTGTTGCACTTGTTCTTGTAATTTTGATATATCATGTAGCATTTCTTCCTCTTCTTAATGAGTCATGCTAGAGCTTTCAGGTTCCTTACTAGGTGTTTTCATTTTCTTTCCTCGGGGCATCAGTTATCGATAATAATTCTTTACTATGCCCTTTGAATTCCTTCAAACCCAGCTTACGCAAAAATTTAAAAAAAAAACTACACACCTTTTTTCACTTTGTAGAAGCCTGATATTAAATCTGATGTATCTCTATAATTCCAGATCCTCCAATTCTGAAATTGCGACCTATAGTAGCCTTCTGCATCCTCTTTCCAATGCCACAAGTCTAAACCAAATTGGATTCTCCAAGGAAGAGTTATGCGAAATCTCCCACAGTGACTTGATTATAGACTAGTTCAGTAGAGCGAACTTGTACGACGTGCCACGAGTCACTGTTTTGATCTTTGGATCTGAAAAATTCATACAAGAAACTACCGTCCATGCTCTTTCTGTACCTTCTTACAAAATTTCAATCTGATCCCCAAAGAGAAAGTTATGACGATTTTCCCCAGGTCACCTGTTTGGAATGTAATTCAAGAGTCTGCAAAAAGACCAACTTCCTCAGATCATTTCTCCGCAAATATAGCGCGAAAATCTCTGAAATTCTGACTCGAGGTTCAGCGCGATTTCTTATCAAATGGGTTTTTTTTGCAACTTCTGAAACGTCGCAGAAAAAAAGTTATAGCGAAAATGCCACGATGACCTGTTTGGAGCAGCGAAACCCTAGAATCCAAAGCTCTGATACCAAATGTTATGAAACCAGCTCAAGAAAAAGATAGAAAAAATAGATCAATGCCTTAAAATTCAGCCTCTTTGAGGGGTAAACCTCCTTTACATTACATAAATGAACAATTCTTGGATGATTCAAATGACAAAACCTCCTTTCTATATATAGGAGTCTAAGGAGTCACAATATAATCCAGCGGACCTAACAATAATAATATAAAGCCACAAAAATAACAATAGAGGGATTCTATGGGGCACAGTAATAACAATATGGGGGCAATAGGGGCACAACAATATTAATAAGGGATTTAACTACAATAGTAATGGGGTAATCACTATTATTATAGGGACCCAACAGTAGCATCATAATTCTCCTTTGCACGCAATCTAGCAAGTGATGGTACGTGATATCAATGTGCTTTGACCTGCCATGAAATACTAGATTCTCAGAGAGTTTAATACAATGTTGATTATCGCAATAAATCACTATTGGACTCATCTCCTAACTCAAAATACCCATAAGTAATTTCCTCATCCATATGGCCTCACATGATGCTTGAATTGCATCCATGTATTCTACCTCTACTGAGTTGAGTTCCATAGACCTTTGTTTCCTACTACACCAGCAAATAGCTACAGTCCCAACATTGAAGATAGCAACTAAAGTAATTTTCATGTTTGATGGACTGCCTGCCTAATATACATCA
The DNA here is from genome assembly GCA_031772625.1 of Pinus tabuliformis. NCBI lineage: Eukaryota > Viridiplantae > Streptophyta > Pinopsida > Pinales > Pinaceae > Pinus > Pinus tabuliformis. The sequence goes on along the minus strand of CM062809.1, from coordinate 486,072,857 downwards.
GTAAAACCTTGCAACTTTACTCCCTCTGTCCTCTTGTACCATAACCCATAATTGTTTGTGCCTCTAAAGTATCTTAACACATGCCTTGCTCCGTTCCAATATATGTTGGTAGGATTCACCATGGATTGACTCAACTGATTAAATACATAGTATATGTCATGCCTTGTGTTCACCAAATACATCAAAGATCCCATAATTTGTTTGTAGATGATAGCATTGACTGCCTCTCTTGAGGAAGCACTCTCCTTCCTCCAGTTTGTAGCTAGAGGTATTTTCATAGGCTTGCAGTTCTCCATGTGAAATCTCTAAAGTATTTCAAAGGAATACTTCCATTGACTTAAAAACAACTCACCATAACCCTACCATACTTCCAACCCAAGGAAGTAATGCATCAAGCCCATGTATTTCATCTCGAATTCTCTTGCAAGGTCCTCCTTGTAGAGTGGATCAACTACTCATCCGCTATAAGTAACAAGTCATCAACATACAATAACAAGATAAGAAACTTTCCATATACCACAATGTGATAGAGATTGTCATCTACTTCACTTTTGGTGAAGCCCAATCCATTGAGATATGTGTTGATCCTAGTATACCATACTCGGGGTGCTTTTGGTTATACGCACATGTGTCTCCCTATCATATGTCTCAAATCCCTCTTGATGCTCTATGTAAATATATTCCTCAACAAATCCATTGAGAAAGGTGGTATTCACATCTGTTTGATGGATCTTCCACCCCATGTATGCAACTAATGCTCGAGTCGTTCTGATTGAGGAATATCTTTCCACCAGGGTAAATGTTTCCTCATATTCCACTTCCTCTACATGTCAGAATCCTTTGGCCATAAATATGGCCTTGTACGTCCCGATGCTCCCATCAGCTACATGTTTCACTTCGTAGATCCATCTGGAACCAACCACAAACTTGTTATTTGGTCTCGAAACCACCTCCCATACATTTTTCTTCATGATGGAGTCATACTCCTCCACCATGGCATCAACCAACACTGGTTAAGAAATTGCTTCCTAAAATGAAGGATTTGACTCAATGAGTTTTTCCATGTGAGCCATATATCCAGTGTACCTATCTCGTGACTTCCACTACCTGCACTGAGATGTAGGATCTCCCCCATGATTTTGTGCATCCTACACCATTCTTTCAAATTATTTGGTTCTCTTCATGCCCTCTTTGGAATATTTTGGTTGAGTGGGTTCCTCCACTTAGCCTCCTGTATGCTCCTCCATTTGTGGCTGCTACACAACATATTGAAGATTTTTCTGAGGCTCCTCCAGTGGGATACTTAGCTCTCGCTCTATAGATAATCCCATAGCCTTCACCTCATCAAATTTGATATCTCTCCTTATTACTATGACTCTGAGTGATAGAAAATAAACCTATTGACAGTGCTAGACCCACCAGCATGTCAAGGGGATCTCCGTGATAAGAATTCCCAACTAGACCTCAAACAGTTTAGAGTAGGATTCCCAATAGTGGGTGGTAATGTAGCGCCTTGACCGCGTTAGCGCGCAGAGATAAGTATGATATCTTTAGTTAGAATAAAGTGTGTGACCTTGCAGTGAGTCAAGTGAGATGCATGGGGGTTCTAACACACTGAGGGGAAAGGAAGTGTGTCCCTTAGAATCCTGTAATAGTACACAAGCTGAAAGGAACAAACGAGCGGAATGACATCACAAGTTGGAAGAAGAATAATCCACAAACCAAAGTGACGGGCTAATCCAACAACATGCCTTCAACAAGATTCATACAATTCCATACAAAATATTTCATACACAAATGTGTAAGTTAAACAACATAGATTGCTAAAGCAACAAAAATAGTCCAACTATAATAACAACATATGCATGAAAACGTGTTGGCTCAGTTATATTATTAAGTGAAAGTAACATTCATACATAAACCATTGAAAGCTACTAGCCCCAATAGTGGAACATTACAGTCAACACCTCTTGCTCCTCCAAAGAATTTTACTCACTCTACGTTGTGGAGAAGCCAAGGCTCGTCACAATACTCCCAAGCCTTCTCTAAGCCAAAGCCTAGCCAAAATATTGGCTCCCAAAATCCTCTACTATGAGTTATGAAATTCTATATATAACAAAAGGTGGGGTGACCCTTGACATTCCCCTTTGACTCTTTGACTACCCTCATGACTCTTCAACTCCTTTACAAATAACTCTTTATATTACATAGTGATTTTTCACATACCACTGATGACACTTGGAATTTCACTTACAATATATTTACAAATAATATACAATTTCAACATACACCCATGTGGGACAAAATAGGCTTGAGTCAGCCTAACAAGAAAAACACCATCACTCAGAAGCTTGGGGAAATACCAACTCAGCAACATCCTCTTGATGGTCTTTGGTGATAAATTGATACCAAACTTGGTACTACGCTATTGTGTCCCTATACTATTTGGTGATGTCTTTCTGGAAATAGAATCTTGCCTCCATGGCTTCTAGGTATATGGTCCTAGAACCTTTGTCCAACTCATCTTGAAGCATGCGCAACATTGTCCTGAGTGTGGTTGGACCACTGATGTACCTCTGCATGTTTTATGTGCTCAGCTGCAAGTCATCATTGGTGGCCTCTCACATCAACTACTCCATGTACCTATCGACCTCCAGTCGGACTTGGTTCTTCTCAATGGCTTCAGTGAGGGAACCGATTGAAGGGATCCTATGTGTCCTCACCATGACATCCAGACTCTTGAACAACTGTGCATAGGAAGCCTCAATGTTACTAATACGCAGAGGGAGTTTCTCATAGTTCTGGATCAACATATGGATCGTGCTTTGTCTTTCTCTACCTGTGGATTCATTATATTATGCAAGTAAAATGGGGCTCCCTTGTATCTCAATGTCCATTCCTATACGTGTGAAATAACAACATGTGTGTCTTTGAGAGTTTGGGTAATCTTCATGCACTACTACTGAAAACCATATAGATGGACAACTACCTTGTTCACGTGACAAATCCATCATAAATTCTCTGCATGGTGGTCTCAAGAGTTGATATTTCAATAAGTATCGCTTTCCTCATTTCTACCATAGCGGATCCCACGAATTGTTCTGCCCTTAGTCTGGCCTCTTGCAAGTCCTTTTCCATCATATCATTTTTTGCTAACAAGAACTTGATAGTTGAGTTCATGGCTTCTGCATAAGACTTAGAGGCATCGACCAAGGTAGCTGGATGTTTTCTAACATCTGACACAATCACCCTTTCCTCCATATGTGCAGGTGATGCATGATCATCCAAGAGATGATTTCTCCACGCTTGTACAATCCTCTACCGTGACTCATAAAATGATAGATTGTACACATTTGTCATTGGATTATCATCAAGGAGAACAACCTCTCCTTTCTCGCTCAGGACTGATTTTGATTCTAGAGGTGGTGGAGACTATGGGGTGACCTCTAATATTCTTGGCATGAGGGCGATATCTTGGTCATGTGGCTCCTATTCTAACCCCATGTCTGTGGCTTCAACCATTTTCTCAATCTACTGAGCAAGTTTCCGAAGCTGCACCTGCTCACCCTCTTCTTCATCAGTTGATTGTTCTGACTCATCGACCTATATGAGCATAGTTTGTTCTATCATAATGCCTTCCCCTTCTTCTTGTTCCTATTTATACTTTTGTTCCCTCTCTCTCCTTCTTAGCTCCTACTCTTCTTTCAACTTATTCCCTTTTTCCTACAACTTCCTTTCTGCATCCTCAAACCTTTGCTTCTCTCTCTTCTTCCGTTCTACTCTCTTTATGCATTGTTTCCTCTTTTCCTCCACTTCCAAAGCTACTCACTCAATGAGAGGATATTCTCTGAACTTGTAGTTTTTCTCAACCTCTGGGTTCTCAAAAATCTTCCTCTTGTCTTTGTCCTATGTCAGTTTGAGCTCACTGTTGTTGTTGCTGCTGCTTCTTTTGGTAACAATACCTCCAAGGGTCTTCCTCTACCCAATGAAATGTCCCATGGATCCATGGATAATACACTTTCGCACAGTGGTTCTTGCATATGAAGTTCGGATCATATGGATTGTAGTCCTTCTTGCCGAGCTCAAACTTTTCTAAGTCCTTGGCCTCGACATCTACATCCTTCAAGCTCCGGATCTTGTACAATCCAATCTGAAAAGGAAGAGCGGGCCATGGTACCTTCTTCCTCCCGTGCAGTCTTGTTGATAACCCTATGGAGATGTGATATGCAACCTCTTTCATGAACAACTTATCCGTGGTAAACCTTGGTAGCACATGCAGAGGTTTCTCTCGGCCAAACATCCCGATGAAGGTGCCATCGGGTGAGGCATACCAATCTACAATGTTGAGTAATGCCTGCATCGCTTATTAAGACATGCAATGTGGATCCTACTCAAAGATCAACTTGTAAACTAGGATGATGAAATGGTCAGATAGCCTCACCATGACTCCTCGGTAGCTGCACTCAGAAAGAAACTTGTAATAAATGTTCACAACATTCTCTGATGGTGTCCATGTCTAACCCATGCCAGGAAACTGATGTTGGGCACAGATTACATTAAATAGGTACGCAAACATATAGAATATCACTTTCTCATCCTTGGGTGGATTCCAAACATTAATCACATGCACTTTTAGCTAAAGAGCCAACAAATATGACCAGTTGAATGGCCTTCCTTTACTTTCCAACTGGTCCAACACAACCATCCAATTCTGCGGAAAGGTCTCCATGCTCTCTTGACCATACAAGTGACATGAAAAGATGGAAAAGAGTTGGTAGGCCTTTCTAAGTGAATTATTCTTGTAAACATGATTGGATGTCGACCTGAACTTCGACGTATCTTTCACCCAACACTTCATGATGTCTCTAGTGTTCACATTGCTGTTGGGGGGTATAGAAAAGTGCGTCCATGTGGTTCATTGGTTGTGGTAAGTGATACATCTAATGATAGTTTTCCATTTGGAAGGTAGCAAGATGTGTTCCACTAGCACTTCTCAATTTCATCGTCTCGGGATTGGTATGTGAGACAATCCACTGAATGATTTCCACAGATGGGAAGGCAGGGTACCTACATGTAACCTCATAAAATCCTAACTTATGGATGTTGACATAGACCTTCTGATCTTCAAGATATTCCTTGAAACTGCCTGCAAATATATCCTTGATTTCCCGCAATCTTATTTTTATGTCCTTCTCTATGAACAACTGTGTGTCTACATAGACTAGAAAGTTCATTGACACCTATTCAACTACATCCTCAATGTTTCTCTCGACAGTATCATTTGATACAGCTCTCTTGGAATCCATGTTACCTATATTGCTGAAAAGCTTCTCAACAATTGATGTACCTGGAGACACAAAGGACACTCATGGCATGAAAATGTCAGCCTGAAATAAAAAGAACTTTAACCATAGATCAAGAAACAAACTGGGAAACTGCTGGGAAAGATTGCACAATTATGGGTTTTTGAGGTGAACGATTGTCAGCTGAATCTGTGCATTGTGTAATCCCAGCTGCCAGTGAGGAGGTGATGCTCACTGGAACTGTGCAATGCGTAGTTCAGTATGGCATGTGTTGTCTGGGACTACGCATTGCGTAATCCTAGTGGCCAAGGCTCTGGGACTCGCTCCTGGAACTACGCAGTGTGCAGTTGGAGCCAGTCACTGTTAGCCTCTGCACAATTCCTGAAGCCAAGGCTGAGCCTTGAGATCCAGAAATTCACACTGCATGCTGGGAAGAGATACATCTAGGCCAAGGAAGCCCAGATCTACCCAAGGGAAACATGAAAATGAGAAGATCTGAAAGTGTAAGAGGTGGTTGGTGCAATGCGTAGTTCAGTCTAGCTTGTGCTATTTGGGATTGCGTGACCAAGGCTCTGGGACTCGCTCCTAGAACTGCGTAGTGTGCAGTTGGAGCCAGTCACTATCAGCCTCTGCACAATTCCCAGAGCCAAGGCTGAGCCTTGAGATCCAGAAATTCACATTGCATGCTAGGAAGAGCTACATCTAGGCCAAGGAAGCCTAGATCTACCCAAGGGAAACATGAAAATGAGAAGATCTGAAAGTGTAAGAGGTGGTTGGTGCAATGCGTAGTTCATTCTGGCTTGTGCTGTTTGGGACTGCGCATTGCGCAATCCTAGTGGCCAAGGCTTTGGGACTTGCTCCTGGAGCTGTGTAGTGTATAGTTGGAGCCAGTTACTGTCAGCCTCTGCACGATTCTTGGAGCCAAGGCTGAGCCTTGAGATCTAGAAATTCACATTGCATGCTGGGAAGAGCTACATCTAGGCCAAGGAAGCCCAGATCTGCCCAAGGAAACATGAAATCGAGAAGATCTGAAAGTGTAAGAGGTGGTTGGTGCATATCTGAGTGGATGATGATGCATGCAATAAAAACAAATGCAGGAATTAGTCAAACAAAAGAACGATGAAGCTTAGGGAAGGAGTCATCGCAAGGACGTCTATTAGTGCAAAAATTGGGTTATGCATGCAACACTTGGGAAAGGAAATGAAAAACTTAGAAAAACACTTATACAATCTAAAAAAACTCAAAATACTAGTGGTTGTTCAATCAAACATGTAAGACAACACTCTCATAAGGCAAGGAAACAAAAGCGATAGAAAAAGTAGTAAAAGACTAGAAAAGAAAGTCTTACGCAGAAACGTTGCACTAACTATGTCAAAGGTTCCTAGATCTCCTTAGGAATGCTAGAGCTCCAAGATCGAATGTGAAAATAAGCTCTGGCGCCATCCATTAAATATATTTGATCAAATTTAGGGTTTATGACGTGAAGTCCAAAAATGTAGGAAAATGTGACACATGGCAGAAGTTTCCAAAAATAGCTCAAGTGTAACTACGACTTCTAAAAATAGATCCCTATTTTTTATGTATTCTTTTTCACTTTTTTCTTTCTTCCTTTTCAGGAAAGGTTTTCATACATGCACAAAGAAATTGTGCATTTCCAAGGAGAACTAGGCAACTCACTAGCACATGCATCACGCAGTTGTTGAGGGAATGCTTCTGCGCAATTCCTGGGTTGAGTGGCTCTGGCTTCCACTCATGCTTTGTGAAATTTCCCAGCTAAAGGCAATCTACTAGTTGGGTCTACGCAATTTTGGAGCCAAAGCTCACTGTTGGCTTGAACTGTGCATTTCCTAAGAGTAAGGCTAGTTTCCCTCTAGGATTGTGTACATCATCAAGGTAATGCTAGAACTAGACTGCAACCAAGTGGGGAGGTCTTCTTGTGGTTAGATAGCAAAGAAAGTAAGAAAACACAAGTTGTAAAGAATATTTAGATAAAACTCAAATGAAAGCACAAGTACCTGGTCAGTGTAAGATAAGTTGTTGGGATTTAGTAGGGAGGCTCCAAAATGAAGTGTAGGAAAAATTTTGGAGGGTGGTTGTAGCCACTACAACAACACCCAGTAATTATATGGTGTCTCTGTGTATGCTACAAAGACTCCCATATCAACTGTAGGCTCAAGTTTCTTCCTACTATCCTTGGAGACATGACAATACACAGTAGCTCCAAAAATTCGAAAATCAGTTACATCTGGCTTCCTCCCATAGAAAGCTTCTTTGGGTGTAATCATGCCAAGTATTTTATGAGGGCTCTTGTTCTGCAAATAAACTGTGGTGTTTCATGATTCTACCCATATGTAATGATAACCCTTGATCATGCAACATGGATCTTGTTTCTCCCACTATGCTTCTATTCTTCCTTTCATCCACCCCATTTTGCTGTGGGTTATGGGGTGTTATCAATTCTCTTCTTGTCCCCTCTTTGGCACAAAATTCCTTGAAGATGTTATAAGCAAATTCTACTCCTTTATCACTTCTCAAGGCTTTCAATTTCTGACCAGTTTCCTTTTCAACCAATTCTTTGAATTCAACAAAGTTTGAGAAAACTTCATCCTTCTTCTACATGAAGAATATCCAACATTTTATAGAAAAGTCATCAACAAAAATCATGTAATGCCTATATTTTGTTGGATAGGCTGTAGAAAATGGTCAACATACATTAGAGTGGACTCCCTCCAAGATTGATCATGCTCTGCTATCTCAGCCCTCAAAAGTGGATTTGACATATTTTCCAATGTGCATCCCTTAAAGACATCATGCTAGTTAAGGGTGCATTTCAGGAGATCGATGGTAATTTGTTGCATGATTTTTAAGGCCCCATTGTGTAAGTATCCCATGCACCTGTGCTAGAGTTCTCCAACATCTCAACTTTGCACCTTTTCTTCCTTGCTACTCAGTGAAACACAAGCTTCCACTTCACGTTTGTAGAGTTTTTTTCACTCTAACTCCAATATGTTTCACTTTCCTGGTAGCTACATGTCTCAAAAAGGCTTCCCCCTTACTGAAAACAACATCATAGCCTTTATCCTCCAATACATCTACAAATATCAAGTTCTTTCTTCTTCAGCCTAGGTACATACAAAACATCTTTCAGATAAATATGGGAGCCTGAATCCCTCTTAAAGGTTACAATTCCAATTCCTTTGGTACTGTACCTCCCGTCATCCCCAAGTTTTATGTGCATCTGGAGCTCATTCTCTTCTAGGCTACTGAAGAATTATTTGCACCCTGTCATATGGAATGAGACACGTAAATCTAAGCACCACACACTCCCCATTACAAGGTTGGCAATGCATGCAATTAGGGTGAAGTCTAATTCGAATTGTGAGCAAGTGATTCACCTCCTACTCCTTATTAAGGCTTCCTATTATATTTCTTGTGCAGAAAATGTAACCACCCCTCCCAAATTTACCCACTTTCACCAGCTCGTCAGGGTAAACATGAGATGAGGGCTACTACAACATGACTCAACCTCCTAAGTACAGTTAAGGAAGTGGAATCGACAACCTGAAACTTTACTGACCTTCATCAGGAGCTACAGGACCCCTAGGAGCCAAACAACCACTCTAAGTGCCATAACCATGAGATGAATTTCGTTTTGAGTGATATGGACTCCCAGTCACTTGCATAATAAGGAAAGCTAGTGACTGTAACCATCCAGTCACATGGATAACCATGCCTCCTTGTGACTGCAGTTTAGATTTCCTAGTTCTAAGCTTGCGATGCCAAAATCTGAGCCACTTTTTCAGGGCTAGGATCTAGACCTCTTCCCATAACTTGGTAGAACTTTCTAGAATGATGAATGACACAAGGATAAAGACATTAATTAAAAACTTAGTTGATAAATTGACCTAACCACGCCTAACCATGACAATCATTTTGTTAAACATGTTGAGAACATGAAATCTACAAGTCACGAATGCATATTTGAACATAGGTGTATGATACTTGTCTGAGAATCAACAAGAATGTCTAATTCCCTCTCACAATAGCTGTAATTAGATCTATTATATTATGAATTCATTAACCATTCATCAACAAATCAAACATATAAAGAGCCATAGTTAGAACCTGCTATGAAACCATGCTTATAACCAGTATATAACCAGAATAATAACCACGATAGAATAGTCATCAAAGCCACACAATAAAAATTACAAATACTCATGAAATATAAGAGGACAATAGCTCTTATTGACATATGCAGAAGCCAACCAAGTCAGGGAATTCCACTCACCACATGACCATATATTAGGCTTAACCAAATATTTCTTTCATCCAATAACCCCTATGCCATATTGCAAGCATGAATGTGGAATCTCATGGGATAAACCATTACATAAACAATCAATCGAATATATAGGTTAAACCACCTCCACTCTCACACTACTATGATCTCACCTAAACTAGTCCTGAGATCACAAAACCAAGCCAAGCTTGGATGCCTCAAAATTTCTTCACCATCCCTTGTGGAATTTTCCTATCTCCACCAACCTCTTGAGGGCTTCCAGGAGAAAACCATCTCCACCCCCAACCCTTGGTATTTTCCTGAGACCACCCCACCTGGATCCAAAGCCTTCCGGCAATCCATCACACCATGGCTATCCAAAATTGGCAAGGAAGTCTTGAAACCACAGTCAAACCAGGAAAACCCCATGCGAATGACAAGAAATTAACCAAATATGCACATTCATGTACCATGCATGCCAAAACTAGCTAGGAAATCATACATGCAACCTATTACCTGCAAGTATCCCCTATAAAGCCACTTGATCCAACTCTTCCTCGCTTCATCCTTGCTTTCCTTTTCTTTCTTTGTCCTTCCTTTTCTTGTCCTAGCTTTCCCTTCCTGGTGCATTTCTCCTCCTTGAAAACCAATTCCAAAACTCAACTGACAAAAGGCTCCAAATTGATGCTCTGATGCCTCTAATTTCATAATTTTCCTCTATTTTGCTTAAATTTACTCCTCACATGCAATTTGTGACCTTTCACCTCCATTTTCTCCTAGTTTCCTTTATTTTTCATAAATAAATGCTAATAATTGCCACTTTACCTTTCCAAAGCCTTTTCCAATGCATTTTCCAATTTCCCCTTAGCCATAATAAATAACAAGTGATGCGCACTAGGATGTTTTTCCAAATATTTAGCTTGGAATAAGTGTCCCATGACCTTGGTATTATTGTTCCTTTATTAACTTTATTACATGAAATTTTGACCTGGAGATGTTACAGACCCCTCCCTCTTAGGGGAACACCGTCGTCGGTGTTCTATGGCATCTACAACCAACAAAAATGTTGAAAACCAAAACATATTGCCTATAGAGCTTTATAACTCACCTCGTTGTAGTATTTACAATGATCAAACCACTCAAGGAAAAACCATCACGACAAACATGAAAATATGACAACTAAACCTCTTATTGGAGCTTTATAACACAATGCATTGCAATATTTACAATAACAACCATACATAAATATGTACATATACCAAAAACTCATTTTCCTCCACTGGAAAATAATGAAGGATACATAGCTTGTATGTGATCATCCATCTCCCATGTAACTTTATCAGGCCCAAAGTGCTTCCACTACACTTTAACTTGCTCGATTGCTCGAGTCTAGAGCATGAGTTGTTTCTGCGGCAATATGCACTGAGGTTCCGGTTGGAATTCTCCTTCTAGCTCCACTTGTAATAAAACGCAATAAATAACATGATCAACATCTTTCACATATATTTTAAGTAATGAAACGTGGAAAACATCATGGAATTTCACTGTCGGAGGAAGTGCAAGTTTGTAGGCCACTGGTCCAATCCTCTTAAGGATCTTGAAATGCCCGCATATCGAGGTGCCAACTTGGCACATGATCCAATCCTCAAGGAGCTCTTCTTGGGATTGATGCACAAGTACATATGCTCCCCAACCTGAAACTCCTTAAATTCCCTATATTGATCTGCATAACTCTTCTGTCTATCATGTGTTTCATTTAGATTTCTCTTTATAACCTACAATTCATATTCCATCTCTTCCAACATGTCTAGCCCTATAAGTACCTTTCTCACTGGATCACTCCAGCTGATGGGAGTATTACAAAATTTCCCATAGAGTGCCTTAAATGGACTCATCCTCAATGACTCCTGATATCCATTGTTTTAAGTAAACTCCACCAGTGGAAGATACTCTTCCCATCTCCTCTATTGATTAACATACATCCTCAACACGTCATCTAGTACCCTGTTGACCCTCTCTGTTTGTCCATCTATCTTTGGATGATAATTTGTATTGGAGGCCAAATTTGTACCCCATCCTACAAATAACTCCTTCCAAAACCTAGAAGTGAACTTGGCATCTCTGTCTGACACAATCTTCTTTGGAACACCATGCAATCTCACTATCTCCCTGATGAAGACTTGTGCTACCTCACTAGTTGAATAAGTAGTCTTCACTGGAATGAAGTGAGATACCTTTCTCAACCTATCAACCACAACCATGATGGAATCATGTTTCTTTAATGTCCTCAATAATCCTATAATGAAATCCATGGAAATGACCTCCCATTTCCACTCCAAAATTGGAATAGGTTGTAACAAACCAGCTAGGTGCTTACACTTAGCTTTCACCTGCTGACAGTTCAAGCATATAACAACAAACTCTGTCACTTCCTTCTTCAAATTCCACCAATAGTAAAACTTCGTCACAGTTGTTAATGTCTTCTGATGCGTAACAACCCCAAAATTAAAACATCTAACGAATTAGCATAGAATTTTTAAGAAATATGAGCAGAGACAACTTACCTGTGGCGATGATATTCCTTACTTGTGATTTCAAAGTTGAATGCTATTTGAATCTTGCTAACCGCAACAAAGTTTTGGGGATGAGTCTCCACCCAACCATAGGCTCAGCTACATATAATCTTTCTACAACTGGCCACCCCCGAGCCCTCAATCAACGTACCACTGCCAGGGAATCCTTTGTCTCACAACACTTTTCTCCCAAGAGAATGGATGATGGAATGATCTCTCATCTTCCTCATCATCTATTAAATAGACCAAAAATTGGAAAGGGAACCGCATGCAAACATTCTAAGTGTCAACATGCAACTTTTATTTTAAGTTTACTTTTTTATTTTATTTTAAGTTTTACTTTATTTAAATTTTCTCTTAATTTATTTCTTTCTTATTTTATCCATTTTTACTTTTTGATAACTTTACTTATTTTTACTATTTTTATTGGTCTCTTAGTTAACTCTTTCTTATTTTATCTTACTTTTTGTTAACTTTACTTATTGTTACTATTTTATATTTTACTTATATATATAACATTACTATTTTATTTATTTGTTATTATTATATTTCTTCTTTATTTATTATATATTTACTATTTTTATATTTTCTTTATTGTTTATTATTTATTTTCTTATATTTTAATATTATATTATATTATTATTTATTATTAGGGGACATTACATACTCCCCCTCTTTAAGGAACTTCATCCCAAAGTTAAATTGAATCATTTAACATTTTATTTATTTAGTTATTTATTACTTCATGTTTTCCCTACACCCTCTCTTGAACTAGTATAACCAGTAGACATCGAAAGTTTTCACAACACCCAAGAAATCTCAATGAATCTCTGTCCTTTTTCCCACTTTCGAAACTAGGCATAAGCCTCGTCGGTCTGTATCCTAGTCCAAGGCTAGCCCCAAGGCTCACACCTAACTTAGACCTCATCTGTCCCAAGGTTGGCATCCGATATGGTTCTTAATGACTCCGTGCATCTCGCAAGGCTGGCCCACTCCCTCCACAACTACTAAGGTGCATAGCCCCAGGCATTGAAGTCCTTACACCCCCACTAGAATTTGGCATCCCAATCCAATACTAGGCACCTAGCCTACAATATCAGGCACTTGGCCTCCTCAAGATGGTCCCTTAGCCCTTCAAGAGCTACACAAGGCAAAGGAACCACTAGTATATGTAGTGTTGATTGAGTTTGTCCCTAGCCCATATGGTGTTAAATATTCTCCCTCGTAGATATGGGCCCCTACGAGATCATCAAATAAACCGGCCCTCTTGGCTCATTTCTGGAGTCCAGTCAGTCACCACATCTCGACATGCATCAAATGCATTAGTTATAATCATAACATCATATAAAATAATCCACATTCCAACTCTTGCATGTCATCATGATAACAAAACATCATTGTTAATCACCACATTCTAAATAGCATTCTCATGCATGTCATAAAAAATACATACCACTACCACATTCTTCTATCATGAAATAACATCAACATGTTTGTATCAAATATATATCATGCCATCACATAATAAATGGAACCACAGGACAATATAACATCATAAATAGGACAATCATACATTAGAATATCTACACTAGTTGACACATTTGACAAAATAAATCTAGAATATATGTCATTATTTGTTTCATTTTCATCAACTCATCATACTATTTTCCTTCATACCTTCATTGCACCATCATCCCTTTTTGAGAAGAAACATCATCATAACAAAGCTAAACACTAATTTTAAATGTGGATACACAAATTGTTTCGCAATAAATTATGTAATATCCAATTAACAAATTCCAAGCATTACCTTGACTAGATGTTTCTGCATGTTGTTTTTATCAACATAAAAAAAAACTTAGTAGCCACATAGGTCTTAATTGATATTTCTAATCGTTTCCCCCAAAAGGAGGTAAAACAATCACTATGCTTGTATATCCATGAGTCCATTAAACTCTACTCAAATATATGTAGCCAACATTTATTATGCCAATTTAGCATTGTGCATTACAAAGTTCCATGATTAAGAAAGATAAGTTTCAACATCGTTATTCATTGAACTTTTTTTGTCATAACTAAGATAACCCCTTACACTAAATAAACATGACAGGATTCTTATAACATATATTAAGACCTTAAAATCAATTTACTTTTTTTGTTTAGATGAAGTTTTATTTTATAAATACATTTAAAGGATAGTTTGATTATAACTTACAAATTAATAACATGACTAAATTTAAATCATTGCACCATACACTCATGTACATACATATACCATATATTTTCACTTATAATTACATTTCAATACAAAGTTTTTCTTAAATGTTACATTTTCTCACCATACTAATATATTTATCTTTTAATATTCTTATTTTAATGAAATGGTTATTATTCTTTCAAAAAAAAATATATTTTATTTTTAAATGTATATTTATAATTTTAAAATTAATTTCACTTAACCTATATATATATATATATATATATATATATATATATATATATATATATATATATATATATATATAATTCTCTTAATTTAAGAAAATATAATTCATTTTTCTATTAAATATAATACAAAAAATACACATACACAAAAGAATGTAATTTCAGATGTACTCAAATAACCAAAAAGAGAAAATATTAACACACCTTTTAAAAAGATTATTATTTTCAAAATATTAGTTATAGATATGTCCGCATGGTATTTAAGGATATGGTTGCTATGTTCATGTGATTAAGAAGATATTCCTTACTTGTGATTTCGGAGTTGAACGTTATTTGAATCCTACTAACCACAACAAAGTTTTGGAGATGACTCTCCACCCAACCGTAGGCTCAGCTGCATATAATCTTTCTACAACTAGCCACCCCCAAGCCCTCAATCAACGTAGTACTGCCAGGGAATCCTTTGTCTCACAACACTTTTCTCCCAAGAGAATGGATGATGGAATGATCTCTCATCTTCCTCATCGTCTATTAAATAGACCAAACGTTGGAAAGGGAACCACATGCACACATTCCATGTGTCAACGTGTAACTTTTATTTTAAGTTTACTTTTTTTTTTTAATTCTAAGTTTTACTTAAGTTAAATTTTCTCTTAATTTATTTCTTTCTTATTTTATCCATTTTTACTTTTTGATAACTTTACTTATTTTTACTATTTTATATTTTACTTATCTATCTATATATATATATATATATATATAACTTTACTATTTTATTTATTTGTTATTATTATATTTCTTCATTATTTATTATATATTTACTATTATTATCTTTTCTTTATTGTTTATTATTTATTTTCTTATATTTTAATATTATTTTATATTATTTATTATTATTATTATTAGTATTATCATTAGAGGACATTACATGATGTCTCAGATGACTTGAATATGGCTTGACATGAAACTCCCTCAAGATAAGCTTCTTGAGCTCACTGTTATCCACCACATAGATCCTGTCCCTAAATATCACCAAGCCATATTTTGTGAGATGATAGTCCACATCTTGTTCACCTATACCCTACTATGACCTATTCTTAAGCTCCTAGTACATATCATCCTATCATCCTACCTATAAGATATGATCATATAAATATGTCTCATAAGAGCTCACAACTGTAACATGGTTTATGTACACTCTCCTACTAAGAGCATTTGAAACCCTGTTTTCCTTTCCTTTAATGTATCTGATCTCAAATTCAAACTCACTAAGGGTAGCCAACCATCTAGCTTTCCTGGCATTCAGATTAGGTTGGTCAAATTGATACCTTGGTCCACTATCATAACTTATCAAAATAGACCTTCTGCCAAGAAGATAATGCCTCCACATTTTCAAGGTGTGAATAATAGTTGCCAACTCAAGATCATGAGTCACATTTTTTTCTCATGCTCAATTAGTTTTCTTGACTCAAAGCACACCACCTGTCCCTCTTGCATTAGGACTCCACCAAGTCCTCTCTTACAAGCATATATACACATCACAAACTCTTTAACTCGATATGTAATTTTTAACACTGGAGCATTTGTAAGCAACTACTTCAACTGCTCAAAAATTGTTGCACATTCCTCTGTCCATTCAAATTTATTTCCTTTCCTTTGCAGTGATGTAATAGGATATGCAATCTGTGAGAAGTTCTTGATGCACCACCTGTAGTATCCTGCTAACCCCATGAATGATCTAACCTCATCCACATTCCTAGGAGCTTCCCATTCCATGATAGATTTGATCTTTTATGGATCCACGACTATGCCTTCCTTGGAAACAACATGTCCCAAGTAATGTACCTCTGTCTGAAAGAAGCTACATTTATTATGCTTGGGATACAATTGATTCTCTCTTAACAATCTCAATACTGTTGCTAAGTGCTCAGCATGATCTTCCTCATTCATAGAATATATCGATATATCATCAATGAATACAATCACAAACTTGTCAAGATAAGGATGCAACACATTGTTCATCAAGAACATTAAAGTAGTTGGAGCATTAGTCAAACCAAAAGGAACCACAAAAAACTCATAATGCCCATACCTGGGCTAGAAATAAGTCTTGTAGATATCCTCTTCTTTAATGCATACTTGATGATATCATGATCTCAAATCAATATTCGAGAACAAAATTTCCCCCTTCAACTAGTCAGACAAGTCTTCAATCCTCGACAATGGGTACCTGTTCTTGATGGTCACCTTGTTCAATTACTTTTAGTGAGAGTACCATCCTTCTTCTTCAGAAAAAACATTGGTTCATCCCAAGGCAATAAACTTGATCTATTGTATCCCTTATCAAGAATTTCCACCAAATCTAGAGTGCTCATCCTGTAAGCTACCTTTGATGTTGGTGCTTCTCCCAGTACCAACTTAATAGAAAATTCCACTTTCCTATGGGGAGACAACACTGAAATCTTTGTTGGAAATGCATCATGAAACTGCTACAAGACAGGGTACCTCTTTAGGCTTCCACATCCTCAACATCCTTACCCTAGTCATTGGAAATATGAAATCCAAATAGTACACACTCGTTCCTGTGACTATGCTTAGCCTACATAGTTGTAACCATCCTCACCGGTTTAGGCTTCTTATTTCCCTACAAGATTCTATTTTCCCCATTATCATTTAGACACTCAATAGCCTTGTCATAACAATATAATTTGGTCCTATGGAGGTACAACCAATCCATACCCAGAAGCATGCTATATGATCCTAATGGAAGCACATTTAGATTTGTTGATGTAGGCATACCATTCAGCTCAAATACAAAATCTCTTACCCAATGATGAACGCTATTCTTAGTACCTATATACCAAATTGCACCAACCAAGACTCTACATGCACTTCTTGTCACAAACCACACTTATCCACCAAGTCAGGGTTAACTTAACTATAATTTGATCTAAGGTCAATCAAAATAGAAACAACTCGATCACATCGCTTAACATCCATCTCAATAATGGATTTTTGGTGATCTGTCTTCTTGTTGTCCACCGCTACATAAATCCAAGGAATGTTATGGCCAAAATCCCCAACTGTCTGCACCTCTTGAGAACTATAGATCTCAGGCCTAACACCATGATACAATGAATAATCCTTCTTGTGATGATCTTTGCGAAAAATCTAGCACTGCAATGGTCCCCTACCATCACCTCTATTATGCTTCTCTCCAGGTTGAGATCCATGTTCCTTCTCAACTGCATTAAACTTCTTGTAAGGAGTAACATTTTCTTTCTCACCTACATCCTGAGGTCTTCCTTGCCTCGATGGTCATTTCCCTTTAACTTTCTCATTCCCCTTCAAATCATGTTTACGTTTAGCTTTACACTTTGACTACTCATAAAAATGATTCAAATTCTTGATGGCTTCCTCTAGTGATTGAGGCTCATCAGACTCAATTTGATCTCTATATGATACTGGAAACCTATTGATGAACCTTTAAATATTTTCTTTCTCATCCTTGAGGTAAGGCACATACCTCAACAACTCCATGAGCCTACTAGTATACTCATCATCTATCATGGATCCCATACGCAACTCATAAAAACCCTTAGCTCTATATCATAATGCCTTTCAGATATGTACTTCTTCTTGAAGAGTCTTTAAAACTCATCCCAAATCAACTCATCTTCTCGGATGTCTCTGATATTCTCCACATCTTCCCACCAAATATATTCTTTCCCTTTAAGACTAAAGGTAACTATTTTGGATTTCATGTAATATGAATAGTTATGCAATCTGAAGAATTTCTTCATCCCAAGCAACCATGCCTCTGCATCTTCTAACTTATTCATCTCTCCATCAAATGTAGGGGCCTTGAATTTCTTGAACTCCTTAGGAAAGTACTCATTCCTCCTGTAAGGATCATGGTGGTGATGATGATGATGATGTCTCCTGGATAAGGAACTCGAATGAAACCCATACATACTAGTCCTCCTGTTAGGTGTACCCAATGATCTCCCACCTCTGATCGTTTCCTCTATCCAACTTGTATTCTAATCGAGACCTACTACTATATGCCCTAATAATCTTCTCTTCATGTTCTTCACTAATCCTTAGTTATCCCTGCCTTTGCAATTCTAACAAACTCTAAAGTATCACTGCATTGACATCTGCCTGCTTTTCCTAAGCCCTTGCAAGTCTTTCCTGAGCTTCAACCAACCTATCATGTTTTTCCTTACGACTTCTGATCTCTTCCCTTAAACTCCTCAATGTGTCTGCTATAGCAAGAGAATACTCATCTCCTTGTTGCCCAACTGATCTATAGGGAGAGTCATGTGAACTGTATTCCACCATTTTGCTTGTCATCTTTGATTCTCTTCTTCCTGCAAGCATACCATGTAAGCTAAACCAAAATATAAACATAATCAACATACCTTAGTGAATTTCATGGGAGGCTATCTTGTCTGCAAAATCAGTCTAGATTATCACGATACATGTATAATCATAATCATAACAATATTCCAACATCATGCATGACAACACCACTGCATACCATTACCTTATGCATGACAACCATAGCCATGACAATGCATGCATAACAACATGCATCTAGCCCCGTCGATCCAAGTGTTTGAACCATGCTCTCATACCAATATGTAACCACCCCTCATACATTTACCCACTTTCATCAACCTTCCACGATAAACATGACATGAGGGCTATTATGACATGACTCTACCTCCTAAGTACAGTTGAGGAGGTGGAATCGACAAACTCAAACTTTACTGACCTTCCTCAAGAGCGCCCAAGAGCCAAATAACCACTCCAAATGCCAAAAATTTGAGTTAAATTCATTTTTGAGTGATTTGGACTCCTATTCGCCTACATAATAAGGCAAGTCAATGATTGTAACCATCCAGCCAAAAGGATAACCCTCCCTCCCAACAACTGCACTCTAGATTTCCTAGTTATGAGCATGCGACCCTAGAATCTGAGCTACCCTTTTAGGGCTAGGATCTAGACCTTTGCCCAGAGCTTGATAAAAAAATTCTAGAATGATGAATGACACAAGGAAAAATACATTATTTCAAAACTTATTTAAGAAATTGACTTAACTAGGCCTAACCATGACAATCATTTCGTATGTTGAGAACATGAAATCTACATGCCATGAACACATATCTAAACATAGGGGTATGATATTTATCTAAGAATCATCAAAAATTTCTAATGCCCTCTCATAATATCTGCAATAACGTCTATTAGCTCATGCATTCATTAACCATTCATCAACAAATCAAACATATCAAGAGCAATAGCTAGAACCTGCTATGAAACCATGTTTATAACTAGCGTGTAACCAAAATAATAATCATGATAGAAAAACCATCAAAGCCACATAATAAAAAGTACAAATACTCATGAAACATAAGAGGGAAATAACTATTATTAACATATGCAAAATCCAACCAAGTCAGAGACTTTCATGTACCACTCAACCATATATTGCGCTGAGCCAAAGTTTTCTTTCAGCCTATCACCCCCGTGCTAGATTAAAAGCATGAATGTGGGATGTCATCGGATAAACCAATACATAAATAATCAATTGAATCCATAGGTTAAACCACCTCCACCCTCACACTACCGTGATATCACCTAGACTCATCACGAGATCACAAAACCAAGCCAATCTTGGATGCCTCAGAATTTATTCACCATCCCTTGAGGATTTTTCCTGTCTCCACCAACCTTTTGAGGGCTTCCTGGAGAAAACCATCTCCACCCAAAACCCTTGGTATTTTCCCGAGACCACCCCACTTGTATCTAAAACCTTTCGGTAATCCAAACCTCAACCAAGAATGAATCCCATCACACCATGGCTATCCAAAATTGGCAAGGCAAAGTTGAAACCACTGTCAAACTAGGAAAAACCCATGCCAATGATAGCGAATGAACCAAATACACACATGCATGTACCATGCATGCCAAAACCAGCTAAGAAATCATCCATGCAACATGTTACCTACAAGTATTCCCATTGAAGTTGCTTGATCCAACTCTTCCTTGCTTGATTCTTGCTTTCCTTTTCTTTCTTTGTCCTTCCTTTTATTTTCCTTGCTTTCCCCTCTTGGTGCTCTTCTCCTTTTTGAAAACTAATTCCAAAACTCAACTGACAAAAGGCCCCAGAATGATGCTATGATGCCTCTAATTTCTTCACTTTTCCTCTATTTTCCTTCAATTTCCTCCTCACATGCAACCTCTGACCTTTCATTTCCATTTTCTCCTAAATTCCTTTACCTTTATAAATAAATGTCAATAATTACCACTTTGCCTTTCCAAATCCTTTACCAATGCCTTTGCAAATTTCCCCTTAGCCATAATAAACAATAAGTGATGCTCACTAGGATGTTTTGCCCAACATTCAACTTGGAATAAGTGTCCAATGAACTTGGTCTTCTTTTTCCTTTATTAATTTTATTACATGAGCTTTTGACCAAGGGTTGTTATAAACACTTTGTTGCATAATGTCCATATTCATAGCCGTGAAAACATTTTATCTTGCTTAGCTCCTTCTTCTTGCCATTGTTCTAGATGGACTCTGACTTTCTTTAGGCCTTCTTGCCCTTATCTTTCTTGCCCTTCCCAACCAAGGAAACATTCTCTTCCTCCTCAACTTTGGATGCTACTCCATCTTTGGTGTTCCTTCGGTTTCTTCCTACACTAAATCATACCAAAGTCTATCTCAATTTGGCAATTTGTCCCTTCCATTTACTGAGTCCTGGTAGCTATGCCAGGATTTTGGAAGGCCTAGGAAAGCTAGGCTCACAAGTTATGAAGAGGAAAAATTTTCTCCTACTCCTCCAAGTTCATCTTAAAGTTGAGTGAATCTAGAGAGGCAATGTGGAATGGTTTCATTTTTCTGCAATCGAATGCTTCTAAGCTTCTCCCTCAATGCCAATTTCCTGGCATCATTGCTATTTTTGAATAACTCAGTGAGGGTCTTCCACATAGAAAATGGAGTCTAATTGTCATTTAAATTCAAGACTATGTGGTCTCTCACACCCTCAAGGATGATTCTCCTGGGTTTAGCGGTATCCTTCTTCCACTAGGTTAATTGTTGTACATCTGATACTACTGGCTTTAGAATGTCAGTTTTGGTGTGCTCCAACATTCCATTATCATCGAGTACAACTTCCATCTTGTCCTTCCAAGCTATGAAATTCAAGGCTCCCTCCAGGGCATACTACAATCTTAATCTATTGAAAGACATTTTCCCGCACGAAAGAAAAACTGCTTCATTGAATTTGCAAATCGAAATCTTTGAAGGAGAAAATCTGTTGATTGGTTTCTAGTGTGATTTCTTCTCTGATACCATGTACAATTTAATATAAATTTGATAGTACTAATGAATTCGAACTGAAAACAAGAGATTACAATTTTCCTTTACAATATTGCGGAATGAAAATCACAATTTAGAAACTCATGCATTGACATGAAACCATCAAAACCACAAGAACACAATGATTTTACGGGGGAACCCAACTGGAAAAAACCCCTTCGTTTCTTTTCATTAATCAAATGAGAATGAGAAACTATTACAATGTCTTGCTTCAATCTTGAAGCACACACTACACTATGAACTTGTTCTTTTGCTGACTGTCCTTCTTTGGAAAACACTTTGCCAATTCAAGGCCCCAAATTCCTCCTATTTCCTTGTCCAATCATGGAGAAATTTAGCTCCTAAAGAATAGGGGAATTCCCTATTTCCTTACACAATTCCCAAAGAATAGACCCTCGGTCCATAATTAAAGTTGTTTAATAAAATCCCTCAAAGTTATGGGCTCCCATAAGGTACATATCATTATTGTAATTCTAATCCAAATTGTATCAAATCTATATTAGATAATCATAAACTTATATCAATATGTAATTAAAAATTCCATGTTTCATTTATCAATTAGTACAAATATGATTCAACTTTTTGCATTTATTCAACAATGCATATATCATCCCATCAATATTATGCATCTATTCACTCTATATTATTACACATTTCATTTATTCAACATTTGATATTCATTTGAAATAATAAATTTGGATTTCATTTAAGATTTAGTTAATACACAACTAATTAAAAAAATGATAATAAAATTTTATGTATGGCATAGTTCATATGACATCATTAAATAATAATGTTTTCTATAACATTAAATTACAAATCGGTATACATAATTGACAAAAATCATTAAGCCGAGTGACTAAATTACATTTGGATATATCTTTTATATTCACAACTAGAAAAATAATATCCTGTCTATAACATTAAATTACGAATCGATATACATAATTGACAATAATCATTAAGCGAGTGACTAAATTACATTTGGATATATCTTTTATATTCACAACTGGAAAAATAATATCCATAATGCCATATCACAATTTGTTTAAAGAGTCTTATAAAATCTCAACAATATATCATCAAAATAAGATAGAGAGTTGGATGCACACATATTATTCTAGAAAAAAATAATGATTGTTGCATCAGCCTTAAGGTCTCCATAAACGACATGAAACCTTCACATAGATAATCACTAACATTGTTCTAAAAACATAAAAAGATATATAGTATATTTTCATTAATGAAAATAAGTTTATAGAACCTAAATTTTTTTGCAAAATGAGGGATTTTGAGAAAATAACAATTTCACCCATGAATCAATAATTGTTGTTGGAGAAACTCCAACAATGTATTTGTGGATAGATTTGACTGACGTAGTCAATTTGAAAACATTCGTTTGTCAAAAAGGTGATTATGGCACCCAAATTTCTTTCAGCCAAATATCCACTAACATTCAAAATGCTACTCCAAAAAAAAAATTAGAGCCTCCTTCAATGTAGCAGTAACAAATTATTAACCATGGGAAGGCTTAGAATCTTTAATACATCAATGCACGTCCTTGCAACAAGTAACAAATTATTAACCATGGGAAGGCTTAGAATCTTTAATACATCAATGCACGTCCTTGCAACAAGCATTCTTGCCGACAATTAGAACAAGTACATGTTCCAATAATCAAATATGCTAAATATGCTAATTAGACATGGTGTCACTAAATTTGTTAATTGTATAAAAACATGAAAGGAGGACATTGACTATCTAGAAATCCGAATATTACTCTAATACCACAATGTGTTATACTCTCCTATAGTTTATAAGTCCAAAAAAGATATATAAATGACTCTCTAACAGAGGTCATGCGACATTCATAGAGATTCGACTTTATAGCATATACCATCCAGTTCTGAACTTACCATATTGTAGTATTCAATATAGATTTATGTGGATATTTTTGCTATATATAATAAATTTAAAAAAACAGAAAAACTTAATTTATTTAGAAAATAAAATATTACATTTTATTTTTTATTTTATAACTCCCAAAATATTATATATATATATATATATATATATATATATAAATAAAAAATACCCATTAAGTTCAGCAAAAGAGTTACATCATCTCATCTACTACTATATATCCACCCACATTTCCATCCCGTATTACCTCTAGACATTTTTTGGATTTAAAATATATTAAATGTCAAAAATTCTTTGATAAAGCATTCGCCTCATTAAAAAATTTTAAAAGTGAAAGTCACCAATGAAAGTCGAGCGTTGAGAATCTCAGTTTGTTGATGACGAGATGTTATTGCGTTGCATTTGTGATGAAATGAGAATTATTGTGATACGAATGTTTGAGGAGCGAAAAAGTTTAGTTGTTGGCGTACGGTCATTATCAATACTCCAACTTATCCAGATCCCCCACTTTGATAAACGTTTCAAAATAGTTGAGTGGGCACCAAAGTTGAGAATTAAAGCTGATTCTTGTGACCACGTGAGAAAAGATATGCAAAGATATATGTTTCACTTGCAAATGAATATATTCAATTCATTCCTAAAGAAAGCCTATTATTTTGTCGGAAAGCTATTTGTAAAAAGATAATATTCTATATATAACTTTTGATACACTCTGTTTAATCCGATGTATAATATCCATATTCAAGTTAATCTTAAAATAAACATTAATTTAATCCGATGTATAATATCCATATTTAAGTTAATCTTAAAATAAACATTAATTTAAAATGAGTGATTTTTTTAAATCCAATAATAATTTTAAAGTATGGTGATTTTTTATATTAATTAATTTTTTTACTATAATTTATATATTTATTTTTATTTTTATTTTGAATTTATAGATTTTATAATTTATATATTTATTTTAATAATTTATTTTTATATGTCAGAGATGTTTTTTGTGATAATTATATCAAAATTTCTTTGTCCAGTGTAGTTCATCATTAAAATAAAATTTAATTTTAGAAAATTTAATTTTAAATTCAAACTTTATAAAAAGATTTGAAAAAGCTGAAAATAAAAATTCATTTTTAAAAAGATTAATTGTAAATTTAAATTTTATAAGAAAAATTTGAAAAAGAAAAAATATTTTTAGAAAAATAATTTTTTGCACTCTCATCGTAATAAAAACATCAAATTATTTACAAATCCGTCCTAATTCAATTCAACATTCATTTCTGTGGACTTTAAAACTATACACAAGTTAAAACCAAAGTTAAGTAGTTAGTGATCAGACATTGGAACATCCCAGAGATAAAGATAAAATGTGATTTGAAAGTATATAATTTTGAATAAGTTTATTGAGTGGATAAATTGTCTTCACCGTTATTTCAAGGAATCTTGTAGGAGTGTTTAAATCATATTTTTGAAAGTAGTAATGGATTCAACACTATCAAAAAGGAATTTTAAATCATATTTTTGAAAGTAGAAATGGATTTAGCACCATCAAAAATTTCTAGGACATCCAAAATCTTGAAATTTAACAATTTTAACTTAGATCTGAGACATGGAAAATCTTGAAATTACTAAAATTTATCAAAATATTACCAAAATTTTCATGATTTTAAGTGAAAGTGTTTAAATTGTCTTTTTGAAAGTAGTAATGGATTCAACACTATCAGAAAAGAATGTTTAAATCATTGAAAGTAGAAATAGATTTAGCACCATCAAAAATTTCTAAGACATCCAAAATCTTGAAATTTAACAATTTTAACTTAGATCTGAGACATCTAAAATCTTGAAATTACTAAAATTTATCACAATATTACCAAAATTTTCATAATTTTAAGTGAAAAAAACAGTCTAACCAAACTACAGCCATAATTTTGGATGGAAGATGATGGAAGAGGAAAGCGGTTGACTTCTCCTGAAATAAAATATTTTTAGGAATATATTTTAAAACTATCGTTAAGGAGTAGAAGTATTTGAATCATGATTCAGTGTCGTTATATAAAGCATAAGGAATATATTAATTAATACACCGTTTGGGCACATATCTCATCGATCTTGATTCATTCAAGATCTTGTTCTCGTCCGTGAGCATCAAAATGCTAAGAAAAATACAGAGTTAGAGATCTTAGATATCATCACAGTTACAGAGACGCCCGCGACAATAAGGGGGCTTCAACCCAGGCCTGGATAACCTCCGAAGTTCTCTAAAGCGTTCTATGTCAAAATTCCTCTTCTTCATCAGTCTTCTCTGCGTGGCACCGAAGCGAATGTTGAAGAAGCTCTGGAATGAAGGATTTGTGGATGTGTTAAGGAAAAATATACATCCACCCATGAAGTAAATTGATGAAAGAAAGAAGCATACGGGCTCCATCACATCCCATGACAGTTCCCAGAATGTCAGCCTCATCAAGCCCACAGTCTGAAGGCCAAAAAACCCCAACCCCAAACGTAATTCAGTCATGGCATGACTCTCGGCTTTCTGATCAATTTCTACTTTCTCTTTCTCCAGTCTCTCCAGCTCTTCCTTGTAAGGATCGCTCTTCGCTGCCAGGGGCGTAGGCATGATCTTCTCGAAAGCTCTTGCTATCTGAAACCACGCCAAAGTAAAAAGAATATCAGTGAAACCACAACCAAAAACCCCAAATCAGTGAATTCTGAGCGCCGGAAATGCTAAAGAAGGTCTGAATTAGATATACCTTGTAAGGACGAAGATATACAGTCTTATTCAATACGAGAACATGGCCCGATTCGTCAAGTAGCTTCGCTATTCCTTTCGCTTCTTCCTCTGAAGTCCCCTCCACCGTCTCCATGCAAGCTCGCAGCAACTCGTCATATGAAATGCAGTCGTCGTGAATCCACTGTAGCCTTTTTTTGACATCCTCCAACCGGGCCAATCTGAGCAATCTCCTGCCGTCCTCCGCTGATATCTGCCCGTCAGGGGGTCGGGCGTTCAAATACGGCAACTGTTCCTGCCATTGGAAAAATAGTTGGAAAGGAGGAAAAAGGCGGGACTGAAACTGAGAATGGGTTACCTTCGTCTGTTCCCGCCTGTACAGGAAACGAGAAGGATGGCCACCAAAGGTGGTCTGCGGTTTAAAGGTCGAATCTCCGTGGAAACGAAGGGCATCGAAGGCATTGCGGAGGAATGCACAGGTTCTACGATTGGCAATAACCATGAATTCAAATCACAGTGACCACTAAAGAAGAAAATCAATGGAACTTCCACCATAAAAATAGCACTGAAGATTGCTCAACAATCCTAGAAACGCATTGCACACACAGAAGGGAGAGGAAATACATGACACACGTAGAGTCGTTCCTCGTTATGTAATCTTATAAGGAAAAGTAAGGTAGGCGAACCCCAAGGAAATGGGAAAGGAATCGTGTTCGACCACTGTTATGATTCACAAAAATATTGTATGATGACGTGGACAAGTGAGTATGGTGGAGAAGGAACCCACGAAGCCTTTGCATCTGCATCTACATGATGCAAACATAAAGCATTCACCCGTCTGACGCTTCAATTAAATTTGAGTTGAGTTGCATGCGGCGGCAGATCAAACTCATCTCGTCGCCTCCCACAAATGAAGGGTGTAGTGCTGTGAAGGCAAAGGACAAATTCATTCTCTGTATACCACTGCCAACATGTGACAACACACATTCTCTACCAACATTCGACGGCATGGAGGAGCAATGCAGTTGTGAGCAAGCGAGTAGGCCATCCCATGGATTATAAAGTAAAACCAGAATCAAGACGGAGCCCACAAGCAAAGCGACACTTGAGAGGAGCTTTCCTCGTCACGCCTATTTACATCACATGCTACGTGATGTCAACTTTATTTTATTTTAACTTTATTGTTTAATTTGTTATTTAATGTTTTTTAATGCATAAGATATTCGATCGTTTAATTTGTTGTTTAATCTTTTTTTAATGAATAAAATATTTAATCATAACCATGTTTTCGAGCGGAAAATGTTTAACCAGAGGAAAATAGTTCTTTTAATTTTAATTTTAGGATTAAATAAAATGGAATAAAGAGAGTTTCAAAGAGAATCTTATATCTAAAAATTTATTAACTTGCAGTTATTTTCAAATTTATAGTAAGTTTTCCATTTTCTATTTATTACTTTTTTAATGTTATAATTCAAATTGATATTGTAGATATCGATCCTAAAATATTTGTATAAAAACACTTTCACTCGATTATTGTCATGTAAGAAAATATCATATATTTTTATTTATTCAATTATCATGATTTTAATTGTGTCAATATTAATAGTGATACGTGTAACAAAAATCTTCCAAGATGATTTTTAATTATTTGATATAATCATCTATAATAAAAAAAAACTATATGATCTCTATAAATTATTTGATATAATCGTCTATAATAAAAAAAAAATATGATCTCCATAAATGAAAAGAGTTATGACTATAACATAGAATATAAAACCAATATACACTCCTGAGTTTGTGATCCAACAACTAGAAATAAAGATTTGATCCCATAAATCCAACAATCCAATCTTGAACAAACTTATGTGCATCTTTCAAACACTCTTCTCACTCATATTAACTTATAAAATTATATAATCAAATTTTACTATAATCCATTATTGAAAAATCATATATACATACACATAATTTAATTCTTAAATTAATATAATTAATTGTCATAATTTAAAGTTAAAGTGCTTCACTGTTTTGTTTAAGTGTGATATTGAATCATTAAAAGAAAAAATACGAGGCAACTATTCTTGCGGAAAATGATACGTGATATTAAATTATGGTTTACGAAGACAATATTTTTTTGAGAATAGGAATATTTTGTGTCGGATTGAAAAATATGTATTAGGTAGGGAAAAGTCGAAATTTTATAATTTTTAATGTTATTTTATAATTGATATATTATATTTTTTATTTCATAAGATATATATCATACTTTGTCTATATATTTGTATGTTATTTTGTTAATTGAATTTACTTTTATAGTTGAAAGAAACGATTGAGCGAATATTTGTTATTGGAAATTTATAATCTCTTGAGAATATATATATATATATTTCTTATAAACATATTTACTACATAATTTTTTTATATATATTATTTTATAATTTATAATTATAATAATTTATATATTATATTACATTAAAAAATTATTATATTTGTATACATCCGTATATTGCTTTCCGAAACGCCTTGAACTGAAGCTATTAAAGATAACTGAACAATTTCAAAATAATATAGCTTTCCATTAACAATGAATTTGCATATATGCATATCTTTGGACATATTCATTCGCACACAATCAGACAAATCAAGTTTAAATCCTTGTGCTCAACTTTTGGTGCCCACTCAATTCTATTCAAATGTTTATCAAAGTGGGGGAATCTCCAAATCTTGTGTGTCGGTTGGAGAAAAAGATATTGGATTATGATAAGGAACCTACGCAAATAAATAACTTGCCCTCCTCACCTTCCATGTCACAACCAATTCTCTTCTTGCGACAAATCCAAGGTAATATTGAAAACATTCTCAACGCTACATTGTTTCTTAGCATTTATATACATGGCAATTTTCAGTATTAACAATATTTAATATTAATTGTTTTCATATTATTTTCTTAAATATTTTGATAAGAGGTATAGAGTTTGGGCAATATTATTACTTAAACATTTTATATAATAAAATACATTTAAGAAAATATAAATAAAAGTTATATTAATGATTTTTTCATATTTATTTATTTATTTTATTAGATTGAATCTAGAAGGGTCAATTTATTTTTCTTCATTATCACAAAAAAGAAAGGCACCTGAGAGAGGAGTTGAGGTTCCAAATTTTATTTTTACAAATGAGAAAGAATATAAATGTATTTTTTTTAGTGAAACAAATGTGCTGTTTTTCAATAGCATTTAAATAGAATGGTGATATGATTTGTGTTGTTTGTTCTAGTTGTGACATATGATATTATTATGGAGATCAAGCCTTAATATTCAATGTTAGCTATGTTAATGGTTGAACTTGCTAATGTTAAGTCTTGGGATTTATGGATAGTCAATGCCCAAGTTGTCTTTAGGGGAATTTGTTTCTTCTTACCATTTTATGGGTGGAATTAGTTCATGGTTTGGTTAAGTTTGGCCCCATTGACGCCCAATACATATATTGAATGTCACAACAACATATGTTTACAAAATTGGAGCCCAAAATCCATGTGTATGGAATGTACATGGCCACTCTAAGAGCTCCATTTACTAATCATGTCTGGACCCTCAAAATACAGGAGAGCATAATTTGTTTCCCTACACATCACAATAATCGGTTCTCTAGATAGTGGTATTCCTCCTTTGATGTTTTTACACAACTAAGGAATTTAGTGACACAATGTCTCATTAACCTACCTAATAATTGGAACATGTGTTGGTTATGATTACAAGCAAGAATGTATGTTGTGAAGAGATGCATTTATGTGTCAAAGATTTAATGCCTGCTATGGACAAGAATTTGTTAGTCCTAAACTTAAGGAGGTTCCAGTCCTCTATTATTGGAATAAAATTATAAATTCTTATCAATATAAGGTTGAAATAGATTTGGGTGCCATCGTTGCTCTTTTCATAGAATAATGTTCCTAAATTGGTTATATTGGTAAAATTTATCCATAAACATTTTCTTGGAGTTGCACTTACATGTAAAGGTTTGTCCATTACTAGTGGTAATTGGTCCACATCTCCCACGATAATTATTGATCAATAGTTGGATGTGAAATTATTATTTTCTCAAATCCCTCATGTAAATGGTTATCCTTTTTTTTACAAAATGTTTAGCTCTTATGAAGCTCATCTTATCATTGAGAATGTATTGTGATGTTTCATATATTCTTGGAATGCTATTAGGGTTTATCTATGTAAAAGATTCATGTACCTTATAGGGACCTTACGACATATGTATCAATCAAAATCTTTTCCTAAATTAGAGTGTATACATCTAGTTATATATCTTGATTATATGTTGAGATTTTCTACAACTTCTAAAGCACTTGTGACATATGACAATATGGCTATTGCTTTTTTAACTATGTTTAACACATATTTTTAGTGGCAAAGCTTAATGAAAATCATTGATTATGTATCCCTGATCCAAACTTCAACGAGAATGCATCAAAATACAAATATAACCGTAAGTACAAAGTGGTAGTAGAAATAACACTTCATTTCCTTAATAGAACTGAAATATGCTTACATACAGAATGGAAATAAAATTGCTCGGGTGATGGTAGCTTATCTCTGAGAAGAGATGTGGTGGCTACATGCCTATGAACTATGTTACAATGAGGCTTAAAGGCCTATTTATTATTGCGGACTACAATATTCGACTACTAACATGAGTCTCTGACTCATGTTTTCTCATTAAAAAAAAAAACGTCATTTAGGGCCTCAAAACGGCTCCAAAAGTTCAGGACATGAAAAACTACCAAAAATAATAAATTATGCTACAATTAAGGAAATTAAAAAACTGCAAGAAACAATGGTGGGGGTCTAAGTGCAATACGCAGGTGGCCACCAATATCCACCTGGATCAATCCTCCCCCCTTAGGAAGCAATGGTTCCCATTGCATTGAGTGCCTCTATCAGATGGGGAAACTTATGCTGAACTTGGTCCCTGGTGAGCCACTTGGCTTGGTGTGGGAGTTGGCCAACTTTGACAACCCGATAAGGTTAGATCTTCTATTGGAGAGTGTTCTCGATCTGTGTGTCCAAGATCCAATTAGTTGTGGCATGTTCCATGCAATCTAGGTTTAACTCTGTTAGTGTGAGTTGTTTTGCAATGGCTAATGTGTCCAATAATGGTGGCAAGTATAGTTGAAGGTGGTCCACATTGAACATTGGGTGAATTCCAAGGAATGGTGGAATGTTGAGCTCAAAAGCATTGCCCCTATAGCATTAGTGATGGTGTAAGGGCCATATTAGAGAAATTGAAGCTTGCGTTGGGGCCTAGTGAGGCACTCCTTCTACAAATGTAACCAAACTTTGTTGCCCACCTAGAACTTGTGTGGCCCCCGATGCTGATCATGAAACTGCTTGTACTTAGCATTGGCTCTATCCAATATGTCATGGACCTACTGGAGGATGTGTTGAATGTGCTCATTGAAGCTGTTAACCAGGTAAGCTTAAGACTGGACATGAGCCAAATCTTCCTTAGTAGTTGCAAATGGTATGACCACATCAATGGGACATAGTGGCTCGACTCCCAACTCCACCTGAAAGGGACTGTGGTCAGTTGAGCTATGGAGATATATGTTGTAGTTGTGCTATACATAGGGGATGCTTTCATCCCATGTGAATTGATGCTTCAAGTTGTACATGTGCCAAATGTGCACGATAATCTTATTGACGACCTCTGTTTGGCTATTAGTTTAAGGGTGGAAAGTCATGGACTTAGTGAGCTTGGTATCCAACATCGACCAAAGACGACCAAAATGTACTTAGGAACCTGTTGTCCTGATCTAGGGTAATGGAAATGGTATCCCAAAGTGCCTCCACAGTCGTTCAAAGGAGAGCTTAGTAGCGGCTTCTGCTATGATGCTCTTCTTGTAGGCTGCCAAAGTGGCCATCTTAGAGATTCTGTTGACGACCAAAAAAACACAGTTGTTTCCATGCTTTATAAAAGGAAGCCTGAGATGTAATCCATGGAGATAGATTCCCAAGGTCAACTAGGAGTAGGCAAAGGAGTATATAGGCCTTAATTCTTGATGGTTGGTTTGAAAATTGCACAGAAGTGCAAGATCTGATGTACTTCCCAACATCCTATCAAAGGTTTGACCAATAAAAATACTTCTTCAACATTGCCCCTGTTTTCTCTACTCCGAAATATCCGGTGACTTGACTGTAGTGCGCCTCCCAAATCATCTTTGTAGGCTCACTTAAAGGAACACAGGTGTGTCCCAAGTGGCATATCAGTGCATCTCAGAGATGTAAATTTGGAACTTTCTTGCCTTCCAGGAGCATCTAGTATGTGTTGCCAAATTCTAGATCGGTCTTATAAAGATGTGAACACCTCGAAGTCTCATGCCCATAAGAGTCAAGCACAGTGATCAACACCATGACCGGTGGTCGAATGAGGCAATCTACAACATTATTGGTGCGTCCGTTCTTATACTTAATGTTCAAATGGAATTGTTGCAGATATGTGGACCATTTCTGATGGTGATCATTATGAAACTTCCCTTGTGTCTGTATGAACTCCAGGGGTCAGTGGTCTATGTGGATGATCATTTCCTACCCCAAAATGTAATGCTTCCATTGTCGGAAGGACTGCACAATGGAATACACCTCTTTGTCATAGGTAGGATACTTTCAGACTCCGTCTAAAAGTGTCTCACTCCGATATGCCACTGGATTCCCCTGGTGAGTAAGAACTGCACAAATACCATAGTCAGAGGCATCTGTCTCAATCTCAAATGGCTGTTGCAGGTCTAGTAATATGAGCACTAGTGTAGAGCAGAGGTGATGCTTCAACTCGGTAAATACCTTATGTTGGGATTCATACCAAAAGAACTTTTATTTCGCTTTGCCCTTGGTGATTTGACTTAAAGGCAGAGTGATATGATAGGACTCCAACACGAACCTGTGGTAGAAATTGGCAAGACCTAGAAAGTTGCAGGGCTCTATTAGAGTGGGTGGGGTTGGACAATCCCAAATGAATTGTATCTTGGCTGGGTCCACATGCACACACCACTCATAATTGATGTACCCCATATATTTAACTTGGGTCATACCAAAAGTGCATTTCTCCAAATTGTCACACAACTTGTGTTGTCACGGGGTTTGGAGGACCTGTCGAATATGGTGGAGGTGCTTTTCCCAAATCAGACTAAAGATTAGGATGTCATCCAAATAAACCACCATGAATGAGTTTGTGAAGGGTCGCAATATGTCGTCGATCAACCTCATGAAGGTTGCGGGGGCATTCGTCAACCTGAAAGGCATGACCAACCATTCGAAAAGGCCCTCCTTGGATTTGAAGGCAATCTTCCACACATCGGAGGGTCAGATTGGTACCTAGTGATAACTGGACTTCAAGTCAATCTTGTTGAAATATTTGGTCCCCTTCAGCTAGTCCAAAAGGTCATCAATCTGTGGGATTATATACCTATTCCAAACACTGATTTTGTTCATTGCCTGATAGTCAAAAGAGATTCTCCAAGTCTCATCCTTCTTCTGTACCAACACAATCGGGCTCCCACATGCTAATGAACTTAGCCTGATGTGCCCTTTCTACAAAAAATATTGAATCTGCCTCTTGATTTCATCACCCTCTAGAACATAGCATCAATATATTGGTCCATTGGGTAGCAGAGCGCCCGGGGTCAGATCGATGGAGTGCTTGACCTGGCAGTGTAAAGGTACCCCTATGGCTGAGGTGAAAATTTCCCTGTACTCCTCCATGATATTTTCCATATGTTGCTGTCATGTGGAGGATCCCTGTCTATAGGTCATGGCACAATCTTCTTCTTTCCTTGAGGGCAAATCATAAGGAAAACAAATTTCTAGGTCTCAGAAATGATCTTACTACATTGTTTCACAGTGATCAAAGAGATGGTAGTAGGCGGTGCTACCTCAGGTATCATGTACAAATTATTTCCCAAAGTAATAATAACATTGTTTCATTAATATCGAAGAAATGAAATATGTTTACATACAAAATGGAAATAAACTAGCTCAAGCGATGGTAGCTTATCTCTGAGAAGATATGTGGTGGCTATGCCTCTGGACTGCGTTACAATGAGGCTCAAAGGCCTATTTATTATTGAGAAACAATGAAAAACTCTAAACATCCAAAAGCCTAAACCTGGGAGATGAAGTGCCAAAATTGTGGGCCCGGTTTGGGTAAATTAGTACATCGACTTCCTAAGGTCAAAACATCAACATACAATCTTCGTTTGATTCTTACAATACCTCATTAGAAATATATATTTGAGGAGTACATCTTTTGACTATAAACATGAGTCAAATTCCTATTTTTTCTCATTCAAAAAAAAAAATTTCGTTTAGGGACTCAAAATAGCTCTGAAAGTTCACGACCCGAAAAACTTCCAAAAATAGAAAAATTGTGCTACAATTAAGGAAACTAAAAAAATGAAAGAAATTGTGGTGGGGGTACAAGTGGAATAGGCAGGTGGCCACCAATATCCACCTTGATCAGTCCTCCCCCCATAGGAATAAATTTTCTGTATTGCGTTGAGTGCCTCCATGAGATGGGGAACTTCTACTGAACTTGGTCCCTGGTGAGCCACTTGCCTTGGTGCAAGATTTGGTCAAATTTGACAACCTGATACAATTGGATATTCTTTTGTTGAGTATTCTTGATCTGTGTGTCCATGATCCGATCAGTTGTGGCCTTTTCCATGTAGTCTGGGTTTAAATTTGTTGGTGTGAGTTGTTTTGCAATGTTTGATGTGTCTAGTAATGGTGGAAAGTATGGTCGAAGGTGGTCCACTTTGAACACGGGGTGCAGGCCAAGGAATGTTGGAATGCTGAGCTCGAAAACATTGTCCCCTACAGCCTTAGTGATGATGTAAGGCCCATGTCGGAGCGGGTGAAGCTTGCGATGGGGCCCAACGAGACACTCCTTCTGCAAATGTAACCAAACTTTGTCACCCACTCAAAACTTGTGTGGCACCCGACATTGATCATGATGCTACGTGTATTTAGCATTGGTTTTGTCTAATATGTCATGGACCTACTGGCAGATATGTTGAATGTGCTCAATGAAGTTGTTAGCCCCATCAGCTTCGGACTGGACATGAGCCAAATTTGTCTGAGTAACTGCACATGGTACGGCCATATCAATGGGACATAGTGGTTGGCATCCCAACCCCATCTAAAAAGGGTTGTGTCTAGTTGAGCTATGGAGAGCTCTGTTGTAGCTATGGTGGACATAGGGGATGATTTCATCCCATGTGCATGGATGATTTGAGTTGTGCATGCGCAGAATGTGCACGATCATCTTGTTGACAACCTTTGTTTGGCCATTAGTTTGTGGGTGGAAAGTTGTGGACTTAGTGAGCTTGGTATCCAACATTGGCCAGAGAATTGACCAAATTGTACTTATGAACCTGTTGTCTCGATCTGAGATAATGGACTGTGTGATCCAAAAGTGTATCCAGACTCGTTTAAAGAAGAGCTTAGTAGTGGCTTCTACTATGATACTTTTCTTGTAGACCACCAAAATAACCATATTAGAGAATCTATCAACGACCATGAAAACATAGTCATTGTCATGGTTAGTAGAAGGAAAGCCCAACATGTAATCCATGGAGATGGATTCCCAATGTCAACTAAGATTAGGAAGAGAATTATATATAACTTTCTTCTTGATGGTTGGTTTGGAAATGACGTAGGTAGTGTAAGATCTGATGTACTTACCAACATCATGTCGATGGTTTGACCATTAAAAATAATTTTGCAATGCTTCCACTATTTTCTCTACACCGAAATGTCCAACAAACTTACTGTAGTGTGATTTCTAAATCATCTCAGCATGCTCTCTTGAAGGAACACATATGTGTCCTAGGTGGCATAACAATGCATATTGCAAGTGAAAATTTGGAACTTGCTTGCTTTCCAAGAGTGTCTAGTATGTGTTGTCAAAATCTGGATTGCTCTTGTAAAGATGAGGCCACCTCGAAGTCTCCTCCCCACAAGAGTCAAGCACAGTGATCAGCGCCATGACCGGTGGTCGACTGATGCAGTCTGCAACATTATTGGTGCTGCCCTTCTTGTACTTAATGTTCAAATGGAATTGTTGAAAGTAGGTAGATCATATCTGATAGCGATCGTTTTGCAACTTCCCTTGTGTCTGTATGAATTGCAGGGTTCGATGGTCTGTGTGGATGACTGTTTCCTTCCCCAGAATGTAATGCCTCTATTTTCGACAGGCCTGCACAATGGAATACATCTCTTTGTCATAGGCGGGATACTTTCAGACTGTGTGTACAAGTGTCTCACTGTGATATGCCACTGGATGCCCCTACTAAGTAAGAACTGCACCAATAGCATAATAAGATGCATATGTCTCATTATTAAATAGTTGTTGCATATCTGGTAATGCGACCACTAGTGCACAGTAGAGGCTATGCTTCAAATCAGAAAACACCTTCTGTTGGGATTCAAACCAAAATAACTTTGCTTTTGCACCGCACTTGGTGACTTGACTTAAAGACCAAGTGATATGAGAGAACCCCAACATGAACTTGCGGTAGAAATTGGAAAGACCTAGAAAGCAGCATAACTTTGTTAGAGTGCATGGGGATGGAAAATCCCAAATGAATGTTAGCTTGATTAGGTCCACATACACACCCCGCTCATGAATGATGTACCCCAAATATTGAACTTGGGTCATAGCAAAAGTGCATTTCTCCAAATTGGCACACAACTTCTATTGTCATAGGGTTTGGAGGACTTGTCAGATATGGTGGAGGTACTCTTCCAAAATTTAGCTAAAGATCAGGATGTCATCCAAATACATCACCATGAATGAGTTGGTGAAAAGTTGCAAGATGTCATCCATCAACCTCATGAAGGTTGTGGGGGCATTCTTCAACCCGAAAGGCATGACTAGCCATCCGAAAAGGCCCTCCTTGGATTTGAAGGTAGTATTCCACACATCAGAGGGTTTGATTGGTACCTGGTGATAACTAGACGTCAAGTTAGTCTAGCTGAAATATTTGGCCCCCTAGAGTTGGTCTAGAAGGTAACCAATCTATGGGATTGGATACCTATTCTGGACAATGATCTTGTTCAACGCTTGATAGTCAATACAAAGTCTCCAGGTCCCGTCGTTATTATGTACCAACACGATCATGCTCCCCGAGGGTGATGACCTTAGCCTGATGTGACCTTTCTGTAACAACTCCTGAATCTTCCTGTTGCTTTCATCGTTCTCCAAAAAAGAGCGTCGATAGATTGGTCCATTGGGTAGCGATGCACGCAGGGTTAGATCGATGGAGTGCTTGACCTGACAGTGTAGAGGTACCCCTGTGGGTGAGGTGAAAATGTCCCTGTATACCTCCACGACCTTGTCCATCTGATACTGCCGTGTGGAGGATCCCTATCTGTAGGTCGTGGCCACAATATTCTTCTTTCCCCGAGGGAAAATCATAAGGAAAATAAATTTCATGGTCTGGGAAATGATCTTACTACATTTCTTTGTAGTGATCAAAGAGACGGTGGTAGGTGGTTCTACCTCTGGATGTGGCGGCTACATGCCTATGAAATATGTTACAATGAGGCTCATGGGCCTATTTATTATTGAAAAATAATGGAAAGTCCTAAACATTGAAAAAACTAATGGAGATGAAGCGGCAAAACTGTGGACCCCGTTTGGGTAAATTGGTACATCAAATTCCCGAGGTCATAACATTGGCATACGATCTCCATTTGACGTGCACAATATTTCTTTAGAAATATCTATCCAAGGACTACAACTTTTGAATATAAACATGAGTCTTGTCAAAGCCTCTTGTTTTCCCTTTTTCCAAAAAAAAGTCATTTAGGGCCTCAAAACGACTCGAGAAGTTTAGGACCCGAAACACTGCAAAAAATTGTAAATTATGCTACAATTAAGGAAACTAAAAAAATGAAAGAAAAAGTGGTGGGGGTCCAAGTAGAATAGGTGGGTAGCCACTAATATCCACCTGGATCAGCCCTCCCTCCTTAGGGAGAAATGGTTCCCATTGCGTTGATTGGCTCCATGAGATGGGGAAACTTTTGTTGAACTTGTTCCCTAGTGATCCACTTGCCTTGGTGCAAGAGTTGGCCAACTTTGAAAACTCAATATAATGGGATATTCTATTGGCGAGTGTTCTTGATCTGTCTGTCCATGATCTGATCAATTGTGGCACGTTCCATGCAGTCTGCATTTAACTTTATTGGTATGAGTTGTTCTGCAATGTTTGATGTGTCCAGTAATGGTGGAAAGTATGGTCAAAGGCGGTCCACATTGAACACTAGGTGCAGGCCAAGGAATTGTGGAATGCTAAGATTGAAACATTGTCCCCTACAGCCTTAGTGATGGTGTAATTCCCATATCATAGTGGGTGAAGCTTTCAATGGGGCCCAGCGAGGTGCTCCTTAAAATTATCGACACTTTGTCGCCCACCTGGAACTTGTGTGCCACCCGATGCTGATCATGACATTGCTTATAGTTAGCATTGGCTCTGTCCAATATTTGCTAGCAGAATTGTTAAATGTGTTCAATGAAGTTGTTAGCCCTGTGAGCTTCGGACTGGACATGAGTTGAATCTTCTTGAGTAGCTCCAAATGGTATGACCACATCAATGGGACATAAGGGTTGGAACCCCAACCCCACATGAAAGGGGCTATGGCCAGTTGAGCTATGGAGAGATCTGTGGTAGCTATGATGGACATAGGGGAGGCATTCATCCCATGTGTGTGGATTCTTTGAGTTGTACATGCGCAGAATGTGCATGATCATATTATTGATGACCTCTATTTGGCCATTAGTTTGGGGGTGGAAAGCTGTGGACTTCGTGAGCTTGGTGTCCAATGTCAACTAGAGACTTGACCATAATGTACTTACTAACTTGTTGTCCCGATTTGTGATAATGTACTGTGGGATCCCAAAGTGTATCCACACTTATTCAAATAAGAGCTTAGTAGTGGCCTCTGTTGTGATAGTCTTCTTGCAGATTGCGAAAATGACCATCTTAGAGAATATGTCAATGACCACAAAAACGAAATCACTGCCTTGCTTAGTAGAAGGAAGCCCCAACATATAATCCATGGAGATGGATTTCCAAATTCAACTAGGAGTAGATAGAGGAATATATAGGCCTTGCTCCTTGATGGTTAGTTTGGAAATGATGCAGACATAATCAATGGATAGATTTGACTGATGTAATCAATTTAAAAACATTCATTTGTCAAAAAGGTGATTATGACACCCAAAGAACATAAAAAAAAGGACACCGACTATCTAGAAATCCAAATATTACTATAATAACACAATGCATTATACTCTCCAATAATTTATAAGTCCAATTTTTTAATTATAAATAGCTCTCTAAGAGTGGCCATGCAAGTTTCATACAGATACAACTTTATACCATCAAGTTCTGAACTTACCATATTGTAGCATTCAATATAAACTTAGGAATATATTTTAAAACTATCGTTAAGGAGTAGAAGTATCTGAATCATGATTCAGCGAAGAACGAACTTGTCGTTATATAAAGCATAACGAATATATTAATTAATACTCCGTTTTGGCACATATCTCATGGATCTTGATTCATTCAAGATCTTGTTCTCGTCTGTGAGCATCTAAATGCTAAGAAAAATACAGAGTTAGAGATCTTAGATATCATCACAGTAACAGAGACGCCTGCGACACTAAGGGGGCTTTAACCCAGGCCTGGATAATCTCTGAAGTTCTCTAAAGCGTTCTATGTCAAAATTCCTCTTCTTCATCAGTCTTCTCTGCGTAGCACCGAAGCGAATCTTGAAGAAGCGATTGAATGAAGGATTTGTGGATGTGTTCAGGAAAAATATATATCCAGCCATGAAGTAAATTGATGTAAGGAAAAAGCATACGGGCTCCATCACATCCCATGACAGTTCCCAGAATGTCAGCCTCATCAAGCCCGCAGTCTGAAGGCCGAAAAACCCCAACCCCAAACGTAATTCAGTCATGGCGTGACTCTCCGCTTTCTGATCAATTTCTACTTTCTCTTTCTCCAGTCTCTCCAGCTCTTCCATGTAAGGATCGCTCTTCGCTGCCAGGGGCGTAGGCATGATCTTCTCGAAAGCTCTTGCTATCTGAAACCACGCCAACGTAAAAAGAATATCAGTTAAACCACAACCAAAAACCCCAAATCAATGAATTCTGAGCCCCGGAAATGCTAAAGAAGGTCTGAATTAGATATACAGTCTTATTCAATACGAGAACATGGCCCGATTCGTCGAGTAGCTTCGCTATTCCTTTCGCTTCTTCCTCTGAAGTCCCCTCCAGCGACTCCATGCAAGCTCGCAGCAGCTCGTCATATGAAATGCAGTCGTCGTGAATCCATTGTAGTCTTTTTTTGACATCCTCCAACCGGACCAATCTGAGCAATCTCCTGCCGTCCTCCACTGATATCTGCCCGTCAGGGGGTCGGGCGTTCAAATACGGCAACTGTTCCTGCCATTGGAAAAATAGTTAGAAAGGAGGGAAAAGGCGGGACTGAAACTGAGAATGGGTTACCTTCGTCTGTTCCCGCCTGTACAGGAAACGGGAAGGATGGCCACCAAAGGTGGTCTGCGGTTTAAAGGTCGAATCTCCGTGGAAACGAAGGGCATCGAAGGCATTGCGGAGGAATGCACAGGTTCTACGATTGGCAATAACCATGAATTCAAATCACAGTGGCCACTAAAGAAGAAAATCAATGGAACTTCCACCATAAAAATAGCACTGAAGATTGCTCAACAATCCTAGAAACGCATTGCACACACAGAAGGGAGAGGAAATGCATGACACAAGTAGACTCGTTCCTCGTTATGTTATGTTATAAGGAAACGTTAGGTAGGCGAACACCAAGGAAACGGGAAAGGAATCGGGTTCGACCACTGTTATGATTCACAAAAATATTGTATGATGACGTGGACAAGTGAGCATGGTGGAGAAGGAACCCACGAAGCCTTTGCATCTGCATCTACATGATGCAAACATAAAGCATTCACCCGTTTGACGCTTCAATTAAATTTGAGTTGCATGCGGCGGCAGATCAAACTCATCTCGTCGCCTCCCATAAATGAAGGGTGTAGCGCTGTGAAGGCAATGTGACCGTATGGTATGTTCATGTTGAGAATCATATATGGCCAGGACAAATTCATTCTCTGTATGCCACTGCCAACATGTGACAACACACATTCTCTACCAACATTCCACTGCCAATATGATATTATATTAAAAAATTATCATATTTGTATACATCCGTATATTGCTTTCCGAAACGCCTTGAACTGAAGCTATTAAAGATAATTGAACAATTTCAAAATAATATAGCTTTCCATTAACAATGAATTTGCATATATGCATATCTTTGGACATATTCATTGGCACACAGTCAGACAAATCAAGTTTAAATCCTTGTGCTCAACTTTTAATAATATAGCTTTCCATTAACAATGAATTTGCATATATGCATATCTTTGGACATATTCATTCGCACACAGTCAGACAAATCAAGTTTAAATCCTTGTGCTCAACTTTTGGTGCCCACTCAATTCTATTCAAACGTTTATCAAAGTGGGGGAATCTCCAAATCTTATGCATTGGTTGGAGAAAAAGATATTGGATTATGATAAGGAACCTACGCAAATAAATAACTTGCCCTCCTCACCTTCCATGTCACAACCAATTCTCTTCTTGCGACAAATCCAAGGTAATATTGAAAACATTCTCAACGCTACATTGTTTCTTAGCATTTATATACATAGCAATTTTCAGTGTTAACAATATTTAATATTAATTGTTTTCATATTATTTTCTTAAATATTTTGATAAGAGGTATAGAGTTTGGGCAATATTATTACTTAAACATTTTATATAATAAAATACATTTAAGAAAATATAAAAAAGTTATATTATTGATTTTTTCATATTTATTTATTTATTTTATTAGATTGAATCTAGAAGGGTCAATTTATTTTTCTTCATTATCACAAAAAAGAAAGGCACCTGAGAGAGGAGTTGAGGTTCCAAATTTTATTTTTACAAATGAGAAAGAATATAAATGTATTTTTTTTAGTGAAACAAATGTGTCGTTTTTCAATAGCATTTAAATAGAATGGTGATATGATTTGTGTTGTTTGTTCTAGTTGTGACATATGATATTATTATGGTGATCAAGCCTTAATATTCAATGTTAGCTATGTTAATGGTTGAACTTGCTAATGTTAAGTCTTGGGATTTATGGATAGTCAATGCCCAAGTTGTCTTTAGGGGAATTTGTT
The DNA here is from genome assembly GCA_031772625.1 of Pinus tabuliformis. Lineage (NCBI taxonomy): Eukaryota > Viridiplantae > Streptophyta > Pinopsida > Pinales > Pinaceae > Pinus > Pinus tabuliformis. Next base: position 486,029,876 of record CM062809.1, on the reverse strand, counting down.
TCTTCTTACCATTTTTATGGGTGGAATTAGTTCATGGTTTGGTTAAGTTTGGCCCCATTGACGCCCAATACATATATTGAATGCCACAACAACATATGTTTACGAAATTGGAGCCCAAAATCCATGTGTATGGAATGTACATGGCCACTCTAAGAGCTCCATTTACTAGTCATGTTTGGACCCTCAAAATACAGGAGAGCATAATTTGTTTCCCTACACATCACAATAATTGGTTTTCTAGATAGTGGTATTCCTCCTTTGATGTTTTTACACAACTAAGGAATTTAGTGACACAATGTCTCATTAACCTACCTAATAATTGGAACATGTATTGGTTATGATTACAAGCAAGAATGTATGTTGTGAAGAGATGCATTTATGTGTCAAAGATTTAATGCCTGCTATGGACAAGAATTTGTTAGTCCTAAACTTAAGGAGGTTCCAGTCCTCTATTATTGGAATAAAATTATAAATTCTTATCAATATATGGTTGAAATAGATTTGGGTGCCATTGTTGCTCTTTTCATAGAATAATGTTCCTAAATTGATTATATTGGTAAAATTTATCCATAAACATTTTCTTGGAGTTGCACTTACAGGTAAAAGTTTGTCCATTACTAGTGGTAATTGGTCCACATCTCCCACGATAATTATTGATCAATAGTTGGATGTGAAATTATTATTTTCTCAAATCCCTCATGTAAATGGTTATCTTTTTTTGTACAAAATGTTTAGCTCTTATGAAGCGCATCTTATCATTGAGAATGTATTGTGATGTTTCATATATTCTTGGAATGCTATTAGGGTTTATCTATGTAAAAGATTCATGTACCTTATAGGGACATTATGACATATGTAACAATCACAATCTTTTCCTAAATTAGAGTGTATACATCTAGTTATATATCTTGATTATATGTTGAGATTTTCTACAACTTCTAAGGCACTTGTGACATATGACAATATGGCTATTGCTTTTTTAACTATGTTTAACACATATTTTTAGTGGCAAAGCTTAATGAATATCATTGATTATGTATCCCTGATCCAAACTTCAACGATAATGCATCAAAATACAAATATAACCGTCAATACAAAGTGGTGTAGAAATAACACTTCATTTCCTTAATAGAACTGAAATATGCTTACATATAGAATGGAAATAAAATTGCTCGGGCGATGGTAGCTTATCTCTAAGAAGAGATGTGGTGGCTACATGCCTATGAACTATGTTGCAATGAGGCTTAAAGGCCTATTTATTATTGCGGACTACAACATTCGACTACTAAAATCAGTCTTTGACTCATGTTTTCTCATTAAAAAAAAAAAAGAAAAACGTCATTTAGGGCCTCAAAGCAGCTCCAAAAGTTCAGGACATGAAAAACTGCCAAACTAGTAAATAATGCTACAATTAAGGAAACTAAAAAATTGTAAGAAACAATGGTGGGGGTATAAGTGTAATAAGCAGGTGGCCACTAATATCCACCTAGATCAATCCTCCCCCCTTAGGAAGCAATGGTTCCCATTGCATTGAGTGCCTCCATGAGATGGGGAAACTTCTGCTGAACTTGGTCCCTGGTGAGCCACTTGGCTTGGTGTGGGAGTTGGCCATCTTTGACAACCCAATAAGGTTAGATCTTCTATTGGAGAGTGTTCTCGATCTGTGTGTCCAAGATCCAATTAGTTGTGGCATGTTCCATGCAATCTGGGTTTAACTATGTTAGTGTGAGTTGTTTTGCAATGGCTAATGTGCCCAGTAATGGCGGCAAGTATAGTTGAAGGTGGTCCACATTGAACATTGGGTGAATTCCAAGGAATGGTGGAATGTTGAGTTCGAAAGAATTGCCCCTATAGCATTAGTGATGGTGTAAGGGCCATATTAGAGCTTTTGTGTTGGGGCCCAACGAGGCACTCCTTCTACAAATGTAACCAAACTTTGTCGCCCACCTAGAACTTGTGTGGCCCCCGATGTTGATCATGAAACTACTTGTACTTAGCATTGGCTCTATCCAATATGTCATGGACCTACTGGCGGATGTGTTGAATGTGCTCATTAACCACGTAAGCTTAAGACTGGACATGAGCCAAATCTTCCTTAGTAGATGCAAATGGTATGACCACATCAATGGGACATAGTGGCTCGAGTCCCAACTCCACCTGAAGGGACTGTGGTCAGTTGAGCTATGGAGAGATATGTTGTAGTTGTGCTATACATAGGGGATGCTTTCCTCCCATGTGAATGGATGCTTCAAGTTGTACATGTGCCAAATGTGCACAATCATCTTATTGACGACCTCTATTTGGCCATTAGTTTAGGGGTGGAAAGTCATGGACTTAGTGAGATTGGTATCCAACATCGACCAAAGACGACCAAAATGTACTTAGGAACCTGTTGTCCTGATCTAGGATAATGGGCATGGGATACCAAAGTGTCTCCACAATCATTCAAAGGAGAGCTTAGTAGCGGCTTCTGCTATGATGCTCTTCTTGTAGGTTGCCAAAATGGCCATCTTAGAGATTCTATTGACGACCAAGAAAGCACAGTTGTTTCCATGCTTTATAAAAGGAAGGCCCGAGATGTAATCCATGGAGATGGATTCCCAAGGTCAACTAGGAGTAGGAAAAGGGGTATATAGGCCTTAATTCTTGATGGTTGATTTGAAAATTGCACAGAAGTGCAAGATCTGATGTACTTACCAACATCCTATCAAAGGTTTGACCAATAAAAATACTTCTTCAACATTGCCCCTATTTTCTCTACTCCGAAATATCCAACGACCTGATTGTAGTGCGCCTCCCAATTTATGTTTGTAGGCTCACTTAAAGGAACACAGATGTGTCCCAAGTGGCATATCAGTGCATCTCAGAGATGTAAATTTGGAACTTTCTTGCCTTCCAGGAGCATCTAGTATGTGTTGCCAAATTCTGGATCAGTCTTGTAAAGATGTGAACACCTCAAAGTCTCATGTCCATAAGAGTCAAGCACAGTGATCAACACCATGACCGGTGGTCGGTTGAGGAAATCTACAACATTATTTGTGCTTCCGTTCTTATACTTAATGTTCAAATGCAATTGTTGCAGATATGTGGACCATTTCTGATGGTGATCATTATGAAACTTCCCTTGTGTCTGTATGAACTCCAGGGGTCAGTGGTCTATGTGGATGACCATTTCCTACCCCAAAATGTAATGCTTCCATTGTTGGAAGGACTACACAATGGAATACACCTCTTTGTCATAGGTAGGATACTTTTAGACTTCGTCTAAAAGTGTCTCACTCGGATATTCCACTGGATTCCCCTAGTGAGTAAGAACTACACAAATACCATAGTCAGAGGCATCTGTCTCAATCTCAAATGGCTGTTGCGGGTCTAGTAATATGAGCACTAGTGTAGAGCAGAGGTGATGCTTCAACTCGGTAAACACCTTATGTTGGGATTCATACCAAAATAACTTTTCTTTCGCTCTGCCCTTGGTGATTTGACTTAAAGGCAGAGTGATATGATAGAACTCCAACACGAACCTGTGGTAGAAATTAGCAAGACCTAGAAAGTTGCAGGCCTCTATTAGAGTGGGTGGGGTTGGAAAATCCCAAATGAATTTTATCTTGGTTGGGTCCACATGCACACACCTCTCATAATTGATGTACCCCATATATTTGACCTGGGTCATACCAAAAGTGCATTTCTCCAAATTGGCACACAACTTGTGTTGTCACAGGGCTTGGAGGACCTGTCGAATATGGTGGAGTTGCCCTTCCCAAATCAGACTAAAGACTAGGATGTCATCCAAATAAACCACCATGAATGAGTTTGTGAAGGGTCGCAATATGTCGTCGATCAACCTCATGAAGGTTGCGGGGGCATGCGTCAACCTGAAAGGCATGACCAACCATTCGAAAAGGCCCTCCTTGGATTTGAAGGAAATCTTCCACACATCGGAGGGTTAGATTGGTACCTAGTGATAACTGGACTTCAAGTCAATCTTGTTGAAATATTTGGTCCCCTTGAGCTGGTCCAAAAGGTCATCAATCTATGGGATTATATACCTATTCCAGACACTGATTTTGTTCATTGCCTGATAGTCAAAATAGATTCTCCAGGTCTCATCCTTCTTCTGTACCAACACGATCGGGCTCCCACATGCTGATGAACTTGTCCTGATGTGCCCTTTCTACAAAAACTATTGAATCTGCCTCTTGATTTCATCACCCTCTAGAACATAGCGTCGATATATTGGTCCATTGGGTAGCAGCGCGCCCAGGGTCAGATCGATGGAGTGCTTGACCTGGCAGTGTAAAGGTACCCCTATGGCTGAGGTGAAAATTTCCCTGTACTCCTCCATGATATTTTCCATATGTTGCTGTCGTGCGGAGAACCCCTGTCTATAGGTCATGGCACAATATTCTTCTTTCCCTGAGGGCAAATCATAAGGAAAACAAATTTCTAGGTCTCAGAAATGATCTTACTACATTGTTTCACAATGATCAGAGAGATGGTAGTAGGCGGTGCTACCTCAGGTATCATGTACAAATTATTTCCCAAAGTAATAATAACATTGCTTCATTAATATCGAAGAACTAAAATATGTTTACATACAAAATGGAAATAAACTAGCTCAGGCGATGGTAGCTTATCTCTGAGAAGATATGTGGTGGCTACATGCCTCTAAACTGCATTTCAATGAGGCTCAAAGGCCTATTTATTATTGATAAACAATGAAAAACTCTAAACATCCAAAAGCCTAACCCTGGGAGACGAAGTGCCAAAATTGTGGGCCCGGTTTGGGTAAATTGGTACATCGACTTCCTAAGGTCAAAACATTGACATACAATCTTCATTTGATTCTTACAATATCTCATTAGAAATATATATTCAAGGAGTACATCTTTTGACTATAAACATGAGTCAAATTCCTATTTTTTCTCATTCAAAAAAAAAATGTCGTTTAGGGACTCAAAATAGCTCTGAAAGTTCACAACCCGAAAAACTACCAAAAATAGAAAAACTGTGCTACAATTAAGGAAACTAAAAAAATGAAAGAAATTGTGGTGGGGGTACAAGTGGAATAGGCAAGTGGCCACCAATATCCACCTTGATCAGTCCTCCCCCCATAGGAATAAATTTTCTGTATTGTGTTGAGTGCCTCCATGAGATGGGGAACTTCTACTGAACTTGGTCCCTGGTGAGCCACTTGCCTTGGTGCAAGAGTTGGCCAAATTTGACAACCTGATACAGTTGGATATTCTTTTGTTGAGTATTCTTGATCTGTGTGTCCATGATTCAATCAGTTGTGGCCTGTTCCATGTAGTCTGGGTTTAAATTTGTTGGTGTGAGTTGTTCTGCAATGTTTGATGTGTCTAGTAATGGTGGAAGGTATGGTCGAAGGTGGTCCGCTTTGAACACGGGGTGCAGGCCAAGGAATGGTGGAATGCTAAGCTCGAAAACATTGTCCCCTACAGCCTTAGTGATGATATAAGGCCCATATCGAAGTGGGTGAAGCTTGCAATGGGACCCAACGAGACACTCCTTCTGCAAATGTAACCAAACTTTGTCACCCACTCAAAACTTGTGTGGCACCTGACATTGATCATGATGCTATGTGTACTTAGCATTGGCTTTGTCTAATATGTCGTGGACCTGTTGGCGGATATATTGAATGTGCTCATGAAGTTGTTAGCCCCATCAGCTTCGGACTGGACATGAGCCAAATTTTTTTGAGTAACTGCACATGGTACGGCCATATTAATGGGACATATTGGTTGGCATCCCAACCCCATCTAAAAAGGGTTGTGTCCAATTGAGCTATGGAGAGCTCTGTTGTAGCTATGGTGGACATAGGGGATGCTTTTATCCCATGTGCGTGGATGATTTGAGTTGTGCATGCGTAGAATGTGCACGATCATCTTGTTGACGACCTTTGTTTGGCCATTAGTTTGTGGGTGGAAAGTTGTGGACTTAGTGAGCTTGGTATCCAACATTGACCAGAGAATTGACTAAATTGTACTTATGAACCTGTTGTCTCAATCTGAGATAATGGACTGTGTGATCTAAAAGTGTATCTAGACTCATTCAAAGAAGAGCTTAGCAGTGGCTTCTACTATGATAATCTTCTTGCAGACCACCAAAATAACCATATTAGAGAATCTATCGACGACGATGAAAACACAGTCATTGTCATGCTTAGTAGAGGAAAGCCCAACATGTAATCCATGGAGATGGATTCCCAATGTCAACTAAGAGTAGGAAGAGGATTATATAGAACTTTCTTCCTGATGGTTGGTTTGGAAATGACATAGGTAGTGCAAGATCTAATGTACTTACCAACATCCTATCGATGGTTTGACCATTAAAAATAATTTAGCCACGCTTCCACTATTTTCTCTACACCGAAATGTCCAACGAACTTACTGTAGTGTGATTTCCAAATCATCTCAACATGCTCTCTTGAAGCAACACATATGTGTCCTAGGTGGCATAACAATGCATATTACAGGTGAAAATTTGGAACTTGCTTGCTTTCTCCAAATTGGCACACAACTTCTATTGTCACAGGGTTTGGAGGACTTGTCGGATATGGTGGAGGTACTCTTCCCAAATTAATTAAAGATCAGGATGTCATCCAAATACATCACCACGAATGAGTTGGTGAAAAGTCGCAAGATGTCATCCATCAACCTCATGAAGGTTGTGGGGGCATTCGTCAACCCGAAAGGCATGACTAGCCATCCGAAAAGGCCCTCCTTGGATTTGAAGGTAGTATTCCACACATCAGAGGGTTCGATTGTTACCTGGTGATAACTAGACTTTAAGTTAGTCTAGCTGAAATATTTGGCCCCCTAGAGTTGGTCTAGAAGGTAACCAATTTATGGGATTGGATACCTATTTTGGACAGTGATCTTGTTCAACGCTTGATAGTTAATACAAAGTCTCCAGGTCCCATCCTTATTATGTACCAACACGATCATGCTCCCCGAGGGTGATGACCTTAGCTTGATGTGATCTTTCTATAACAACTCCTGAATTTTCCTCTTGCTTTCATCATTCTCCAAAGAAGAGCGTCGATAGATTGTTCCATTGGGTAGTGACGCACGCAGGGTTAGATCGATGGAGTGCTTGACCTGACAGTGTAGAGGTACCCTTGTGGGTGAGGTGAAAATGTTCCTATACTCCTCCACGACCTTGTCCATCTGATACTACTGTGTGGAGGATCCCTATCTGTAGGTTGTGGCCACAATCTTCTTCTTTCCCCGAGGGAAAATCATAAGGAAAATAAATTTCATGGTCTGGGAAATGATCTTACTACATTTCTTTGCAGTGATCAAAGAGATGGTGGTAGGTGGTTCTACCTCTGGATGTGGCAGCTACATGCCTATGAAATATGTTACAATGAGGCTCATGGGCCTATTTATTATTGAAAAATAATGGAAAATCCTAAACATTGAAAAAACTAACGGAGATGAAGCGCCAAAACTGTCGACCCTGTTTGGGTAAATTGGTACATCAAATTCCCAGGGTCATAACATTGGCATACGACCTCCATTTGACGTGCACAATATCTCTTAGAAATATCTATCCAAGGACTATCAAAGCCTCTTGTTTTCCCTTTTTCCAAAAAAAAGTCAATTAGGGCCTCAAAACGACTCTAGAAGTTTAGGACCCGAAACACTGCAAAAAATTGTAAATTGTGCTACAATTAAGGAAACTAAAAAAATGAAAGAAAAAGTGGTGGGGGTCCAAGTGGAATAGGTGGGTGGCCAATAATATCCACTTGGATCAGTCCTCCCTCCTTAGGGAGAAATGGTTCCCATTGCGTTGATTGGCTCCATGAGATGGGGAAACTTCTGTTGAACTTGGTCCCTGGTGATCCACTTGCCTTGGTGCAAGAGTTGGCCAACTTTGAAAACTCAATATAGTTGGATATTCTATTGGCGAGTGTTCTTGATCTGTGTGCCCATGATCTGATCAATTGTGGCACGTTCCATGCAGTCTGCATTTAAATTTATTGGTATGAGTTGTTCTGCAATGTTTGATGTGTCCAGTAATGGTGGAAAGTATGGTCAAAGGCGGTCCACATTGAACACTACGTGCAGGCCAAGGAATTGTGGAATGATAAGATTGAAACATTGTCCCCTACAACCTTAGTGATGGTGTAATTCCCATATCATAGTGGGTGAAGCTTGCAATGGGGCCCATCGAGGTGCTCCTTAAAATTAACCACACTTTGTCGCCCACCTGGAACTTGTGTGCCACCCGATGCTGATCATGACATTGCTTATACTTAGCATTGGCTCTGTCCAATATTTGCTAGCGGATTTGTTAAATGTGTTCAATGAAGTCGTTAGCCCTGTGAGCTTCGGATTGGACATGAGTTGAATCTTCCTGAGTAGCTCCAAATGGTATGGCCACATCAATGGGACATAATGGTTGGAACCCCAATCCCACATGAAAGGGGCTATGGCTAGTTGAGCTATGGAGAGATTTGTTGTAGCTATGATGGACATAGGGGAGGCATTCATCCCATGTGTGTGGATTCTTTGAGTTGTACATGCGCAGAATGTGCATGATCATATTATTGATGACCTCTGTTTGGCCATTAGTTTGGGGGTGGAAAGCTGTGGACTTCGTGAGCTTGGTATCCAACGTCGACCAGAGACTTGACCATAATGTACTTACAAACTTGTTGTCCCGATTTGTGATAATGTATTATGGGATCCCAAAGTGTATCCACACTTATTCAAATAAGAGCTTAGTAGTGGCCTCTGTTGTGATAGTCTTCTTGCAGATTACGAAAATGACCATCTTAGAGAATATGTCAATGACCACAAAAACGAAGTCACTACCTTGCTTAGTAGAAGGAAGCCCCAACATATAATCCATGGAGATGGATTTCCAAATTCAACTAGGAGTAGATAGAGGAATATATAGGCCTTGCTTCTTGATGGTTAGTTTGGAAATGATGCAGACATAATCAATGGATAGATTTTACTGATGTAATCAATTTAAAAACATTCATTTGTCAAAAAGGTGATTATGACACCCAGAAAAAATAAAAGAAAGACACCGACTATCTAAAAATCCAAATATTACTATAATAACACAATGCATTATACTCTCCTATAATTTATAATTCCAATTTTTTAATTATAAATAGCTCTCTAAGAGAGGTGATGCAACTTTCATACCGATACAACTTTATACCATCAAGTTCTAAACTTATCATATTGTAGCATTCAATATAAACTTATGTTTATATTTTTGCTATATAATAAAAAAAAAAACTTAATTTATTTAAAAAATAATATATTACATTTTATTTTTTTATTTTACCACTTCCAAAATATATATATATATATTTTCAAACATTGAAAAACACCCATTAGGTTCAGCAGAAGAGATACATCATCTCATCTTCCACTATATATCCATCCACATTTCCATTCGATATTACCTTAGACATTTTTGGATTTACGTTGTATTAAATGTCAAAAATTCTTTGATAAAGCATTCGCCTCATTAAATATGTTTAAAAACGAAATTCACCAATGAAAGTAGAGCGTTGAGAATCTCAGTTTGTCGATGTCGAGATGTCATTGCGTTGCATTTTTTATGAAACGAGAATTATTGTGATACGAATGTTTGAGGAGCGAAAATGTTATTGGTTGGCGTACAGTCATTATCAATACTCCAACTTATCCAGATCCCCCACTTTGATAAACGTTTCAAAATAGTTGAGTGGGCACCAAAGTCGAGAATTAAAGTTGATTTTTGTTACCACGTGAGAATGAAAATATGCAAAGATATATGTTTCACTTGCCAATGAATATATTCCAATTCATTCCTAAAGAAAGCCTATTATTTTGTCGAAAAGCTATTTATAAAAAGATACTATTCTATATATAACATTTGATACACGCTGCTTAATGTTTTCTTATAGACATTCATAAATAATCCTTCTCAACTATTTTTCACATGGATTCAACCTGACCTCTAAACAAATCCAATAATAATTTTAAAGTATAGTAATTTATTATATTAATTAATTTTTTTTAATATAATTTATATATTTATTTTAAATTATTTATTTCTATTTTAAATTTTATAATTTATATATATATATTTTTATCTTAAAAATTTAGATGTTAGAGAGTTTAATTTTTAATTCAAACTTTATAAAAAGGATTCGAAAGAGTTAGAAAATAAAAAACTATTTTTGAAAAATATCTTTTTGCACTCCAATCCTAATAAAAGCATCAATTTATTTGCAAATCCATCCTAATTCAATTCAACCTTCATTTCTTCGGGCTTTAAAACTATGCACAAGTTAAAACCAAAGTTGAGTAGTTAGTGATCAGACATTGGAACATCGGAGAGATTTGTTAGCCATCGTTATTGGTTTTTAGATAGTTTTCTGGAAGACCAAGTAGATCGGGGAGGGTTAAAACGGATATGAAAGAAAAAATGTGATCCGAAAGCACAAAATTTGGAATGGAAGAGGAACGCGGTTGACTTCTCTTAGAATAAAAAATTTTAGGAATATGTTTTAAAACTATCGTTAAGGAGTAGAAGTATCTGAATCATGATTCAGCGAAGAACGTACTTGTCGTTATATAAAGCATAACGAATATATTAATTAATACTCCGTTTTAGCACATATCTCATGGATCTTGATTCATTCAAGATTTGTTCTCGTCTGTGAGCATCTAAATGCTAAGAAAAATACAGAGTTAGAGATCTTAGATATCATCACAGTAACAGAGACGCCTGCGACACTAAGGGCCCTTCAACCCAGGCCTGGATAATCTCCGAAGTTCTCTAAAACGTTCTATGTCAAAATTCCTCTTCTTCATCAGTCTTCTCTGCGTAGCACCGAAGCGAATCTTGAAGAAGCGATTGAATGAGGATTTGTGGATGTGTTCAGGAAAAATATATATCCAGCCATGAAGTAAATTGATGTAAGGAAAAAGCATACGGGCTCCATCACATCCCATGACAGTTCCCAGAATGTCAGCCTCATCAAGCCCGCAGTCTGAAGGCCGAAAAACCCCAACCCCAAACGTAATTCAGTCATGGCGTGACTCTCCGCTTTCTGATCAATTTCTACTTCTCTTTCTCCAGTCTCTCCAGCTCTTCCATGTAAGGATCGCTCTTCGCTGCCAGGGGCGTAGGCATGATCTTCTCGAAATCTCTTGCTATCTGAAACCACGCCAACGTAAAAAGAATATCAGTTAAACCACAACCAAAAACCCCAAATCAATGAATTCTGAGCCCCGGAAATGCTAAAGAAGGTCTGAATTAGATATACCTTGTAAGGACGAAGATATACAGTCTTATTCAATACGAGAACATGGCCCGATTCGTCAAGTAGCTTCGCTATTCCTTTCGCTTCTTCCTCTGAAGTCCCCGCCAGCGACTCCATGCAAGCTCGCAGCAGCTCGTCATATGAAATGCAGTCGTCGAATCCATTGTAGCCTTTTTTTGACATCCTCCAACCGGACCAATCTGAGCAATCTCCTGCCCTCCTCCACTGATATCTGCCCGTCAGGGGGGTGGGCGTTCAAATACGGCAACTGTTCCTGCCATTGGAAAAATAGTTGGGAAGGAGGGAAAAGGCGGGACTGAAACTGAGAATGGGTTACCTTCGTCTGTTCCCGCCTGTACAGGAAACGGGAAGGATGGCCACCAAAGGTGGTCTGCGGTTTAAAGGTCGAATCTCCGTGGAAACGAAGGGCATCGAAGGCATTGCGGAGGAATGCACAGGTTCTACGATTGGCAATAACCATGAATTCAAATCACAGTGACCACTAAAGAAGAAAATCAATGGAACTTCCACCATAAAAATAGCACTGAAGATGGCTCAACAATCCTAGAAACGCATTGCACACACAGAAGGGAGAGAAAATACATGACACATGTAGACTCGTTCCTCGTTATGTTATGTTATAAGGAAACATTAGGTAGGCGAACCCCAAGGAAACGGGAAAGGAATCGGGTTCGACCACTGTTATGATTCACAAAAATATTGTATGATAGACGTGGACAAGTGAGTATGGTGGAGAAGGAACCCACGAAGCCTTTGCATCTGCATCTACATGATGCAAACATAAAGCATTCACCCGTTTGGCGCTTCAATTAAATTTGAGTTGCATGCGGCGTCAGATCAAACTCATCTCGTCGCCTGCAATAAATGAAGGGTGAAGTGCTGTGAAAGCAATGTGACCGTATGGTATCTTCATGTTGAGAATCATATATGGCCAGGACAAATTCATTCTCTGAATGCCACTTTCAACATGTGACAACACACATTCTCTACCAACTTTCCACGGCATGGAGGAGCAATGAAGTTGTGAGCAAGCGAGTAGGCCATCCCATGGATTATAAAGTAAAACCAGAATCAAGACGGAGCCCACAAGCAAAGCGACACTTGAGAGGAGCTTTCCTCGTCACGGCTATTTACAACACATGCTACGTGATGTCAACTTTATTTTATTTTAACTTTATTGTTTAATTTGTTATTTAATCTATTTTAATGCATAAGATATTTAATCGTTTAATTTGTTGTTTAATTCTTTTTTAATGAATAAAATATTTAATCATAATCAGGTTTCCGAGCGGAAAATGTTTAACCGGAGGAAAATAGTTCTTTTAATTTTAGGATGGTAGGTGATAATTTTTTTTGGATTTGTTTTAATTTTTTTTCGTGAGAAGTTATAACTTAAAATTTTTCATTTATATAAAATAAAAGGAGTAAATAAAAAGGAATAAAGAGAGTTTTAAAGAGAATATTATATCTAAAAATTTGTTAATTTGTACTTATTTTCAATCTTATAGTAAATTTTCTATTTTTTATTTATTATTTTTTCAATATTATAATTCAAATTGATATTGTGGATATAGATCTTAAAATATTTATATAAAAAACTTTCTCTTAATAGTTATTGTCATATAAGAAAATATGATACATTTTTATTTATTTAATTATCATTACTTTAATTGTGTCACTATTAATAGTCATACTCACCTTCTAACAAAAATCTTCTAGCATGATTTTTAGTTACTTGTTATGATTGTCCATAATAACAAAAAAAAATAAAAAATTATATGATCTCCATAAAGGAAAAGAGATAACTATAACATAAAATATAAAACTAATATACCCATTATAAATGAGAAGAGATATGATTATAACATAAAATATAAAACCAATATACACTCTTGAGTTTGCCGTCCACCTATGAAATATAAAAACTTGATCCCCACGGATCCAACGATCCAATCTTGAACATACATCTTTCAAACACTCTTCTCACTCATATTAACTTATAAAATTACATAATCAAATTTTACTATAATCCATTATTGAAAAATCATATATACGTACACATAATTTAATTCTTAAATTAATATAATTAATTGTCATAACTTAAAGTTAAAGTGCTTCACTGTTTTGTTTAAATGTGATAATGAATCATTAAAAGAAAAAATATGAGGCAACTATTCTGTTGGAAAATGATACGTGATATTAAATTATGGTTTACGAAGACAATATTTTTTTGAGAATAGGAATATTTTGTGTCGGATTGAAAAATATGTATTAGGTATCGAAAAGTCGAAATTTTATAATTCTTAATGTTATTCTATAATTTATATATTATATTTTTTATCATTAATTTATATATTATATTTTTTATTTCATAAGATGTATATTATAATTTGTCTATATATTTGTATGTTATTTTGTTAATTGAATTTATTTTTGTAGTCGAAAGAAACGATTGATAAGAATATTTGTTATTGGAAATTTATAATCTCTTGAGAACAAATTATATATATAGATATATATATATATATTATTTTTTAATTTATAATTAGTATTTTTCATTATAATAATTTATATCTTATATTATATTATATTAAAAAATTACTATATTTGTATACATCCGTATATTGCTTTCCGAAACGCCTTCAACTGAAGCTATTAAAGATAATTGAACAATTTCAAAATAATATAGCTTTCCATTAACAATGAATTTGCATATATGCATATCTTTGGACATATTCATTCGCACATAGTCCGACAAATCAAGTTTAAATCCTCGCGGTCAACTTTTGGTGCCCACTCAATTCTATTCAAACGTTTATCAAAGTGGGGGAATCTCCAAATATTATGGGTTGGTTGGAGAAAAAGATATTGGATTATGATAAGGAACCTACGCAAATAAATAACTTAGTTGCCCTCCTCACCCTTCATGTCACAACCAATTCTCTTCTTCCGAGAAATCGAAGGTATTATTATGGGTTGGTTGGAGAAAAAGATATTGGATTATGATAAGGAACCTACGCAAATAAATAACTTAGTTGCCCTCCTCACCCTTCATGTCACAACCAATTCTCTTCTTCCGAGAAATCGAAGGTATTATTGAAAGTTAGATTCTCAATGCTACTTTGTTTCTTAGCATGTTGATGATGATGATGATAGTGGTTACCATCCACTGAGACCAAATTGGTCTATCGGACCTATAATATTTTTAATTTTTAATTGTCTGGCTCCTCGTATTTCTTGGCGAGATTGGTGTTGTAGCTCTCTTTTTTTTCTCTACGGTCTTCCAACTTCCTTTATCTTGCATCTCCTTCATCTCTTCTGGTTTTTGAGACAATGGTGTATATACATAGCAATTTTGAGTATGAATAATATTTAATATTAATTGTTTTCATATTATTCTCTTAAATATTTTGATAATAGGTATAGATTTTGGGCAATATTATTACTTAAATATTTTATATAATAAAATTACATTTAAAAATAAAAAACTTAAAAGTTATATCACTGATTTTTCATATTCATTTATTTATTTTATTAAGTTGAATTTAGAGGGGCTAATTTATTTTTTTTCATTATCAAAAAAAAATGTACTTGATAGAGGAGTTAGGTTCCAAATTTTATTTTTACAAATGGGAAAGAATATAAATGTAATTTTTTGGAGTGAAATAAATGTGTTGCTTTTCATTTTTAAATAGCATTCAAATAGAATGGTGGTATGATTTGCATTATTTTTTCTAGTTGTGGCATGTGATATTATTATGGAGGTCAAGTCTTAACATTTGATGTTACCTATGTTAATGGTTGAACTTGCTAATGTTAAGCTTTGGAATTTATGGATAGTCAATGCCCAAATTGTCCTTAGGGGAATTTGTTTCATCTTACCATTTTTAAGGGTGGAATTAGTACATGGTTTGGTTAAGTTTGGCCCCATTGACGTCCAATACATATATTGAATGCCATAACAACATATGTTTACAAAAATTGGAGCCCAAAATCCATGTGTGCATGAAATGTACATGACCACTCTAAGAGCTCCATTTAGTAATCAAATTACAGGTGAGCATAATTTGTTTCCCTACACATCGCAATAATTGGTTTTCTACATAGTGATATTCCTCCTTTGACATTTTTACACAACTAAGGAATTTAGTGACATAATGTCTGATTAACCTACCTAATAATTGGAACATGTATTTGTTATGATTACAAGCAAGAATGTATGTTGTGAAGAGATGCATTTATGTGTCAAAGATTTAATGCCTGCTATGGACAAGAATTTGTTAGTCCTAAACTTGAGGAGGTTCCAATCCTCTATTGTTGGAATAACATTATGAATTCTTATCAATATACAATTGAAATAGATTTGGGTGCCATCATTGCCCTTTTCATAGAAGAATGTTCCTAAATTGATTATATTGGTAAAATTTATCCATAAATATTTTCTTGGAGTTGTACTTACACGTAAAAGTTTGTCCATTACTACTGGTAATTGGTCCACATCTCCCACAATAATTATTAATCAAAATTTTGATGTGAATTTATTATTTTCTCAAATCCCTCATGTAGATGGTTATCTTTTTGTACAAAATATTTAGTTCTTACAAAGCTCATCTTATCATTGATAATGTATTGTGATGTTTCATATATTCTTGAAATTCTATTAGGAATTATCTATGTAAAAGCTTCATGTACCTTATAGGGATCTTAAGGCATATGTAACGATCACTATCTTTTCCTAAATTAGAGTGTATACATCAAGCTCTATATCTTATTTGATGATATGTTGATATTTTCTACGACTTCTAAGACACCTGTGATATATGACAATATGGCTACATTTTTTAACTATGTTTAACACATATTTTTAGTGGCAAAGCTTAATGACTATCATTGACTATGTATACCTAATCTGAACTTAAACAAGAATGCAACAAAATACAGATATAACCATAAATACAGAGTGGTGATAGAAATAACACTTCATTTCATTAATATCAAAGAACTGAAACATGCTTACATACAAAATGGAAATAAACTTGCTCGGGCAAAGGTGGCTTGTCTCTGAGAAGAGATGTGGTGGCTACATGTCTCTGAACTATGTTACAATGAGGCTTAAAGGCCTACTTATTATTGAGAAACAATGAAAAACCATAAACATCCAAAAACCTAACCCTGTGAGATGAAACGCCAAAAATGTGGGGCCCGTTTGGGTAAATTGGTATATCAATTGCTCGAGGTCGTAACATTGACATACGATCTTTGTTTGATGTGCACAATACCTCATTAGAAAGATATATTTGAGGGCTATAATTTTTTAGTGTAAACATGAGCCTTTGGCACATGTTTTATCATTTTACAAAAAATGTCATTTAGGGCCTCAAAATGGCTTCAGAAGCTTAAGACCCAAAAAACTGCCAAAAATAGTAAACTATGCTACAATTAAGGAAACTCAAAAACTACAAGGAACAATGGTGGGGTTCCAAGTGGAATAGGCAGGTGGCAACCAATATCCACTTGGATCAATCCTCCCCCCTTAGGAAGCAATGGTTCCCATTGCATTGAGTGCCTCCATGAGATGGGGAAACTTTTGCTGAACTTGGTCCCTAGTGAGCCACTTGGCTTGGTGTAGGAGTTGGCCAACTTTGACAGCCCAATATAGTTGGATCTTCTATTGGAGAGAGTTCTTGATCTGTGTGTCCAAGATCCAATTAGTTGTGGCCTATTCCATGTAGTCTGGGTTTAACTCTGTTGGAGTGAGTTATTCTGCAATATCTTATGTGTCCAGTAATTGTGGAAAGTATAGTCGAAGGTGGTCCACATTGAACACTAGGTGCAGTAAAAGGAATAGTGGGATGTTGAGCTCGAAAGCATTTCCCCTACAACCTTAGTGATGGTGTAAGGCATGTTGTAACATAATTTGGTTTTGATAATTTAGTATATTAGTCAAAAGAAATAATTTCAAAATGATAAGCTAGGATATGGATGCAAAAGAAAGAAGAATTAAAATGTTAGGAAAATTTGATATTTTATAGGTATCCATATTAATAAAATGATAGGTGTTAGCTTCCCTAAACAAAGAAGCAAAAAGAAGAATAAAATGTTAGGGAAACAAAAAGAAAAGAAAGGCTTCAATTTCATATTATTATAAATGAAAAGGTTGTTAGTCTAAATGCTCCACATCAGAAAATGTCAAATTATGTTAATATATAATTAATTCCTTAATTGGGATTAATTATTTGATTATAAACTTTGGCATTTCAATTATATTGTAATGCACAAGTTTGATTTGACTAAAACCAATAAACGACAAAACGTCTTGTCAGATTTGAATAACGAAGGCACATGATCCAACAATTAATGTACTCCTCACCCAGATCAATGATGGGGAGATATTTCGTAGCCCCCTCCACTGTTTCACATTAATGTAACGGGGGGTGTCTATAAAACAGTTTCCATGGCAAACTCCCGACATTACGTGTCATCCCCACATCTCTCTGCACCCCGCCGCACAAAACCACAAATAACTCCCTACCCCCCCCCAAACCACTCGTTTTTTTCTCTGCCACAATACTTTCACACCGACAAAGCTGTTATCTCTCCACTAATCCCGAGCCAACACCTCACCTATCTGTTGTTTAGTCCTCCCATCTGTTATCTCTTTACACGCTTATCTTCCCTTTTGGCATACCCGTTGTATCCATCTGTTGTAGTCTCACTCCATTGCATTTAAAGTTGCTATGGTTATTAACAAAACTGTTACCCCTTCCCGCATCTTATAAATAAAACGAAACTGGCCTCATTGTCACTTTCTTTTGATTATTCTCCATTGTTTGCAGGTATACAGTGATTGCAGAACTTCTGGTCTTTTTCTCAGACTGTCACTTATAACCATATTTCTTCCTGTCTGCCACCATGGCCCCAAAAGCAAAATCCAAGAAGCAAACCACAGAGGAAAGTATTGTCACCCTGACCCAGCTTGACCTTGACCATATTCCGATTGTTGATTCACTATTCAAGGTTGCAGAGGCCAAGTGTGAGTTTGATTTCTATGAACTACACTTATGGCTTAAGCAGAATTATCTGGACCAGCAAGATCTGATTAGGTTTTGGGAGTCCCTGTTACCTTTTTATAGTTTCCCAAAGACACATGAATTCCCTGATCTTATTACCTAGTGTCAAGCCAAGTATGACCCTGTGAAAAGGGCAGTCATGGCTCAGAATGGAGACATTCTGATAACCATTTCTGCTCAAACTATAAATGAAATGCTCTTAGTTCCTCAAATTGACTCCTTGACTCAATTCTCACCAGCAACACTTATGGATCTATACCATAAGTTAAATTTCCCATAGAGAGCCCAAATATTCGAAATCTTTTTGCTTGAAGATGCAAAATTTCCCAAAAGAAATCCACCTTACTCATCTGCCATGTTTCTTGAAGCCTCTAGACATTGCATTTCCCTGCTTTCCTATTTATTAGGATACCTTGATGACCAGTTTGTTGATGAAGTAATCCTTGGTTTCTTATCCATTTTCAATAAATACCAACAACCAGCATTCATGTATAATTACAGCCAATTTTTGGCTGATAATATACATGAACAATTCATGAACTTCACTGTGCAGGGAGTGTTCAATTACAACTCTGTAATTGTCTACATGCTTCTTTTCCAATAGGGTGATCTGTTACTAATCAAACTCAGAAAACAGGATGAACAAGGAGTGAATCAATCAGTGATTCATTGGACAGAAATGGTCAGGGAAACTTCTACCACCTCATCATTTGCAGAATTTGTGGATGCATTTATACATCCAGTGGTACAACTGCTTAACAGGTAGACAAAGCCCAGAATTGGGAATGAATTTAAAAGGATCCTACACCTAAGTGAAAAAACCAAGACTCGTGACTGGTATTTATACCAGAACTACATTGAGATAAGAATACATGGTTGTGAACTTGCACCTTACAAGCTGCCTAAATATGTTCCTTTGTGAATATTTTCTCTAGGATATTTTGTGTAAGGTAAAAGAAAGTCTCAGTTCAAGCTCAAAGCACAGATTGGGTCATTTATTTGCAACACCAGATCAGTTGGTGTTGAGGTAGATGCATTATTAAAGAAGATGAATTTCCAGCCTAGTTTCACCTGGTCCTATGATCCTTTTGGCATCATTTCTACCTTAAGGGTTAGTTTCAAGATGACTCCTTATAACCATACTCCAAGGCTAGAAATTGAGAAATTTATGAATCAAGAAACATGGGTTGATGGGACTCTTCAAGAAGTAGATGAGCAGGTTGTGTCTACTCCCACTAACCAGACTCTAGTTGCTCAGAGTAAGCAACATAAAAGGTTGAGAGAGGAAACTTCATCCACTAAAGATGTTTTGAAAGGATTCATTTTTCAGCAAAAGAAACCTAAAGTCAACTTGATCACATCAACAGAAGATACTCCACCAGTGATCATTGACCTTGGAGATCTAAAAGTGTCTACATTAGCAAGAGTTAGTACTTCAACCACTCCTCCCACAATTAGTGCTTCAACTACTCCTCATGCAACTTCACCTTGTAGAGAACCTCTAGAAATTATTTAATCAACAGGAACCAACACTTCGGATGATTCAAACATATTTTCAAGGTTCCTAGAAATTAAGCAGAAATATGAGACTTTATTGTCCAATGTGTACAGCCAGTTCTGGAAGCAAACTTCAACCTCCCAACATAGGCTTATTTCTGCTTATGATAGTGAAAAGGGTAGAATGTAAATGGCTTTCTTGCAAGTCCAAATTCCATTTCCTAAATCACCATCTGATTACAAGAAGACTGTGTTTTCATTTGACACTAGTCAAATCCATCCAATTGACCAGATGGACATGCATAAACAAACTGGTGAGATGATGTTTTCTACTATGACAACCACAACCATGTCTCTTTCTAAACTCAGGACTGCTCTATCAAATGTTCAGTCCCAAATTAAGTTAGAAAAGATCTCCTCTCTAGCTAAAGACAATAGAATAAAATCACTAGAGGATTTTGTGATTAAAGTGGGATATGATCCCAAGGATGTAAAAGCTGCAGAACTACTTCTTAAGAAGAAAGATGCAAACATTGCTGCATTGAAGAAACAATTGAAGTTGCCTTCAACAAAAGATCCCCTGACCAAGGATATGGCAGAAACTGAACAACAAAAGGAGGATATGCTCAAGCTTATTATTAAGTAGAATATACAGTTGAAGAAGATGGAAGAACAGATTGAAGAACTATTGAAGGAGAAGGAAACAACACAATTTTCCATGGTGCCCATTACAACAGTCCCAATAGAAGTTGCAGGTACAAAGCCTAGTTCCTCATCTATAAACATTGAGTCTACATCAACAACAGCTGACCCAACTAGATTAGCATAGGAACTATCAATCCAGAAGTAGGAAAACTAGAAGCTACTTCAGAAATTTCAAAATTTGGAATTGCAAAAAGTGAAAAATGATACTAAGTATCTGGAAGAAATGTAGAAGACTCACAAATTAGAGCTTAAAATCCAGAAGTTGGAGAGTGAGTCACTGATGGAAGACACTTTGGCTCATGCAAAGGAGAGTATTTGGAAAAGAGATAGTGAATCCATGACATGTGTATGGCCATCCATACAGATTATTTTTGAGTAGCAGGAACTCATTACTAGGTGCAGAGCAGTGATTGAAGAACAAAAAGTAGCCTTGAAGACCAAGCCAAAAGAAGCCACATATATGATCAAGGTTTTAAATTCAAAGAGAAAAGAGTAATTAGAAGAAATAAACATCTCTGATAGAACAAACACCATCTTAGAGATCAAAAAGGTATTACAGAAAAGAAATTTGATTAATCAATTGGAAACTAAGTGTAAAACCCTGGAGATTTTTATTAAGAGATTTCATTCAAAATTTAATGTTTTAAATCATAAAGAATTGACAGGATTAGTAGGTTTGAATGATAAGTTGATTAGATTAGATGATGCATTATATTCTATTGTAGTAGACAGGGCCAAATTTGCAGGAGTAAAGGACAGATAATGCAGAGGGCTTTTCTAGAATCCTTGGAATATGATTTAACAATCTTACATGAAATCAAGCACTTGTTTCTCACCAAGCCTAATTTCGAAAGATATACAAAGGTGGATGAAACATTCAAGAAGATGGTAAATGTAGAAATCCCAAGTGAACAAAAATGGGATCATTTATGTGAAACAATTGAATAATTCCTCATTATGAAAGCAGAACAACTCATCAGTGTTTTCAGGCCAAATCATCAACAAATTCCAAAAGGATAGAGCCACCTCTTCAACAGTTTTTCGGTTCCTATTATCGTGTTCTATTTTTGTAATTTTGTACTATTTTGGTATTCTATTCCAAATAGATTGTAGATCTTTTGTAAAGTTTTGTATAAATAACTCCTCCTTTTATTTATTAGGGGTTGAACCCTTGAACAAGTTATCAAGCAGATTTGTACTAAGCTGGAGTATTTATGAGATAATAAAATATTCTCGATTTGCCTCATATGGTCTGTCTCTCAGTGAGTTGTATTTCATCTTTTCTATTCATTATGTTTTCTTCATATAAATTAATTCTTTTGCAGTGATCCGATTTAAAATTTAATTGAATATTAGTTTCATTTTGAATCCTATTCGAAGTTGTAATTTAAATACGAGACTAATTTACAGAACTACTTGTTATTGTAAATTCCTCTTTGAATATAAATTACACTAGATCTTTGTAATAGTTTGATTATATTTTGTTGATTAAGAAAGCACTATTTTCTTAATTTCTTCTTGTAAATGGTTAAATATTCAGTTTGAATATTAAATCAATTATACCTCTCCATACTCCAATTCTCCATCAAATTACTATCAAACTAACCATGTGCAGTTAAAGAACAACCTTTCATTTTAACAAAAATCTGTCTAAGTTTAAAGCACATGTTTATAAATATTTCACTAGTCATCCAATCACTCAAAGCAACAAAACATTGTAGATGCTTTGGCATAACTAATTGACCTAAGGTTATCTCAAAGGACAACAAGGCCCATATTCGAGCGAGCGAGGCTTGCGATGGAGCCTAGCAAGGGTCTCCTTCTTGTAGGTTTTAACCCTGTACATAAATTACCTGCATACAAATTCTAAAACACAGAAAATAAACAATGCGAGAGCATAACACATAAAACACATATACACACAGATTTTCCCTTGGATCCCAAAACCAGGACTACCAGCTTGATTTTTCATTATGTTCCTTTCAATGTTATTATACATATTTATACATGTCAAAGCATCCAATACCATGGACTAAAAACTATCGCGTCCAAAACCATGGATCGAAAACCATCGCGTCCAAAAACATGTGCGAAAATCATGCATAAAACCATAGGTGGGTCCACCCAACCTAAAATAGGTTCCAAAACCAAAATTTTCTGGGGCACTGCCTCGGACCCCATAGAGTGGGTTTACCTGCACCCCTCAAACCCCCTGTGACCCCCCCCCGCTATGCAATCGATGCAACGAAGGGGGGGCTCCACCCCCCCTCTAACCCCCTAGTTAACTACATGGGCTAGTCATGGAAAGAATATAACACAACCCAACATTCTCCCACTTGTTGTTTTCTTTCCACAAGGGGACACAAGAGAGCTTAGTCATTTATCCAACCCTGCAACATCCATTGTTTCTCTACACCAAGAGAACTTCTCAGAGCTCACAGATTTTGTCAATGTATCTGCAGTATTATTCAAAGTGTCCACCTTTACCAGCAACACCTTTTTGTCTTGTATTATATCCCTCACAAAGTGATACTGAACATTAATGTGCTTTGTCTTTGAATATGTAGGGTTCTTTGCCAAGAAAATTTCACTTTGGCTGTCACAGTCTATCCTTATAGCTCCCTGTACTAACCCCATACTTGAACACAATCTCTGCAACCAAAATGCTTCCTTGCTTGCATGAGTGGCTGCCATGTATTCTGCCTATGTAGTTGATAGTGCCACTACAGATTGTTTCTTACTCATCCAACTAACTGCACCTCCAAATAGGTTAAACACATACCCACTTGTAGATCTTCTCTGATCCAGATCTCCAACCCAATCTACATCAACAAAGCCACGAATATCCAACACTTTGTCCAATCCTGGTCTTCCTTTGTAGCACAAACCATAATCACTAGTGCCACGCAAATACCTGAAAACCCGCTTCAATGTTGTCCAATGCTCCTTTCCTGGTTTTGACATAAACATGCTCAATACTTCCACTACATGTGCAATGTCTGGTCTAGTACAAACCATTGCATACATCAAGCTACCGACTGCACTTGCATATGGAACACGAGGCATGTCCTCTTCCTCTTCTTGTGTCTTGGGACACTGTTCAATAGACAACTTTACACCTACAAGAATAGGAACCTTCACCGGTTTACTATCCTGCATATTAAATCTCTGCAATATTGTCTCGACATACTTCCTCTGGTTTAACCAGAGCTTCCTCTTTGCCCAATCTCTTTTAATTTCCATGCCCAAAATATAGTTTGCAACACCAAGATCTTTCATGTCAAATTTGGAGGACAATTGAGTGTTCAAATCCCAGATAATTTCTTTGTCATTTCCAACCAACAACATATCATCCACATACAAGACCAAATAAACAACACGGTCACCAATTAATTTAAAATACACATAATGATCTGGTTTGCTTCTGGTGAAGCCAAGTCCCCATATAAATGTATCAAATTTATGCTACCACATCCTTGGTGACTGTTTTAACCCATACAGAGACTTATTTAACTTGCATACCAGTTCTTTCTTACCCTTCACTGCAAAGCCTTTAGGTTGCTTCATGTAGATCTCCTCTTCCAGATCCCTGTGAAGAAATGTTGTCTTCACATCCATCTTTTCTACCTCAAAATCAAAAGCAACAACAACAGATAAAAGTAATCTAATAGAAGTTGCCTTAGCAACATGAGAAAAAATATCACCAAAATCAATTCCTGACCCTTGGGAATAACCTTTTGCTACCAACCGAGCTTTGTATTTCTCCACCTTTCCTTCTACATTTGTCTTCTTCTTGAACACCCATTTGCTACCAATTGGTTTCCTTCCAGTCGGCAACTCCACCAGATCCCAAGCCTCATTTTTGTGCAAAGATGCTATTTCATCAACCATGACCTCTTTCTAGAGTTTTCCATCCTCTGAATCTACTGCTTCCTTCATAGTTCTGGGATCATCATCAGTTATAAATAAAGCAAAATTTGAACAGAAAGCAGATGGACTATACCTTTATGGCTTCCTTCTTTCTCGAACTGATCTTCTCACACCCAGAGTTTGTGGCTCTTCATCTTCTGATTCCTCCTCTACTGTAGAGTCTGATCCTTCCTCCTTTAGCTCAAACTCTATCTTCTGAGGTTCCTTTGGTTGGACTTCATGTTTGATAACATCTTTCACCTCTCTGAACACCACATCTCGGATGTACACAACCTTCCTTGTTACTGGGTTCCAAAGCTTATAACCCTTTAAACCATCCTTATACCCAATAAAGATGCACTTTTCAGATTTACTATCCATCTTGGTTCGTTTCTCCTTTGGAACATGTACATATGCATCACATCCAAATACCCTCAAATGTGAAAGAAAGGGTTTCTTACCAATCCATACCTCTTGTGGAGTTATATCCTCCAACGCTGATGAAGGTGATCTGTTGACCAGGGAACATGCTGTCTCCACCGCCTCTACCCAGAATTCCTATCCTAACCCAGCACCACTGAGCATGCTTTTTTCCCTTTCCATCAACGTCTTGTTCATTCTTTCTGCAACTCCATTTTGCTGAGGTGTATATGGAGTAGTCTTCTGCCATGCTATACCACACTTCTTACAGAATTCTTCAAATTCCTTACTGCAAAACTCTCCACCGTTATCTGTCCTCAGCACCTTTATCTTCTTCTCTGTCTGGTTTTCCACCAGAGCCTTGAATTCTTTAAACTTGTCAAAGACTTCAGATTTCTTCTTAAGGAAATATATCCATGTATTCCTTGAGAAGTCATCTATAAATGATACATAGTACATAGACTTACCCAGTGATGGAACCTTCACAGGTCCAAACACATCACTATGCACAAGCTCTAATATATGTTTCGACCTCTTACCACTAGAGGGGAAACTCACCCGATTCTGCTTCCCATATACACAATTTTCATAGAAATCAAAATCCAGAGAGTTATTACTCATACTTCTACCATACCTTTTCCATGAAATATTCGAAGGCCCTTCTCTCCAATATGTCCAAGCCTTTGATGCCATAACATGGTCTTCTCTCCAGAGACCACTACATTTTCTGCTCCACTTTCAGGAACCACAGAACTATTGCACCCATCAACAACCGTGCTACCTTGCAACTTGTACAGAGTTCCAATCCAAACTCCCTGCATCAATACCAGTGCTCCCCAAACCATCTTGCAGGTATCCATATCGAACACTGTTTTTACACCTGCATCATCCAACTTGCTTACAGAAATCGGATTTCTGGCCAATGCAGGAATATGAAGAACACCCGGAAGTGTTCTAAACCTTCCACCTTGCAACTTCAACTTTACTTTTCCATGACCAATGATTCTTGCCTTCCTATCATCCCTTAAGAAGACATCACCACCATCGTATTTCTCATACTCACAGAACCACTCTCTATGGGGAGTGAAGTGAAAGGATGCACCTGAGTCAATCACCATGCCTCA
Organism: Pinus tabuliformis; assembly: GCA_031772625.1. Classification (NCBI taxonomy): domain Eukaryota; kingdom Viridiplantae; phylum Streptophyta; class Pinopsida; order Pinales; family Pinaceae; genus Pinus; species Pinus tabuliformis. The sequence goes on along the minus strand of CM062809.1, from coordinate 486,003,828 downwards.
TGATCTACATGTGTACTTGAAGAAGCCAAGTACACATCCATGCCTTCATCTGAGGTGGTTTTGGTCTCTACAGAAGGAGCATCATCAGATCCCTTTCCTTTATCAGGAGCTTTAGATTTATAGTCCCTTTTGTAGTGCCCTTCCTTTCCGCATTTCTAGCACACCACCTTTACAAGTTTTCCTGTAGATTTAGATCTCCCACTCGATGACTTATTTTTGTTTTTGTTCTGGGACCATCCTTGTACAGACAAGGCATCACCATTCTGGATCTCCATATTTTTTTGTCTCATCTCCTCCGTCAGCAAGGATGAGACTATTTCATCAAACTACAAGGTAGTTGCATTGCTACCGATTGCAATAACAAGACTATCCCACAAATCTGGTAGAGAACACAACAAACTAATGCACTTATCTTCATCTGAAATTTTAATATCAACAGATGCTAATTGACTTACCACAGTATTAAATTCATTCAGATTCTTTGTCACCGAGTCTCCATCTTTCATCCTCAGGTTATAAAACTTTTTCCGTAGGAACAATTTATTCACTAGAGACTTAGATTGGTACAAAGTTCCTAACTTGTCCCACAAAGCCTTCGCTGTAGCTTCGCCTGTTACATTCAACAATACTGAATCTGAGACACACAATCATATTGTGCTCTTTGCCTTTTGATCCAACTTCTTCCATTCTTCATCGGACACTCTCGTTGGTTTAGTACCCAGATCTACTGTGATCCACTGATCTTTATCCACCAATAGATCCTCCATCTTGAGTCTCCACAGCTCAAAACTCTGACCATTAAATTTCTCGATCTCTATATTTCCATTGCTCACCATCTTCTTTCACCACCGGAATTGATCTTGCAGATCTCCCACTGAATAGGGTCTACCACAGGCCCAAGTGAAACCCCTCAGCAACAAAGGCATCCCCTTGAAGACAAAATAACTCTGATACCAAATGTAGGTTTTAACCCCATACAGAAATTACCTACATACGAATTCTAAAACACAGAAAATAAAAAATGTGAGAGCATAACACATAAAGCACATATACACACAGATTTTCCCCTGGATCCCAAAATCGAGACTACCAGCTTGATTTTTCATTATGTTCCTTTCAATGTTATAATACATATTTATACATGCCAAAGCATCCAATACTATGGACCAAAAACCATCGCATCCAAAACCATGGACTGAAAACCATTGCATCTAAAAACATGTGCGAAAATCATGCACAAAAACATAGGTGGGTCCGCCCAACCTAACATAGGTTCCAAAACCAAAATTTTCTCGGGTTCTGCCCCGAACCCCATAGTGTGGGGTTACCTGCAACCCTCAAACCCCCTGTGACCCCCCCACTATGAAATCGGCACAACGAAGGGGGGCTCTGCCGCCCCTCTAACCCCTTGGTTAACTACATGGGCTAGTCGTGGAAAGAATATCACAACCCAACACTTCTGCAAATGTAACCAAGCTTTGTCGCACACATGGAACTTGTGTTGCACCCAATGTTGATCGTGACACTACTTGTACTTAGCATTGGCTCTGTCCAATATGTCATGGATCTGCTGGCAAATGTGTTGAATGTGTTCAATGAAGTTGTTAACCTTCTCAGCTTTAGACTGGACACAAGCCAAATATGTCTGAGTAGTTTCAAATGGTATGACCACATCAATGGGACATAGTGGATGGACTCCCAACCCCACCTGAAAGGGACTGCAACGAGTTGAGCTATGGAGAGATCTGTTGTAGATGTGCTACACATAGGGGAGGCATTCATCCCATGTGAATGGATGCTTCAAGTTATACATGTGCCAAATGTGCACGATCATCTTGTTGATGACCTCTATTTGGCCACTAGTTTGGGGGTGGAAAGTCATGGACTCAGTGAGCTTGGTATCCAACATCGACCAAAGGCTTGACCAAAATGTACTTAGGAAGCTACTTTCTTGATCTATGATAATGAACTGTGGGATCCCAAAGTGTATCCACATTCATTCAAAGAAGATTTTAGCAATGGCTTGTCCTATGATACTCTTCTTGCAGGCTTCCAGAATGGTCATCTTAAAGAATCTGTCAATGACCATGAAAACATAGTTGTTTCCATGCTTTGTAAAAGGAAGGCCTGACATGTAATCCATGGAGATGGATTCCCAAGGTCAACTAAGAGTAGGAAGAGGAGTATATAGGCCTTGCTTCTTGATGGTTGGTTTGGAAATGTCACAGGAAGTGCATGATCTGATGTACTTCCCAACATCCTATCGAAGGTTCGACCAATAAAAATACTTCTACAACATTGCCACTATTTTCTCTACCCCGAAATATCTAGTGACCCGACTGTAGTGCGCCTCCCAAATCATCTTGGCAGGCTCACTTAAAGGAACGCAGGTGTCTCCCAAGTGGAATAATAGTGCATCTCAGAAGTGAAAACTTGGAACTTTCTTGCCTTCCAGGAGCATCTCGTATGTGTTGTCAAATTATGGATTTCTCTTGTAAAGATGTGGCCACCCCGAAGTCTCATGCCCATAAGAGTCGAGCACAGTGATCAGCGCCATGACCAATGGTTGCAGGAGGCAATCTACAACATTATTGGTGCTTCCCTTCTTCTACTTAATGTTAAAATGGAATTGTTACAGATAGATGGACCATTTATGATGGTGATCATTCTGCAACTTCCCTTATGTCTATATGAACTGCAAGGGTTGGTGGTTTGTGTGGATGACCATTTCCTACCCCAGAATTTAATGGTTCCATTGTTGGCATGATTTCACAATGGAATAAATCTCTTTGTCATAGGTAGGATACTTTCGGTTTTTGTCTGAAAGTGTCTCACTATGATATGCCACTAGATGACCTTGATGAGTAAGAACTGCACTAATACTGTAGTCAGAGGTATCTGTCTCAATCTCAAATGGTTGTTGTAGGTCTGGTAATATGAGCACTAGTGCAGAGCAGAGGAGATGCTTCAACTCAAAAAACACCTTCTATTGGGATTCAAACCAAAAGGACTTTTCTTTTACTCTGCCCTTGGTGACTTGACTTAAAGCAAGAGTGATACAGGAGAACCCCAACACGAACCTGCGATAGAAATTAGAAAGACCTAGAAAGTTATAGAAATCTATTAGAGTGGGTGGGGTTGAAAATCCAAAATGAATTATACCTTGGTTGGGTCCACATGCATACCCCGCTTATAATTTATGTCCCCATATATTTAACCCGGGTCATACCAAAACTTCATTTCTCCAAATTTGTACACAACTTGTGTTGTCGCATGGTTTGGAGGACCTGTCGAATATGGTGGAGATGCTCTTCCCAACTCCAGCTAGATATTATGATGTCATCCAAATACACCACCATGAATGAGTTGGTGAAGGGTAGCAAGATGTTGTCCATCAGCCTCATGAAGGTTGTGGGGGCATTCGTCAACCTAAAAAGCATGAGAAACCATTTGCAAATGCCCTCCTTGAATTTGAAAGAAATATTCCACACATTAGAGGGTTAGATTGGTACATGGTGATAACTGGACTTCAAGTCAATCTTTCTTAAATATTTGGCCCCCTTGAGTTGGTCCAAAAGGTCATTAATCTTTGGGATTGGATGCTTATAATGGACATTGATCTTGTTCAGTGTGTGATAGTCAAAATAGAGTCTCCAGGTCCTGTCCTTCTTCCGTACCAACACGATCAGTCTCCCACAAGGTGATGAACTTGGCTTGATGTGCCCTTTCTGCAACAACTCCTGGATCTGCCTCTTGAGTTCATCATTCTTTAGAACATAGCATCTATAGATTGGTCCACTAGGTAGCGGTGCGCCTAGGGTCAGATCAATGGAGTGCTTGACTTGGAAGTGTAAAGATACCCTTGTGGGTGAGGTGAAAATGTCCCTGTACTCCTCCACAACCTTGTCCATCTGGTGATGCCATGTGAAGGAACCTTATCTATAGGTTGTGGCATAATATTATTCTTGCCCTGAGGGTGAATCACATGGAAAACAAACTTTCAGGTCTGGGAAAAGATCTTACTGCATTGCTTTATAGTAATTAAAGAGATGGTGGTAGGCAGTGCTACCTCAGGTATCATGTACAAATTATTGCCCAAAATAATAATAACAGTGTTTGATTAATATCGAAGAACTTAAATATGTTTACATACAGAATGGAAATAAAGTAGCTTGGGCGATGGTAGATTATCTCTGAGAAGAGATGTGGGGGCTACATTCCTATGAACTATGTTACAATGAGGCTCAGGGGCCTATTTATTATTGAGAAATAATAGAAAATCCTAAACATCCAAAAACCTAACGATGGGAGATGAAGTGCCAAAACTGTAGACCTCATTTAGGTCAATTGGTACATCAAATTCCCATGGTCGTAACATTGGCATACGATCTTCGTTTGACGCGCACAATACATGTTTAGAAAGATCTTTTGACTATAAACATGAGACTATTAAAAGCCTCATGTTTTCTCTTTTTCCAAAAAAACGTAGTTTAGGGCCTCAAAACAGCTCTGGAAGTTCAGGACCTGAAACATTACAAAAAATTAAAGAAACAGTGGTGGGGGTCGAAGTGGAATAGGTTGGTGGCCAAATGGCTGTTGCGGGTCTAGTAATATGAGCACTAGTGTAGAGTAGAGGTGATGCTTCAACTCAGTAAACACCTTATGTTGGGATTCATACCAAAAGAACTTTTCTTTCGCTTTGCCCTTGGTGATTTGACTTAAAGGCAGAGTGATATGATAGAACTCCAACACGAACCTGTGGTAGAAATTGGCAAGACCTAGAAAGTTGTAGGGCTCTATTAGAGTGTGTGGGGTTGGACAATCCCAAATGAATTGTATCTTGGCTGGGTCCACATGCACACACCACTCATAATTGATGTACCCCATATATTTAACCTGGGTCATACCAAAAGTGCATTTCTCCAAATTGGCACACAACTTGTGTTGTCACAGGGTTTGGAGGACCTGTCGAATATGGTGGAGGTGCTCTTCCCAAATCAGACTAAAGATTAGGATGTCATCCAAATAAACCACCTTGAATGAGTTTGTGAAGGGTCGCAATATGTCGTCGATCAACCTCATGAAGGTTGCGGGGACATTCGTCAACCTGAAAGGCATGACCAACCATTCGAAAAGGCCCTCCTTGGATTTGAAGGCAATCTTCCACACATTGGAGGGTTCGATTGGTACCTGGTGATAACTGGACTTCAAGTTAATCTTGTTGAAATATTTGGTCCCCTTGAGCTGGTCCAAAAGGTCATCAATCTGTGGGATTATATACCTATTCCAGACACTGATTTTGTTCATTGCCTGATAGTCACAACAGATTCTCCAGGTCTCATCCTTCTTCTGTACCAACACGATCAGGCTCCCACATGCTGATGAACTTGGCCTGATGTGCCCTTTCTACAAAAACTATTGAATCTGCCTCTTGATTTCATCACCCTCTAGAACATAGCGTCGACATATTGGTCCATTGGGTAGCAACGCGCCCGGGGTCAGATCGATGGAGTGCTTAACCTGGTAGTATAAAGGTACCCCTATGGATGAGGTGAAAATTTCCCTGTACTCCATGATATTTTCAATATGTTGCTGTCGTGCGGAGGATCCCTGTCTATAGGTCATGGCACAATCTTCTTCTTTCACTGAGGGCGAATCATAAGGAAAACAAATTTCTAGGTCTCAGAAATGATCTTACTACATTGTTTCATAGTGATCAAAGAGATGGTAGTAGGCGGTGATACCTAAGGTATCGTGTACAAATTATTTCCCAAAGTAATAATAACATTGTTTCATTAATATCGAAGAATTGAAATATGTTTACATACAAAATGGAAATAAACTAGCTCAGGCGATGGTAGCTTATCTCTGAGAAGATATGTGGTGGCTACATGCCTCTGGACTACGTTACAATGAGGCTTAAAGGCCTATTTATTATTGAGAAATAATGAAAAACTCTAAACATCCAAAAGCCTAACCCTAGGAGATGAAGTGCCAAAATTGTGGGCCCGGTTTGGGTAAATTGGTACATCGACTTCCTAAGGTCAAAACATCGACATACAATATTTGTTTGATTCTTACAATACCTCATTAGAAATATATATTCGAGGAGTACATCTTTTGACTATAAACATGAGTTAAATTCCTATTTTTTCTCATTAAAAAAAATGTCGTTTAGGGACTCAAAATAGCTCTGAAAGTTCACGACCTGAAAAACTACCAAAAATAGAAAAATTGTGCTACAATTAAGGAAACTAAAAAAATGAAAGAAATTGTGGTGGGGGTACAAGTGGAATAGGCAGGTGGCCACCGATATCCACCTTGATCAGTCCTCCCCCCATAGGAATAAATTTTCTGTATTGCGTTGAGTGCCTCCATGAGATGGGGAACTTCTACTAAACTTGGTCCCTAGTGAGCCACTTGCCTTGGTGCAAGAGTTGGCCAAATTTGACAACCTGATACAGTTGGATATTCTTTTGTTGAGTATTCTTGATCTATTTGTCCATGATCCGATCAGTTGTGGCCTGTTCCATGTAGTCTGGGTTTAAATTTGTTGGTGTGAGTTGTTCTGCAATGTTTGATGTGTCTAGTAATGGTGGAAAGTATGGTCGAAGGTGGTCCACTTTGAACACGGGGTGTAGGCCACGGAATGGTGAAATGCTGAGCTCGAAAACATTGTCCCCTACAACCTTAGTGATGATGTAAGGCCCATATCGAAGCGGGTGAAGCTTGCGGTGGGGCCCAACGAGACACTCCTTTTGCAAATGTAACCAAACTTTGTCACCCACTCAAAACTTGTGTGGCACCCGACATTGATCATGATGCTACGTGTACTTAGCATTGGCTTTGTCTAATATGTCATGGAATTGCTGGCGGATATGTTGAATGTGCTCAATGAAGTTGTTAGCCCCATCAGCTTCGGACTGGACATGAGCCACATTTGTCTGAGTAACTACACATGGTACGGCCATATCAATGGGATATAGTGGTTGGCATCCAATCCCATCTAAAAAGGGTTGTGTCCAGTTGAGCTATGGAGAGCTCTGTTGTAGCTATGGTGGACATAGGGGATGCTTTCATCCCATGTGCGTGGATGATTTGAGTTGTGCATGCGCAGAATGTGCACGATCATCTTGTTGACGACCTTTGTTTAGCCATTAGTTTGTGGGTGGAAAGTTGTGGACTTAGTGAGCTTGGTATCCAACATTGACCAGAGAATTGACCAAATTGTACTTATGAACCTGTTGTCTCGATCTGAGATAATGGACTGTGTGATCCCAAAGTGTATCCAGACTCGTTCAAAGAAGAGCTTAGCAGTGGCTTCTGCTATGATACTCTTCTTGCAGACCACCAAAATAATGATATTAGAGAATCTATTGACGACCATGAAAACACATTCATTGCCATGCTTAGTAGAAGGAAAGCCCAACATGTAATCCATGGAGATGGATTCCCAATGTCAACTAAGAGTAGGAAGAGGATTATATAGAACTTTCTTCTTGATGGTCAGTTTGGAAATGACGTAGGTAGTGCAAGATCTAATGTGCTTACCAACATCCTGTCGATGGTTTAACCATTAAAAATAATTTTGCAACGCTTCCACTATTTTCTCTACACCGAAATGTCCAACAAACTTATTGTAGTGTGATTTCCAAATCATCTCAGCATGCTCTCTTGAAGGAACACATATGTGTCCTAGGTGGCATAACAATGCATATTGCAGGTGAAAATTTGGAACTTTCTTGCTTTCCAGGAGCGTCTAGTATGTGTTGTCAAAATATGGATTGCTCTTGTAAAGATGAGGCCACCCCAAAGTCTCCTTCCCACAAGAGTCAAGCACAATGATCAGCGCCATGATCGTGGTCGACTGATGCAGTCTGCAACATTATTGGTGCTGCCCTTCTTGTACTTAATGTTCAAATGGAACTGTTGAAAGTAGGTAGATCATATCTGATAGTGATCGTTTTGCAACTTCCCTTGTGTCTGTATGAATTGCAAGGTTCGATGGTCTATGTGGATGACCATTTCCTTCCCCAAAATGTAATGCCTCCATTTTCAGCAGGCCTGCACAATGGAATACATCTCTATGTCATAGGCAGGATAATTTTAGACTGTGTCTACAAGTGTCTCACTGTGATATGCCACTGGATGCCCCTACTAAGTAAGAACTGCACCAATAGCGTAATAGGAGGCATATGTCTCATTATGAAATAGTTGTTGCATATTTGGTAATGCGACCACTAATGCATAGTAGAGGCTATGCTTCAAATCAGAAAACACCTTCTGTTGGGATTCAAACCAAAATAACTTTTCTTTCACACCGCACTTGGTGACTTGACTTAAAGACCAAGTGATATGAGAGAACCCCAACATGAACTTGCGGTAGAAATTGGCAAGACCCAGAAAGCAACAGAACTTTGTTAGAGTGCATGGGGATGGAAAATCCCAAATGAATGTTATCTTGATTGGGTCCACATGCACACCTTGCTCATGAATGATGTACCCCAAATATTGAACTTGGGTCATAGCAAAAGTGCATTTCTCCAAATTGGCACACAACTTCTGTTGTCACAGGGTTTGGATGACTTGTCGGATATGGTGGAGGTACTCTTCCCAAATTTAGCTAAAGATCAAGATGTCATCCAAATACATCACCATGAATGAGTTGGTGAAAATTCGCAAGATGTCATCCATCAACCTCATGAAGGTTGTGGGGCATTCGTCAACCCGAAAGGCATGACTAGCCATCCGAAAAGGCCCTCCTTGGATTTGAAGGTAGTATTCCACACATCAGAGGGTTCGATTGGTACCTGGTGATAACTAGACTTCAAGTTAGTCTAGCTAAAATATTTGGCCCCCTAGAGTTGCTCTAGAAGGTAACCAATCTATGGAATTGGATACCTATTCTGGACAGTGATCTTGTTCAACGCTTGATGGTCAATACAAAGTCTCCAGGTCCCATCCTTATTATGTACCAACACGATCATGCTCCCCGAGGGTGATGACCTTAGCTTGATGTGACCTTTCTGTAACAACTCTTGAATCTACCTCTTGCTTTCATCGTTCTCCAAAAAAGAGCGTCGATAGATTGGTCCATTGGGTAGTGACGCACGCAGGGTTAGATCGATGGAGTGCTTGACCTGACAGTGTAGAGGTACCCCTGTGGGTGAGGTGAAAATGTCCCTGTACTCCTACACGACCTTGTCCATCTGATACTGCCGTGTGGAGGATCCCTATCTGTAGGTCATGGCCACAATCTTCTTCTTTCCCCGAGGGAAAATCATAAGGAAAATAAATTTCATGGTCTGGGAAATGATCTTACTAAATTTCTTTGCAGTGATGAAAGAGATGGTGGTAGGTGGTTCTACCTCTGGATGTGGCGGCTACATGCCTATGAAATATGTTACAATGAGGCTCATGAGCCTATTTATTATTGAAAAATAATGGAAAATCCTAAACATTGAAAAAACTAACGGAGATGAAGTGCCAAAACTGTGGACCCCGTTTGGGTAAATTGGTACATCAAATTCCCGGGGTCATAACATTGGCATACGATCTCCATTTGACGTGCACAATATCTCTTTAGAAAGATATATCCAAGGACTACAAATTTCGACTATAAACATGAGTCTTGTCAAAGCCTCTTGTTTTCCCTTTTTCCAAAAAAAAAGTCATTTAGGGCCTCAAAATACCTCTAGAAGTTTAGGACCCGAAACACTGCAAAAAATTGTAAATTGTGCTACAATTAAGGAAACTAAAAAAATGAAAGAAAAAGTGGTGGGAGTCCAAGTGGAATAGGTGGGTGGCCACTAATATCCACCTGGATCAGTCCTCCCTCCTTAGGGAGAAATGGTTCCCATTGCGTTGATTGGCTCCATGAGATGGAGAAAATTCTGTTGAACTTGGTCCCTAGTGATCCACTTGCCTTGGTGCAAGAGTTGGCCAACTTTGAAAACTCAATATAGTTGGATATTCTATTGGCAAGTGTTCTTGATATGTGTGTCCATGATCTGATCAATTGTGGCACGTTCCATGCAGTCTGCATTTAACTTTATTGGTATGAGTTGTTCTGCAATGTTTGATGTGTCCAGTAATGGTGGAAAGTATGGTCAAAGGCGATGCTTCCCTTATTGGTGCTTCCCTTCTTGTACTTGATGTTCAAATGGAATTGTTGCAGGAAGGTGGACCATTTATGATGGAAATCATTCTACAACTTCCCTTGTGTCTGCATGAACTGTAGGGGTTAATGGTCTATTTGGATGACTGTTTCCATCCACAGAATGTAATTCTTCCATTGTTAGTAGTCCTACACAATAGAATACATCGCTTTATCATAGGTGGCATAATTTTTGACTATGTATGAAAGTGTCTCACTATGATATGCCACTGGATGCCCCTTTTGAGTAAGAACTGTACCAATATCATAGTCAAAGGCATTTATCTCAATCTCAGATGGTTGTTGTAGGTTTGGTAATGTGAACATTGGTGCAGAGCAGAGGTGATGCTTCAACTTGGCAAACAACTTTTGCTGGGATTTAGATGAAAATAAGTTTTCTTTCCCTTTGCCCCTAGTGACTTGACATAAAGGCTAAGTGATATGAGAGAATCCCAACACGAACCTACGGTAGAAATTGAAAAGACCTAGAAAACTACAAATCTCTGTTAGAGTGGGTGGGGCTAGCCAATTCTGAATGGCTTGTATCTTGGCTGGGTCCACATGCACACCTCACTCACCAATCATGTACCCCTAATATTTAACATGGGTCATATCAAAAGTGCATTTCTCCAAATTGGCACATAACTTCTGTTGTCGCATGCTTTAGAGGACCTATCGATTATGGTGGAGTTGCTCTTCCCAACTCTGGCTAAAGATCAAGATGTCATCCAAATACACCACCACAAATGATTTATTGAAGGGTCACAAGATGTCGGTCGTCAACCTTATGATCGTTGTGGGGATAGTAGTCAACTCAAAAGGCATAACCAGCTATTCAAAAAGGTTTTCCTTGGATTTGAATGTAGTCTTCCATCACTACAACAAAACCATCGATTTGCGCCAGATTTAGCGCCAGATTTTAGTGCAATTTTTTTGTAATTGTGATGAGCAACCTGGCGCTAAATCTGGCTCTATTGTACAATTTTTAAAGCGTCCTTTTTTGCACCTGATTTTGCATCCTTTTTCACGCTAGATTTTGCATCATTTTTTACACCAAACTATGCATCATCTTTTGCGTCAAATTTTGAACCAATATTTGCATCTTATTTTATGACAGGTTTTGCTTCTAGTTTTGTGTCATTTTTTGCATCTATTTTTCATTCTCTTTTGCTTCCTATTTTGTGTCATTCTTTGCTTCCATTTTTGCGCCATCATTCGCATCAAGTTTACACTGTATTTTGAATCCAATTTAACGTCTTTTTATGCATCCATTTTGTGTCAGTTTTTGCATCTAGTCTTACGCCAGATTTTGTATCTAGGCTTACACTAGTTTTTGCTTCTATTTTTGCACTAGCTTTGGTGCCTATCTTTGCACCATCTGTTGAATTTGATTTAGCACCAAATTTTTCATCCATTTTTTGCCCATTTTTGCATCTTTTTTGGGACCATTTTTTACATCCACATTTACATTTGATTTGTCTCCATTTTTCCCATCTCATTTTGCACCATATTTTGCGTCATTTGTTTCATCCAATTTTGCATCATTTTTAACACCATCTCTTGCATCTAATGTTACATCATTTTGAGCATCCAAATTTGCATTTATATTTTCATCTTATGTTGAGTCATGTGTTGTGTCTACCTTTGCATCTTATTTTGTGTCTAATGGTACATTCAATTTAGAGCCATTTTTTACGTCTACTTTTGTATTTGTTTTTGCACCAAGTTTTGCATCCAATTTTAAGCTATTTTATGCCCCTTTTGCACCATTTTTTTGTGTCTACTTGTGTCCAATGTTGCACCATTATTTACACCCACTTTTTCATCCAATTTTGCATTTTTTTGGTGTCTAGTTTTACATCGTTTTCACCATCCAAATTTGCATCTTTTTTTGCCTCATTTTGTGTCCACATTTGCATATAATTTTGTGTCTGAGTTCGAGCCTAAATTTGCATTTGATTAGGAATCATTTTTTACATCGAATATGGCATCCTTGGTTTCACCTTTTTTCAGCCCCATTTTGCATCGTGTTTTATGTCTTTTCTTACATCTTTTTTTTTTCCTTTTTTGTGCCCAAGTTTGCATCCCAAATTTACACCATTATTTGCATCATCATTTGGCATATTAATTTGTAAATTTTTTTGCTTCTTTTTAACGCTCAACTTTGCATCTTATTTTACATCTAGTTGTTGTCTTTTTTTGCATCTAATTTGGTGCCCATTTATGTGTCCTTGTTTTTGCCCAATTTGATATCCTTTTGTATGCCATGTTTTGTTCCCTTCTTTGTGTCAACTATTGCACAATTTTTCACTTCTAATTTAAAACACTTTGTATGTCAATTGTTTGCATTTTGTATTAATTCCTAGTTTAACATCCAATTTTACTTTCAATTTTGCATCCATGGTTACATCCGCATTTGACTTCTTATATAGAGTATATTTTTCTTTACATATATGACCCCCTTTATAGATTCATAGTGAAATATATGATAGTTTCTAAATATCATTAAAGCAGATATCACAATTCAAAATCATTTGTAAAGAAATTTAAGAGAAATTGACAACATCCATCCAAAAAAATAACAATGTGTCATTAACAATTTTCAAAACATGTATAAAATAGCAACATAATACTAATAAAATCAGTATTATTTTTAATCAAAACAAGTAAAATTCAAATATGATTAACAAATCAAAATATTTCATGAATATCGTTATTCTACGATAAATTAACAACATACATAAATCAAACTCATCGTATGATTACAAAATCAAAATGTCTCATTGATATATGGTAAATTCACAACACCCATCTAAACATAACAATGTCATTCTACACAATAATTTCTTCATAAAAAACAATGCATGTGCATGCCTAGCTACCACCACCAAGATCATCCTCATGATCATCTTGACCATCCTCATTACTCTGATCCACATCATCACCAACACCGCAACTATCATCATCAACTATCATCATCATCTCCTCCTTCACCACCATCATCCTCATCCTCATCATCTCCTGATATATGTTGAAAATAATTTGGATCATCGTCTTGGCAATCATTACCTATAGCATTCTGACAAAAAAAATCAATATTAAATGTTAGTATTAATTACATAACACAACGCATGTTTTTGTTATACAATGTTAACCATAAAATGAGGTAAGATATAATATCTAATAGTACTAAAAAATAAAATGAAAATATGGTTTAAAAGTATATTGGAAATCCAACTAAGATTACATACCATAGAGTCCATCCAAACAACAAATTCAACCCATCTCTTTTGCTGCAGCACCTCCTTTTCCAAATGATTTGGAGGTCTTCCATATTTTAGTTCCTATCAATCAGTAAATAGGGAGAAATTAGATAACAATGACTTTCTTCTAGTACAAAATTTATTAAAAAAATATCACATGTTTAATATACTTACAAAAGATAACAATGACTTTCTTCTAGTACAAAATTTATTAAAAAAATATCACATGTTTAATATACTTACAAAGGTTGTTATCAGTGCTTTTAAACATTTCTGGCCACTACGATGAGTGACTTTTGTCTTGGTTAACCTCGCCTTGGATGCCTTGTCCTTAAACATAAACCAATTACAAAGAGAGGCCGATAGGATTATTAAATTGGAATTGTTGAATTTTTCTAGAAGAGTTAATTGGTTTGTGAAATAACCCTACACACAACTATAATAGAGATTCCAAAGCCAATTAGGGTTATATGCCATTGAAAAGCTTCTTTCATGTGCACCATCGACTAACCAATAACAATGGCAAATCACCCAAATATAGATTCCAATTCAAATTTACATAGTATATAAATTAAAGAAACAAAAAAAAGAACCACCTTCATGTACAATGTAAACTAACCAATAATGGTGACCAACCACTACAATACCGATCAGATTGTATACCATCTGATAACTAATTTCATATGCAACGTAGACTAATGGAACTAACTAGTAACCAATGATGGTGACAGACCACTACAATATAGACTCCAATACCGATTCAAACAGTATTTAATGTGAAATAACTTGCATATGCAACAAAGATTAACCAATAACGGTGGCAAACCACCACAAGATAGATTCCGATGGCGAATAAGATTGTATATAATCGGAAAACTACCCTCATGAGCAGCATAAACTAACCAATAACGGTGGCATGCCACTGCAATAGAGATTCGAATGCCAATTCAGATTGCATGTCCCTGAAAAACTAGTCATGTGTAACGTACACTAACCAAGAACATTGGCAAATTATCTCATAATAGATTCCAATGCCAGTTCAGATTGCGATCCAAACACTATACATGTCGATCAATAGACACCGAGAAGAGGAGTATATATACAGACATTATCAATAGACTGATATGTTAGTGTTGGACCAGCTAAAAACAATAAGAGCAGATCGTCCCCCCAACGTTTGCTATGCTCCTCCTCAAATCAAAAACAAAATATAGAAAACTGAACTAACAAAAACTCATCTTGATGACTTGTTGAGCACAATTTGATGATCAAGATTGATTTTCTTGGGTTCCGACTTAGACATTGACACGTTTCTGAAATACACACTGCACTTTCCAAGAAGAAACTAAAAAGTTGAACGCAAAGTGGGTAAAAAAAATACCAAAACATTATCGAATATAATACCTAAAAAAAATAACAAAACATCCTCTAATATATAAAGAGAGATGTGTGTGCGCGCTCTAAACATAAATAAAAACCTAAAAATTGACTAATTTGAAGGGAGTTTTATGCAGAGCTGAAACCCACTTATAATATATGGGAAAGGATGGTCTATATCACATTTGGAGGAATCAAAGCGAGCCTCTCCTTCCCTTGTATAATCCTTCTCCATTGTTCGCCCATCAGAGCCTTGCTGCCAATAACTGCTAGACTGATGCTGCTGCTAATGGTAATACCGGTTCATAGCAGTACTCTCCATGGCATCAAAACGCCCTACAACAACAATCACATATTGCGTGACATGACTTTTAACCGGAAGAGGACCGAAAACACCACCGGTAAGAAATTTGAAAAAGAAAATAACAAACCAACCAGCATGACTGGAATAAAGACCAATGCAAAACCTGCAAAATTTTGGCTACCCAATACAAAATTTCAATGACCCAATACAGAATTCGGGATAAGGAAGGTGAAGAGGTGAGGATCAGATAGAAAGATCAATACCCGCATTAGATAATGTAGATACAGCGGACTGATGCATCTGTAATAGAAAAGGCATACCGACAGGAACGTGACCACTGTGACAACAGCTACAAATACAAGGGCATTCAGAAGAGCGCCCCCAAATTTTTTCCAGTCTGAATCGAAGGATTGTTCATCATATATGAGAGTGGTGAAGAAAATAAAGACGATGACCAGTTAAGGAGATGATAGTGACCAGGTTCAATGCAGAACTTGGAGGTTAAAAGAAAGTAACTCAATTAATATTTGGAAAAAGCAGTCAAAGTGCAGTGCATGCTGGCCAAATAGGACTTCAAATCAAAAACAAAATATAGAAAACTGAACTCACAAAAACTTTGATGATCAAGATTGATTTTCTTGGGTTCCGACTTCGACATTGACAGGTTTCTGAAACACACACTGCATTTTGCAAGAAGAAACTAAAAAGTTGAACGCAAACTGGGTAAAAAAAAAATACCAAAACATTATCGAATATAATACCTAAAAAAAATACCAAAACATCCTCTAATATATAAAGAGAGATGTGTGCGCGCGCTAAACATAAATAAAAACCTAAAAATTGACTAATTTGAAGGGAGTTTTGCCCAGATTCAATATTTGAATAATGCCTGTTTTGGTTACTTGGGGGCACAAGATTAGTACCTGTTTCGTTGTTCATCCAGTAAAATGGTCTGAAAGTGTTAGCCTGCAGTCCACAAAGGAATCCACCTCCACCGGAGAGTGCAGCCAGAGATGGGCTTAAAGTAGCATCGGTAGCTGGTGAAGTGTTGTTTCTCCCCCAGCATGTTATATGCTGCTTCCCACTTGCATCAATGGTACAGAACACATTCTCGTCTCCGAAGGATGCTGCTATGGGAGACATGGCTCCATTTCCACACACGCCGTCAATGCAAATGAGCAGAAAACAGATCAATACTGGTCCATGGATACTGCTACATGACCACCCATGTCTTGTCATGTCTCGTCCGAATCTATCTTCCCAAAAAAAATCTTTTCGCATGCATGGAATTAAGATGGATGTTTTTTTAATTGGGCTGCGTTATTCTCGCGTGCATGGAATTAAGAATCGGATGCTTTGAATTCGGCTGCGTTATTGGCGACTACAACGGATGGATATGGATGAAACCCTAAATAGAAACAAGAAAGAACCGATGGCATGAAACCCTAAATAGAAACAAGAAAGAACCGATGGCATGAAACCCTAATGACGCGGCATATCGAAGGGTGACAAGAAACCTTAATTAGATT
The DNA here is from genome assembly GCA_031772625.1 of Pinus tabuliformis. Classification (NCBI taxonomy): domain Eukaryota; kingdom Viridiplantae; phylum Streptophyta; class Pinopsida; order Pinales; family Pinaceae; genus Pinus; species Pinus tabuliformis. The sequence goes on along the minus strand of CM062809.1, from coordinate 485,987,199 downwards.
ACCATATATCAAAAATATCGCATCTATGGGAGTTCAGGAATGGGAATGAAACATTTTTATGGATTTTTTTTATAAAGAAATCTGGGTTTGGAATGTTTTTTATATTTTTAATATATTAAATTATATTAATAATTTTTTTCCTTTAACATTTGAGTTTAAATTCCAATCGTTCAAATTTAAAAAAATTTAACCTGATTCTAACTACATACCGTGATTAAAAATCCCGCAAACATAAAGAACATTCCATAAATATGTCTTGGTAATGTCGTAACACCCGCAAGTTGTGAGGTGACGGAAAAGTTTTCTTTTCAAAATTTTATACATAAATGGGAACGAAACGTGTGAAAGTCCTAAATGGATTTTAAAAAAATCCCACGTGTAATTTCAAGATTTAAAAAAATAAATCATAATATTATAAACAATATTTTATTAAAAAATAAATGATTTTATTTACTGCGTGTAAAATTCCAAAATAAAAATAAAAAGCCCCCATCATAATTTTATGATTTCAAAAAATAAATATTGGATTATTATTAACAATATTAAAAAACAAAAATAAATGATATTTTATCTACTCTTTTATATGAGAGGGAAAGTATTTTGAACGATTGGAATTTAAACTCAAATGTTAAAGGAAAAAAATTATTAATATAATTTAATTTGAAATCATAAAATTATGATGGAGGGTTTTTATTTTTATTTTGGAATTTTACACGCAGTAAATAAAATCATTTATTTTTTAATAAAATATTGTTTATAATATTATGATTTATTTTTTTAAATCTTGAAATTACACGTGGGATTTTTTTAAAATCCATTTAGGACTTTCACACGTTTCGTTCCCATTTATGTATAAAATTTTGAAAAGAAAACTTTTCCGTCACCTCACAACTTGCGGGTGTTACGACATTACCAAGACATATTTATGGAATGTTCTTTATGTTTGCGGGATTTTTAATCACGGTATGTAGTTAGAATCAGGTTAAATTTTTTTTAAAAATCAAGCAGTAGTAATTTTTTAATTATGTTTTTGATGGTGTGAATGGATTTAACACTATAAAAATTAGTAATTTTTGAATTATGTTTTTGATAGTGTAAATAGATTCAACACTATCAAAAATTTCTAGGGCACCTTAAATCTTGAGGTTTAATCGCTCTAATATGGATTTACAAAAAGTTTACAAAAATCTCTATTGGATTTTATCAAAATCTTGCCCTAATTTCCATGATTTTCAGGGCAAATTTGTAAAGCTAGTTAGGGCTTTTTAAGGATCCCAATTTTATGGGATTTATTTTTTCAATTGTAAATGAGATTTTTTATTTTTATTTTATGATGTTTCAATATTTTTAATTCACATTTATATATTTTTAATTTATTTATTTAAAATTTAAAAAAATATAAATAAAATATTATTAAATTGAATTTTTATGATTAAATTATGATGATAATAATGATGATGATTAACGTTCACTAAGATTAATGTGGTCTATCGAACCTTAAGAAAGTAAGATTAATTGTGACTCTTTAATATTTTATTTCTATGATAAAAAAGAAGGGAAATAAGCGTTCCTAGATCACTATAGTTTACTTAACAAGTTAAGAAGGTTGGTAGTGTGACAAATGTTTTGGAAGAGAATGGATGTGGGTAAGAGTGGGACAATCCAAGAGAAAACGTTTTTCATCTTCAACCTTCTTAGTATCATAAAGGTGACAAAACGTTTTTCATCTTCAACCTTCTTAGTATCATAAAGGTGACAAATTCTTTCGTGTCAAGGTGTTTTGGGAATAGTCCAATTCACAACTACTAACAATATCAATTCACAACTACTCAATTCTTTCTTTAATGACTATATCAATTCACAACTACTAACAATTGTTTTTGCTTTCTCCTTAAGTTTTGCAACCCAATTTGACTTAAATTTGCTTAACAGTGAAAAACCATTTGTCAATACTTCAGGTTTTACAAAATTCCTATAAACAACTATATCTACTTGGTAATCTAAAAAATATCAACAAATTCACAATCTCATATATTAGTCAGAAGAGGCCATCGTCAAAGTGAATCAAATACCAAGAATGATCTATGTCTGCTAAAACCTATAATCACATTGTTTCCCTAATAGCAACTAAAAACTTCTATACCCAGTTGTTGAACTTTTGCAACCAATTATAAACCTTCAACAAGAAGTAGTTTTCTAACAAGAATTATTGCCATATATTCCTTGGTTTTACGAGGAAAAGGAAATAAAATTTCATTTGTTATCAAAGGTAAACCAAATTCATTATTTTCATACTTCCAAACCTAGGGTTTCGTATCCAAAGTAGATCCTAACCACATCAATGAAACAAACTTTGTTTTTATGTATCATCCAAACATTATGTACAATTACAGACTCACCTCTAATCCATTGTTTATAAAAATGTTGAATATTTTCATACATGATATACTGAACAGTTAGACAATGAAAATAGTTGTCATTGCTATTCTTCCATTTATATGCTTTTTGCAACTTATTTGAAAGAGCAATTTTGTCCCAACAATTAGACTTGTAGCATAAAGAACATGGTTAATACATATGATTAGACCAAAAACTAGTTACTACCAAAATTCAACCAAAAAAAATATTACTGCATAAAAATAGTATTAAAAACAAAAAATATAAAAACAAAAATTTCCCAAATTAAAAATAAATAAATGATAAACTTTTTTTTACCAAAATTTAGTGATTTTTTTGGTGCTAATACTAACCTCACCATTACAACAAGATATTTTTCTAGTGCTAATACTGCCATTACAACAAGATATAAGAGGGATATAATGCAAAAAGTTTAATAATAATATGTATGTAGAAGATGGTCTTCAGACTGGTGAATTCATGATAATCAATGGGACTACAGTCAAAATAATTGGATGTTATTTACTTTTTTACATAGATTGTCAAAATAATTGCATAAATCAGTTTTTTTTAACCAAAATTTAACAAAAACTTTGCTAGTGCTAACATTAGAACCACCATTACAACAAGATATCTTTCTAGTGTTGACAACACCATTATAGTAAGATACCTCAAGAGAGACAGAAAATCTAAAAAGTATGATAGTAATACGTATCCAAAAGATGGTATTGAAACTAGTAATTGTTCACGAATCCATAAGATTGTAAGTTCATTCTCATTATCATAGTCATTGTCATCATCATCACATCCTTGTCATTGTTATTGCCATCATTACATTATCATCATAATCACCATTCATGCCATCATCATCATCATCATTATGGACATTGTTTGCAATTGTTCATAATTGTAGATGTTGTAAGAAATATCATCAACCCAAAAAATGTGATCAGTGCTAGAAAAGGGTTGTTTAGGACACATTGATATACGTAAGAGAAATAACAACTCTATTTTTGAGAGATGATCGATGATGATCATCATCACCACCATTATCATCGTCATTGTCATTTTTATCATCCCCGTCATCATCATTAATGTAATTTCTATCGACATTGTTGTAATAATCATCATCATTCATGCCATTATAGTTTTTGATGATGACCTAGATGAAAATGATGATGATGACACCAAAGATAATGCTTATGATTATGACAATGACAACATCTAAAATTGGGAAGATTCACCAACGTCATTAGCATCGTCATCATCATAATCATTGCCATCATCATCATTGTCATTGTAACCACTATCGTCTTTATCATCATAATCACAATTCATGTCATCGCCATCATCTTCATTTTCATCATTGTCAATATTATTGACATTGTCATCAATTGTTCATAATTGTCAATGCCATAAGGAATATCATCAATGCAGAAAATATGATGAGTGTTGGAAAAGGGATGCAAAAGCGAACATAGAAATGGGGGCAACAATAGAAGTAAAATTGGATGAAAAGTGGATACAACATAAGTAGATGCACAACAACATGAAAAACCTGACACAAAAGTGGATGCAAAAGTAGATGCAGTTGTCAATGCAAACTTGGATGCAAACATGAAGGCAAAAGTGGAAGCAAACATGGGTCCAATGGTAGGTGTAAAACTTGGCACAAATTGTGGTGAAACAAATGTGGATGCAACAACGGACACAAAAGCAGATACAAAAATGGATGAAACAAAAGTGGATGAAATAGGGGATGCAAACGTGGAAGCAAATGTGGTTTCAATGGTAGGCGCAAGATATGGTGCAACAAAAGTGGATGTAACAATAGACAAAAAATATGCAAAATAAGATGCAAAAATGGATGTAAAAGTGGAAGCAAACATTGATGCAACAGGCAAAACAAAATTGGATGCAAAAAATGGATACAATGTAAGTAGATGCAAAAGTAGATACAAAACGAGATGCAAAACCCAATGCATAAACCTGACACAAAAGTGGTGTTGGAAATAATACTGAGAGGGGGGGTGAATCAGTATTATCAGATCAATCAAACTTTTTCAATGCTCAGAAACATATACGCTACTTCAGTTAGGTGAACCAGCGTGTACACGCTACTATGACTAAATAAAACAGCGTATAAGAAGAAAACTCATAATTTAGTTAGCTTATTCTTCAGTTAAGTTCATCAGGACATTATTCACCACATTAATAGTAAACAGGTGCAGTATAACAGAACAGATCAAAAGCCACACACATGAACACCAAGATGTAAGGTGGAAACCCAATGTGGGTGAAAACCACCTGCTGCAAGTTGTCTCTATCTTTCTTTAATATGAAACTTCAGTTTACAATCTTTTGTACTGGTGCAGCCTTATACCAGTACGCAGGCTACAACCTGCAGAAGGCTACAACCTTCTCTCGTTCTCCAAACTTCCTTGGAAGGGAGATCCAACCCCCTTTGCTCTTGTACTAGCCAAGATACTAGTACGTAGGTGCTGACCTACAATCTTCTTTCCTTCAGGTACCACCTTTCATACATTTTCAGACTGGATATTCCTGAAGCACAACATTACAATCTGTGGACCCCAATTCATTCAATTTTCACAACAGATCATTGAAGCATAAAACAACCAAACTTTGAATCACTGAACCACTGAACCCTGTCAATCACCAGTTACCAGAACACAGAGCAGACTACAGAACTCTGCAATAACAGTCAGACCCCCACTGTAAACCCAAAATCAAGCTTCAAAAGATATACGCTACTTCAATGAGCAAAACCCGCGTATACACGCGCTTTTACCGAAGCCAACCTGCGTACAGATCTAAAAATAAACTTTCTCAATTTGCAGCTGTACCAGACATCAGTTAGACTCAGAACATAACATTGCGACAATATGCAGATCTAGAAATACGCATAATCAACCATATCATGATAGTGCATTTCAAACCATTAGATCCCGATCTATCCTTAGATCTAGTCTTCCATCAACCGATGTGATCTCTCCTTGGCTTAGATCAAGCAACCCAGAACCTGCATATCAGATCTCTTTCTCTCTTAGATATTCAAGCCTTGTCGAAAGATGATTTTGCCTAATGATCTTCTTCTCCTTATATAGCCTTAGGCCTTGCTCAATACCAAGAGCCAAAACCATAGTAACACAATACCATCAACTTCAAAACTAGGGATCGACACGCCCGTAGAGACACAATGGTCCGAAATCATAGGCACAACTTCCAAGGACTAACCACCATGGACCAAAGGTACTTTTCCACATACACGCGCTTTTTCTGAATCCAACTAGCGTGTACACGCGACTTGGGCTTAACGAACCTGCGTATATGAACTTCCTTGGCATGCTGTACTAAGATCTGTCTTCTGATTAAGTTGCCATCACCTGTACCAACCTCTGAGCACCTGTACCAACCTCTGAGTGAGTTGCCATCAAGGACAACACTTGAATCATAATGCCAACAAGTGGATGCAATATTTGATGCAAAAGAGGATGTGAACATGGATGCAAAATTGGAAGCAAACGTGGATACAACAGTGAGTGCAAAACATGGTGCAAATTGTGGCATAACAAAAGTGGATGTAATGATAGATGCAAAAAAAGAATCAAAGTATGATGCAAATGAAGATGTAAAAAGGGATGCAAAAAGTGAAATTTAAAATGGGTGCAACAGTGGATGCAAAATTGTGTGCAAAAGTGGATGCAATAGAAGTCGATGCAAAAGTAGATGCAAAACGAGACACAAAACCCGATGCAAATCCTGGTCACAAATTGGATACAAAAAGGGATGCAAAAATAGACGTAGTAGTTGATGAAAACCTAGACGCAAATGAGGATGCAAACGTGGATGCAAAATTATAATCAAAAGTGGGTGCAAAAGGAGGTGCCAAACTAGGCGCTAATTGTGGCACAAAAATATTAGATGCAATAGTGGGTACAATAATAGATGCAAAAGAGGATGTAAATATGGATGCCAAACAAGATGGTTTAGTGGATGCAACAAAAGTAGATGCAAAATTATATGCAAAACTAGACACAAAACGCGATGTAAAACTTGGCGCAAAAGGGATGCACAAATGGATGAAAAAATGGATGCAAAAAATGATTTAAAAAGGATGCAAAAGTCGATGCAAAAGTTGATGCAAGTGTAGGTGCAAAAAGTGGATGCAAATGAGGATGCAAAAGTATGTCAAACAAAATTAGGTGCCAAACTTGATGCAAAACCTGGAACAAAACCTGGTGTAAAGGATGACACAAAACTTGGCATAAAATTTGGTGCAAAACATGGTGCAAAACCTATTGCAATACCTGGTGCTAAACTTGGTGTAAGATTTGGTGCAAAACTTGATGCAAATTTTGTGTCAAGTTTTGCACCATATTTGATAAATGGATGCAAATAGCACCAAAAATGGGCTCTAGATGCAAAAAAAGAAGTAAAAAGGGACGCTAATCGCTGGTTTTGTTGTAGTGCATACATCAGAGGGTTTGATTAGTACCTGGTGATAACTGGACTTCAAGTCAATCTTGCTGAAATATTTTGTCCCCTTGAGCTAGTCCAGAAGGTCATCAATCCATGGGATTGGATACCTATTCAGGACAGTGAACTTGTTTAGTGTCTGATACTCAATACAGAGTCTCTAGGTCCCATCCTTCTTCTGTACCAACACAATTGGGCTCCCACATGGTGATGAAATTGGCATGATGTGCCCTTTTGGAAACAACTACTAAATCTACCTGTTGATTTCAACGTTTTGTAGAACATGGCATTGATAGATTGGTCCAGTGGGTAGCTGCACACCCGAGGTTAGATATATGGTTTGCTTGACTTGATAGTGTAGAGGTATCCATGTGGGTGAGGTGAAAATGTATCTGTACTCTTCCATGACCTTGTCCATATGCTGCTTCCGTGTGGAGGAGCCCTATCTGTAGGTCTTGGCCACAATCTTCTTCTTGCTTTGAGGACAAATTTCCTAGTGTAGGAAATTATATTATTTCATTGCTTCATAGTGATCAAAGAGATGGTGGTAGGTGTTTCTACCTCTGGTACCATGTACAACCTATTTCCAAAAGTAATAATAACAATGTTTCATTAATACCAAAGAACTGAAATATGCTTACATAGAGAATGGAAATAAACTAGCTTAAGCGATGGTAGCTTACCTCTAAGAAGAGATGTAGCGGCTACATGCCTCTGAAATGTTTTACAATGAGGCTCAAAGGCATATTTATTATTGAGAGACAATGAAAAATCCTAAACATACAAAAGCCTAACCCTCGGAGATGAAGCACCAAAAGTGTGGGCTCCATTTGGGTAAATTGGTACATCAACTTCCCAAGGTCGAAACATCGGCATACGATATTTGTTTGACACACAATAACTCATTAGAAATATCTATCCAAGGAATAAAAAATTCTCTTGTAAACATGATATGAAGGCTCATGTTTTCCCATTTTGCAAAAAAACGTCGCTTAGGGCCTCAAAACAGATCCAGAAGTTCAGGACCCGAAAAATTGCCAAAAATAGTAAACGCTGCTACAATTAAGGAAATTGAAAAAATGAAAGAAACAGTGGTGGGGGACCAAGTGGAATAGGTGGGTGGCCACTAATATCCACCTGGATCAGTACTACCCCTTAGGAAGCAATGGTCCCCATTGCATTGAGTGCCTCCATGAGATGAGGAAACTTCTGCTGAACTTGGTCCCTGGTGAGCTACCTACTTTGGTGTAAGAGTTGGCCAGTTTTGAGAACCTGACACAGTTGGATCTTCTGTTGGTGAGTGTTCCTGATTTGGGTGTCCATGATCTAATCAATTGTGGCCTATTCCATGTAGCCTGGGTTTAACTCTATTGGTATGAGTTGTTCTGCAATGTCTGATGTGTCTAGCAAATGATAGAAAGTATGGTCGAAGGTGGTCCACATTGAACACTGGGTGCAGGCCAAGGAATGGTGGAATTTTGAGCTCGAAATCAATTTTCCCTATAGCCTTAGTGATGATGTAATTCCCATATCATAGTGGGGAAAGTTTGTGGTGGGGCCCAGCAAGGCATTCCTTCTACAAATTTAATTGTTGTGCAGGATTTATGATTGTAGACAAAAGTATCTCCCCTACATTTGGTGGCTAACCTAGAACAACATAAAGACAAAGGACCCAATGTTTTCTTTAAAGTAAGTAGATGAAGGGATGAAACCTACTTGGAATATGTCGTATGTTTCACTCCTTTGGCTTGAATGCTCCAATCCTAGCTCCAACTACCAAAATTAGAAGCTCACAACCATACAACACAAGGCAAGAAACTATGAGATCTATGTAACATCATTTATCTACTTTATTCAATAGATCGACATGGTATTGAAATATATTAAATAACGACATCACATATAGGAAAAAAAATAACTCTTTGTATTGATATAAATGGAGTGAGTTACAACCATAAATAGATGTTCATCTTGTAGAAGGGCTCCTCCAAGTTGTTGAATTGTCCTTCCTTTGTCACAAAGTGCACCTCCAATCACCCTAAATGCATGAAAGGGTAACTCTCACAACAACAACATAATGGTAGAATCACTCTCCAAAATCCAACCCTTGCAAATGGAAGGCTTTAAATATATAAAGGAGTGAGGTAAGTTGGGAGTTCTTATCCTTTTACCAATCTTGGAATTGAGATCCACTCTTGATGGGAGGATGAGGTCTAAGGATAAGGGATGGAAACTCCAAGGTAGGATAGGATAGGATCCAAAATTTTATCTGAGGTAAATGGTTACAACAAATCCTAGAAGCTTCTAGAAATGGAGGCTTCGAGGTTCACTCTTTCTTCCCTGGAATTCTAGAACCAACGCAGGTGAAAATGGGAGCAACATACAAGTGATCAATGCAGGCCATAGTGAAGAAATATTTAGGTGAATGCAATCCAACAAGCGGCCAGGGAGTGTTGGTCCTAAAACTAGCTTAGATGATGCAGTTCAAGGAATAAATTCTCAAGAATGAGAGATTCATGCATAGGTCTTTGTGCAATGATGTTGTAAAGGGGGAATAGAATGTGAATGATCCAGTTCGGAGGCTAATTGATCAGATTAGACAAAATATCCTATAAAAGAGTGCCCCCTAAAGTGAAAATTTAGAGATGATGACTAATGACTGAAGTTCTTTACCTTGTGACAAGTCATGATCATGAACAACTGGCGAGATCATATTCTCTTACAATACATTTACATCATGGCATCTTTTTGCTGAAGGAGGCATACCAATACTCAACACATACGCTAACATAACATGTACAATGATTAAAAAACATGTCCAATGATGACTGCCGGTGGACCCATGACTGATGAGTATTAGTATGATCATAGCCATCATACATAGTGATCTTGTATAATCGTTAAATTGTAGCTTGGATGGTTTAAATTATATTTGGGGTCTTCTATCTCATTCACATGACCAACCAATGTACGAGTCTAACCATGTGAATCAATGGGTTGAGGTCAAACATGGTAGACACCATCTGATTACCAGCCGATGATGTAAGACATTAACATACATGAGAGAAACCACTAATGATGTTAATGGATCTCAAGGTACTCAAGTACAATCTGTATGGTGTGAATAAATGAGTTGATGTCAAACACCACACAAAATATTTCGGTTGAAGGACAATAATGTAAACCTGTGGCCGAGAGCGAGGAAACTTTCCATCGATGTATTCAAGCACCAAGGTACCGATGTGATGTTGTCGACAGGAAGTGGCCTGTCGTAAGAGGGTCTTGATGTATCCCCTATCAATGACATGAAATAGGTATCATGGGTGAGACAAAATGATTCTAATATGGAATTGGATTTGGAAAGGAAAACATGGAATAAAGGCTTAAGAGTATTGTAATGGATATAAGATGAATGAATTCTCTTGAACATAACAATGACACTGAATGGAGTTGGCAGCATTGACCCAAAACCAAAATGGAGGTTCTGAAAGACTGTATGATAGTCAAAAGACAAGCTGATTACCCAACCCAACAACCACATAGATGAAGTGGAAGAGTGTCATGTTCAAGAGTGACTCACTTCCATTAAAAAATGGAGTACCCTGTTTTCCCAATTTTCCCAACCATAGTGGTCAGTGCCTCTTTATTTTTTAACAAGATTGAGGAGGATAACATATGCTTGATATGTAAGTCCATCCTTTGGATGACTCCCTATGAGAATATTTAACAAACCCAAAGTAGGAGTGGTTCGGTCTCGTTATAATTGACCAGTCCATTGTTTTTCGATGTTTTTACGAGTCCAACGAGGGTGAAAAATTGACTTCTTTTTCATGTTTAGAGAGTTTGAAAAATAGGTGAAAAAGAAAACTCTAGATGCTCCTTTTCATAAGTAGTCAGTTAGGTCTAAAAAGGCATAAAAAATACCCAAGAGAACCTCTTATCCATGTTCGACTAAGGCATTCCTTTTTCTTAGTTAGTCTATCTCAGTCCGGAAAAGGGGTAAACTTATATTGAATCGATGTCATTTCATTTCCTTTTACGAATTCGAAAAGACAAGTGCTCAACAATATTTTCATGTTTTCAGAGTACGAAAAGAGATAAAAGAGGACTCCAAGGGGTTCGTTTTTCATAGATTTAAAGAGCCCTAAAAAGAGTTAAAAGTGTACTCTTTGGTCAAAATAACCTGTTTAAAGCACAACAAAATTTGTTAACAATTTCGACCTACTCAGAACAAAAAAAAAAGGATTAAACATACCTGTTTCATAAAAAAATGAATCGTGACTAGGTAAAGACATTAAATATGAATAAAATAATGAGAAAATATGATCATATATTCTCAAAAATGACTATTCATCTTTATCGTTTCACATTTATCTTCAACAGTGAGAGTTATGAGTACATTTTCCCTTGATCTTTTGTAGTTTATTGCGGGCAATCCAGTGGACAATTTCGAGTACCATCACTTCCAATTAGGAGATAATAACTTTCTCTTTCTTTCTATTGTTCCATTTTATGATTTCATGAAAAACTGCTGAGCTTTGAGTGCCCTAGGGTTCCAAAATTTCACCCTAGTACCAATGCAGGCCCAGATGGTCGAAAACTGCATTGCAGCTAAGTAGTCATGCACTACAGGAAGGGGTGCAATGCTCTAGTTTTCTCTTTTGGGGTGCGTTGGGCACAAATGTAAAGTTTTTTTAGCAGTTTTTCCTCAAAATTTGCTATTTTTTTTGCATGAAAAGGATCCTAATGAATCTCTTCTTGATGTTTTAGGGGTTCATCAGCATAAAACAACTTTCATATGGAGAGAAAGAGAACATGAGGAACAATATTTATATGCAGCAAATGATCTTGCTACCATCAAGGCATTAAGGAACTATGTTTTACATGGGATATTCAAGAGGTAAATCACATCTATTTCTTCTAAGGGATGGTACCCCAACCACTACTGGGAGAAATAGTTGCATATTCCAGAAAGAGTTTGGCCAAGGAGGAGCTACAACCGGTCATCAAACAACTTAAGAAACAAATGAGCTCCCTAAAGGAAACCATCACCAACATTGGAGTCTCAATAGGTTTGTTTTCCACCTTTGTTGAATTTCAAGGTTCAAGACAACATGATCCATTGATTACTACTCCTCTAGTTGCTACACTGCCAGTAGTAGGACCCCATTCCCATTGCAAGCTTACCATCCAAAAAACTCGTGGTTCCAATCCTACAAAACCTCCCGTTGGAGCCAAATAGTAGTAAATGACCCCTGTTAGTCACATTTTAGATGTCACACTTGAAGAACCCCAATCCCATACTGCATCACCCATTGTTGAAGAAATTACACCCTCCACCTCAGTTGCCTAACCTATTTTGTGAAACCCATCACTGCATACAACATCCAAATCCACCACCATTTCAGACACTATACCATCTGGAACACTATTGGGAATGAATATGGACATGGAGGTTGACTTTGCTTTCCAGTCCATCACGATAGTCTCCAGTGTAGAAGTTGTCAACACTTCCATGTTGTCTTTATTACTAGAGCCGGGTCCACTAATGGGCATTGGACCAATCATTACCTAGCCACTCACCACCACTATCAACCCAATATCATTACCACTTCATCTATTTCCTTCAATTCCAACCCTCCTCGTTTCCATCCAAACCACTCCACCATCGGCTGAACCTTCACAGCAAGCTACGTCTCCCCACAGACACTTATAAAATTCCATTTCCAGTGGGAAGCCCTTGCAGATTCAGTTTCTAGAACCCTTTACCATGAACAAGGATAATCTCCAAGGATGGTCCTTAGTGAAATTATTTAATTTTATTCAACTAGCTGCACAAAGAGTTGCGACGTTGAATAATGATTTAACTGTCGGGCATGGACAACAACAAAAACAAATTTATGCACTCACAACAGAACATGATCAACTCCACCAAGAAAAGAAACAACTTCAAGGGAAGCTAGAGCATATCACCAAAAAATTCTAGGTACCATGGCCTTTAGTTTATGATGTTGTGCCCAATTCCCCGAAATACTATCTAGTTTTCACATCGGTCGAATGTTGCAACCATATCCAGGCCATGTGCCACGATTTAATCTCTACCAATAGTGAGCTCAAGAAGACCCTTGTTGCAACAAGAAGTGAATTTCCGAACCCTTCCACAACATATGTAACTGAAATAGAACAGATGATGATTGGTGCAACCGCCCTAAAATACTCCATTGTCAATGCTGCAAAAGATTCCAACACTCTCCTACAACAGGTTCACAACAGGTCAAGCTACCTTGCGAAGAAGAACTAACCAGTATACCCTCGTCGGATTCAGGTCAATCATCTTCTCAATGATGCTAGGAACACCCAAGAAAAAGACCAAATGAAGATGATCAGGGCATAGATAGACACTTTGGAGTCCAACATTCAACAAATCAAGGATGAGTTGGCCAAGACAAAGTAGATACTCCAGGACCTCCTGCCGCTGACTCAAACACACCTAGAGACACTGTAGCATCTCAGTGATGACATCGATGCACAATGGACTTATTTATTGTTGACATGGCTAGCCCAATTGATGTTCGACACCACATTTGAATTATTAGGTCAGGAAATTGCAATAACAGGAATATGGCAAGCAACACTCAATGAGTACACCCAATTCCACTAGGCGACCATCGCTTCTATCCCTAAAATGGGGCCTTTGTTTAAAGAGACCAGCAAAGAGGAATCAACGGTCTAAGCATAAAAAATATCACCAGTAATAAAAGCATCGGTAGCATCGATTGTGTCGAAGGAAGATTGAGTCAGGGACAATTTACTAGACTGTGGTCGGGGCCTCTTGGTGCCTTCATTTTTGGAAGAATTAAGAATTTTTGGTAAGGTGTCAAAAGGATGGCAACAAGTGGCAGAAATGGCCATTGGAGAGTTGCGGGAATAACAAGTCAGAAAAATGAAGGAACTCGTGGAAGACTAGAAGTTGCAGAGGGATGGGGGGAAGGAGCAGATACAACCGAGCTAGAAAAGAGGAAGGAAAACCGAGGATTGAAAACAACTGAGCAAGGGAGAAGGCAGAGAACCTTAGAATGAAATGACAATCGAGGTTGGAATGCAGAGAGAAGGAAGAATAAGTCAAAAGGTAGAAAGGAGAACACAAAAGGGTTCTTGATGTTGCAGAGCTAGGAGAGATGCTCTATATTTGTTGTTTCATATGCTTATGTACTGGTCTATCTAGAGTTTCTGTATGTTGGAAAAGAGGCCTCAAGCCTGATGTAATTCATTCTCTACTCATATTAATGATAAAGACTACTATTGGGACCATCGTGTGTTATGGTTCCTTAAATTTTTTATGCATGCGTATATCTAAGTAATATCTCTTTAACAACATGTATGGCATGTTGTGATTAGAATTCCTTGTAATATTCCTGATACTAGATCTCAACCCCCATTTAACTAAGGTTTTGAGATGCCTCAGGTGAGACTCCATCCCCATTCTGGATAAGGTGAAAATGTTGGCATTGTGTTAGACTACAATGGAGCCTTGTTGGCCCCTATGCCTAGACCTGGGGTCTTGACCTTGTTGTTATTTTTCCACCAACAGTGGGTGTGAGAGAGATATCACTTAATTATGATAACAATAGCCAATTATTATCATCCTTGGTTATGGTGAGAATCCACATGCATAGGAAAGGGAAATTTGAGTAGGAAAGAGAGAATTTTTGCAAACAACAAGAAGAAAAAAGGGAAACAAATTTTCGGGTGATGCAAGGGGTTGCAACCATATTATATGCTAAAATATAATTTTTCAAAGCTAGAGTTATGCTAAGGAAAATATACCTATGAGGTTTCCTTATTGGGAAATTACCTAAGAGGTTATGTAAAGGTTATGGTGAGCACTACTATAACAAATAGATTTCCTATAGCACCTAACTAAGAAATGTCTAATTGGGTTCACACAGGAACATTGGATGGGATGGAGACCATTTAAGGGACTATTGTGCAAAGAAGGAAGAGTTATCCCTTGGGTTGTACAAACTAGTGAGCAATACCACTAGGTAGTTGGAATTCTTCTAGGAGTTGTGTTACTATGGTTTTACTAGGTATTGGGTTATTAGTATGGATAATGGACATCCGTAAGAGACATTCAGCCTTATGGAATCATATCCCTAGATTAGGGGTGGCTTATTGTAGAGAGCTTTGATGAAATAATGGATATGATTAGGTGGAACATCTTACTCTACATTCAATTGTGTAGAACATTTATAAGGGTAGGTGATCCATTCACTATGTTTATTTTGTGTAAATGTTATAAATGTTTCATTTATTTTTGTTCCATGCATTTTTAAATTTCATTGTTTAGGATTAATTAATTTGCATTCATATTTTTAAGAATTATGATAATTCCATGTGTACATGTATGTTATGTTTTGTATATTTTCATTAAAAATTGGTATAGATTTCAATTGGAAATAATGTACCAAATATCAAGATATAGGTATGTTACATAATGGTATCAGAGCTATGATTAAAAATAGGACTCATATGAGCCAAAGATAGACATGAATTTGTTAAAGGTAACATTGCAGAGCTTTGATTTCAATAAACATTTGGGTAAATATGAAAAATTGGAGTGAAATCACAATATTTCTAAGCAAATTTAGGTCAAATGTTTACAGAATCATAAAAGAGATGATTAATAATGTTAATATATAATTTATAGAGTTAAATTTATCTTGGGAGGTCAAATTTCATATTTTCATGACAACTCGAAAGTTTAGTGAAAACAATTGCCTAAATTGCATTTGATTTGGAGGTCAGTGGACTAGACTGATTTCAAGCTTGGTCAATTTTTCCAAACTAAACAAATTTCACCAAAGAAATATGAGGTTTGGTGAAAGAAAAGAAATTGAACTTACTAGTGGGACCATTTTGGAGATTGGAGTGAAATTTTTAGTTTGATGATGGACAAGCAATTTTGGTTTCACTGAAAAAGGAGGGTTTTTAGATTTGTGCAAAGAAGAAGAATTTTTAAGTTCAATGAAAATTAAGTGAAGTGAAAAAAACTTGAATCCACCATTCAGATCATTTTGAATTATGTCAGAGTGCATTTTGTAAATTAGGAGGGAAAAATAACTTTTGAGTTTGTTGAAGGAAATAATTATGAACTTGTTGATGAGAGCATTATGAAGGTTGCAAAATTGCATTTTTAAGGTCATAGATGAAGAAAAAAAATTAAAAAAAAAATAATGGAGGAAGAATTAATGGGTTCGAAAATAAAGGAAGAATTACAAACAATGTTAGTGGGAAAAACATTTGGTGACATTTGATGGAATAAATTGGGAAATTCTTGATAAAATAATTCTTCAGCTCACTGATGAGGATGGTGAAATCACCATATTAGGGGATGAAATGTGGATATCTATGACTTATTAGAAGAAACATGCCATGCCACATCAATGTATTTTCACAACAAGAAGCTGATGAGCTTTATTAAAATAAGGGATTGGAGGAAAAAAATAATTTTTTCCATGATAGGAGAAAGTCAATTCCAAATTAGTTGAAATATTGGGATTAATTTCAATTTCAAGTTCCATGAAAGTGTAAATGAGATTAATTAACCATTTCTACTGCAATTTAAAAGAAAATGCACATTAGTGGTTTTTGAAGAATAGGGTGGTGCTTGCTGATAAAGACCTAAATACATATGAAATTTTTATAGTGAAACAAAAAAGTGGGCATGGAGATACATGGTTGGGATTTTGGTGAAATCCCAAAGGGTTTAGAGTGAGAGTTTCCAAAATAAGGCAAAATCCACCACAACATGCCACTTTTTAGGTATTTTTGAGATCTTCAAAGGAGGAAAATTGACCCTAGATCACAAATCTAGGAAAATATATTTACTTAACATTTTACCTTCACGACAAATCAAAAAATATTTCCTTACTAAAGTTCTCCCATTTTTTTCTCCATTAGGGAGAAACAATTTTCACTAAAAATTATAAGTCTAGGAAAAATTTACAAGGAGAGAAGTATACCATTCCATAATTATGTAGACTTTTACTAGTGCATGACATCACTAATTAGGAAGTTG
Organism: Pinus tabuliformis; assembly: GCA_031772625.1. Taxonomy (NCBI): domain Eukaryota; kingdom Viridiplantae; phylum Streptophyta; class Pinopsida; order Pinales; family Pinaceae; genus Pinus; species Pinus tabuliformis. The sequence goes on along the minus strand of CM062809.1, from coordinate 485,970,224 downwards.
CAATGTACTCAAAATCACGACTATTATTTATTTATAACACAAAAAAAAAATTCTAGTTCATGATAGATTAACTGATACAAGTGTAAAAAGACAGCTTGTGAGAATTATTATACCAAATAAGCAAAAACATAACACGGGTGACTTGTTGACTTCAAAAAGTTGTAACTTTTAGCTCAAAACTTGGAACGAAACATAGGTGTATTCATTGAAAACTTGAGTAAGAGGAGAGTATGTCTAAAGACTTATAAATCTGTTTAGTACATCCATATTGTTCATGAATTGAGATGAAGAATGACATGTAGAATAATTAATGAAATGTTTTGCAGTATTCATAACTAAATCAAAGGGATAAATATCATCCAGGGAAGTGCAACACTAGAGTCCAATGGACATATAAGAAAAGTTGAGCTTGTAGTGTCGGTTAAAGTAATGAAGATTATACAAAAGGAAGTGAAGATCTATTGTTTGGATAATGAAAAGTTGATAAGATTTGAGGATAAGAAATATCAAATTAATACTCAACTACTATAGAGTCTTAACTACTATAGAGTCTTAAATAATATATTTCATGAAATGAGAGGTGAACATGGAGGGTCTAGGAACTCAAGAAGTGCTAGTAGGAATTATAATTCACAAAATAATTTGGTGAGAAGATACCATTCATTTTCATGAAGAGAGAATAAACCAAGTGTGTCTCCTATATGGACTCAAAGAATAAGGAGTATCCAGTTAGATTGTTTGCATGGAAAACCCAAGAAGATCATGTAACCTACATGATAGAGAGCACAATAAAGGTGAATATGTTGAAACATGGGTTTTGGCTTGCCAAAGTATATTTAGCTACATAATTGCTCATCAAATTAGGCAGAGCAAATTTCTACTTATCATATATAGGGAAAATAATCCATATGGTTGGACTAATTAAAGTGGGTCAAGCATGTTGATGATAAGAGAATATCTTAGAAACAATTGAAGAATAGTTTTCAAAAGAAATAGTTGTATATATATATAGATAATGAGAAAAAGATGCAAGAGCTCTTTGAACTCAAGCTTAGAATTGTGACCATGAAGGAGCATGAGAATAAATTTTTGGAACTCTTGTAGTATGTGGATTTCATAAAAGATTAGAAGACTAAAATTTTGAGATTGATAAATACAACTTGGTGAGCCAATAACTCTATAAGAAACCAAAAGGAAGAAAAAATATATGCATGAGTGAGATTAAGGCAAGAAATATTTTCAAAATTATTGGGATGATAAAAAAATATAGGTAAGATGGATAAAAGGAAGAAGGGATTCAAGCCACCTCTCGTTATCAATATAGAAAGACCATATAAGCAAGGGAAACAAGAACAAAATGAGAATAATATTATATAGTCCTTGAGGATTAGGCCAATAAAATAGCCCATAAAATGTTAGGGATGTGAGGGAGATCACATGTACAATTATTCTTCTCACAGGGGAGGTAGGATTTGGACAATGCATAACATCTAGGAGGCTAATATAGTGGAGGAAATGAATGGAAACATGCCAAGCATATATGCAACATTGACTAATAGAAAAGAAAATTATTGTTATGTCCCTATAATACTAGCGTATCCCCTTTATCGTTATTGTTAGTGTAGCCCCATATTGTTATTGTTGTGCCCATGTAGCCCCCATATTGTTATTGTTGTGTCCTTACATTATTATTGTTATGTAGACTCTAATTATATTGTGACCTCTTAGACTCCTATATATACCGAGTATGTCTTGTAATTTGAATCACCCAAGAATTTTTTATTTATGTGATGTAAAGGAGGTTGCCCCCTCGAATGGGCAAATTTTCAAGTCATTAATCTATATTTTCTTCTATTTTGTGATTTGTTTGCATAACATTTGGTATTAGAGCTTTGGATTCTAGGGTTTCACTTATTCAAACAAGCCATCTTGGAATTTTCACTATAATGTTTTTTATACGAAGCTTAAAAAGATGAAATTTTGAACACATTGAACATAAATTGTGGTGAAATTTGTGTAGAAATTTTAGACTTGGTTCATTATATTTTCTGAGATATGGTCTAAAGAAGTTAGGGTTTCTACATGCTCCAAAATTTAGTCTCAAATAGGTGACTTTGGTAAAATCGTCATAACTTTCTCTTCAAGAATGGGATTTGAATTTCATAAAATGTGACACAAATTACATGGACTCTAATTTATCGTGTATCAATTTCAGGTCTGAATGCTAAAACAATGACACATGTCATTCTATAAAAGTTCTCTCTATTGAGCTAGTCCATAATCAGGTCATCGTGGGAGATTTGGTCTAACTTTACCTTAAAGAATCCAATCTTGGTCTGACTTGTGGCATTGGAAAGACCAATTAGAGGGCTAAATTTTTTGCATAACTTTTGTTTAAAAATTCAGTTTGAAGTGATTCAAAGGGAATAGTGAAGCATAGATATCGTTGTTTGTTCCCAAAATGCCTCGAAACAAAAAAAAATGGATACACCTAGTAAGAAAATAGAAATATCTACTATTACACATGAAGAAGAGGAAGAATTGCAACATGATATATCAAAATTACGAGACCAAGTGCAACAAATTTTGCTCTCGCAAAGAGTAACCAAAAATGAACTGGAAGATAATATGGATGGTTTAGAGACAAAAATGAAAGGAAACATAGAAGGTTTGAAGGATTATTTAAAGAAGACGTGGAAGCTAGGATGGATGATTTGAAGTATGGTTTAAAAGTAGATAGGAAAGGTTTCAAGGAAGGTTTGGCAAAGATATTACAAAAAACTGTTCCTTATGGTGACAAGGTGCACCATGAAAATCATGATGAGGAAAAAAAAATATGAATTATGATTTTAGATACTCTAATGTGGGGTTTAAGAACCACCACATTCCAAAGATATATATGACGAATTTTGATGGCAACGATCCGGGAACATGGATACTACAGATGGAGAAATATTTTGATCCACATGATGTGCAACACGCACAAAAGGTATGCAATTCATTTTTATATTTATAACCCAATCAATTTGTATGCTATCGATGGTTTTTTTTCTCATAATCCACTTGTCACTTGGTCAATTTTTACGGAGGAAATGATAGCACATTATTAGGATACAAAGAGAAAGACCTTATTTATCCAATTGAAAAGTCTCAAACAAAAGGGTTCAATGGTGGATCACATTGAGGACTTCCAAAAATTGAATATCAGGGTAATTGATATTCCTAAGAAGCATAGGATTAATGTCTCATACGGATTTTAAATGATAATATCCTTATTGAGGTTCACCTTTGGGAGCCCGATTCATTGGAGAAGGCATTCAGGGTGGCAAGAAAAGTTGAAACAAAAATTATGGCAACATGGAGTGTACCACTCACAACTATAATATGGAATTGTTGTTGCTCCTAGCCTTCCATAACCTATAAGGTTGACACCATAACGCTTGTAGGAAAAAATACCGAAAGGGCTTTATTACAATTGTGATAGAAAATACAATAAAGGTCATAAGTCTGCTGAGAAGAAATATTTTTACAAAATTTGTGAAGAGGAGGAAGAAAAGGAAAAATAAACATCAAAAGAAGAGGATATACACTAGGAACCAACCTAGAGAAAGAGGAAATGAATCCAACAATATCTTGTAATACATTGGCGGGACTTACCACTCAAATTCTCAAGATAGAAGGATATATCAAGAATAAAAAGGTAATAGTGATGATTTATTAGGTTAGTACCCATAATTTTTTTCATTGTAAGGTAGCCAAGGAATTAAATTGCTTTCTATATCTAGCACCAGAGTGTCAAGTGATGGTTGCAAATTACAGAACTATAAATTGCTTTGGAATGTACCATAATATCAGGATAACCATGGGGGAATATTATTGAATAGTCCACCACTTTCCATTCCAATGGGTGCTGCCGATGTTGTACTAGGATTCCAATGGTTACAATCTTTGGGGACGATAACTTTTAATTTTCAAGAACTTTTCTTGAATTTTTTTTTGGGAAGGAAAGGAAATTGAATTAAGGGGTATCACAGGGAAACCAGGGAATATAGTCAACTCGAATGGCATGAAAAAGCTTTTGAAAAAATAAAAAGGGGGCGTAATTGCACAATTATGCTCATGAGAAGTTCAAATATCAAAATCATCTATTTCTCTAGATCTCCAAAAAGTCTTGGACAATTATTCCAAGGTATTTGAGACTCATAATGGCCTCCCACCTATTGGTGATTATGATCATGCTATTCACTTGATTCTAGGAATCTTTCATCCAAATGTTTGACCTTATAGATATCCATATGCCCAAAAGAGTGAAATTAAATGTATGGTTGCATAAATGCTAGAGGACGGTATAATTCAACCTAGTCAAAGTTATTTCTTTTCTCCAGTAGTATTGGTGCACAAGAAGGATGGATCATGGTGTATGTGACTGTATTATAGGGAGCTCAGCAAGCTCACTATTAAAGATAAATTTACCATTACTCTCATTGATGAATTGTTTTATGAATTACATGGGGAAATTTACTTCATCAAGTTGGATATGCATTTAGGATATCATCAAATTAGAATGAAGACTGAAGACTTTCCAAAAACAACATTCAAACTCATGAAAGTCATTACGATTTTTTGGTCATGCCTTTTGGCCCTATTAATGAAACTTCCACATTTAAAGGTTTGATGAATTCTATTTTCAAACCCTTCCTTAGAAAATTTGTGTTAGTATTTTTTGATGACATATTAATCTATAGTAAGTCTTGGAAGGATCATGTTCAACATGTTGACAGGGTGCTCAAACTATTGAAGGAGAAACAATTATATGAAAAAACCTCCAAATGTTTCTTTGGAGTACAAGAGGTGGAATATTTGGGTCATATTGTATCTCACAAGGGTGTTAAGGTAGAACCTAACAAAATTAAATCCATTAAGGAATGGAAAAACCCCACAACCCTAAAGCATCTTCGAGGATTTCTTAGGTTGAGAGGGTATTATCGCAAGTTTGTTAAGAATTATGGGAGAATAATAGTACCTCTAACAACATTATTGAAGAAAGATGCATTTTCTTGAACTCAAAAAGAAACTAAGGGATTTGCACATCTTAAAGAAGAAATGTGCCAAGCACCAGTCTTAGCTACCACACTTTAAAAAAAACTTTATTGTGGAATGTGATGCCTTGGGAAATTGAATTGGTGTTGTTTTTATACAGGAAGGGAGACCCATTGCTTTTGAAAGTGGTCCAATTAAGGAAAAATATTTACACAAGCCTATTTATGAGAAGGAAATGTTGGCAATACTACATGCACTAAAGCAATCATGACCTTACCTAATGGGAAGACACTTCAAGGTAAAACCAAATGATGATAGTCTTAAATACTTTTTGGAAAAAATATTATCTTTAGAAGAGAGGCCAAAATGGGTCATGAAGATGTTGGGTTATGAATTTGAAATCATATACAAAAAAGGGAAGCAAAATGTTGTTCCAGATGTAATCTCAAGAATGGATGAGGAAGTGGAAGAATTTCTCTATGCCATTTCAATTATCCAACCTAATTGGATAACTAAAACAAGGGATGATTGGGACAATGACAAAGAGGTGTGGGCACTCATTTAAAAGTTGCAGCAAGATCCTAGTACATATGATACATTTAACTAGAAAAATGATTCATTATGGTACAAATATTTCTTATATCTCTAGAAGAATTCCCAAATCAAACAAATGATTCTTTTGGAATTGCACATCTCCCCCTTAGGAGGGTAATCTGGAATTTTAAAAACTTACCACAGGGTCAAGAAGGAATTTTGTTGGGATGTCCTTAAATATGATAGTTAAAAGTTTATGGTAGAATGTTTTGTTTTCCAAAAAAATAAAGTTGAGATAATTAAGACCCCGATTTGTTATGACCTTTAGCCATTCCAAGTCAGCATTAGGAGGAGGTCTCAATGTATTTTATCACAGGTTTTCCCAAGTCTGAAGGAGAGAGTGTCATCATGGTGGTAGTTGATAGAATTACCAAGTATGCACACTTTTGTGCATTATCCCATATTTTTAAAGCGAGTATAGTTTCTGCTACAGTTATGGAAGGAAACCCAAATATTATTGTAAGTTATAGAGATCCCATTTTCACTTAAAATTTTTGGACGAAATTATTTTCTTGCCTTGGTGCTAAATTATCTCATAACTCATCTTATCTTCCCCAATCTAATGGGAAAATTGAGATACTGAACACTTTTTTGGAAATATATCTTCATTGCTTTATATCTGATAAACAAACACAATGGGTCAAGTGGTTACCTCTGTCTGAATGGTGGTATAGCACTTCCTTCCATACTACAACAAAAATGACCCCATTTATGGCACTTTAAGGATATAATCCATCATCCATCACATCATCTTTAGGAGAAAATTCTAAGGTTTAAAATGTGTAAAATCACATCGATCATCAACAACAAATTCTCAAAGTCGTAAAGGATAACCTCACTTTCGCACATAATTGAATGAAAAAACAGGTTGATCAACATCATAGTGAAAGAAGTTTTGATGTAGGTGACTGGATATTTTTACGGCTATAACCATACAAACAAATTCCCCTCAAACAAGATAAGAAAGATAATAAATTATCGCCCAAGTACTATGTTCCTTTCAAGGTGTTGCAAAATATTTCCACTATGGCATACAAATTGGATTTGCTTACATCTCCCTTAGTACACCTAGTTTTGAATGTTTCATGCTCAAATATTGTTATCGGTGACAAGCTCCCAGTTCAAATAGTATTTCCAGAACTTGACGAAGAAGGAAAAATTATATTGGAGCATGAAACAGTCACAGAAACAAGAACCCAACAACTACGGAATAAATCAATTTCAGAGTATCTCATTAAGTGGAATAACTTACCCACTAAAGATTCCACATGGGAGGATGAGAATTTTATACAGAAGCATCTAGAACTACTAAAGCATCGAGGAAAACACTTTTTTTTGAAGGAGAGGGGCATGTTAGGTCCCTATAATACTAGTGTAACCTCTTTATTGTTATTGTTAGTGTAGCCCCCTATTTTTATTGTTGTGCCCATGTATACCCCATATTTTTATTGTTGTGTCCTTACATTATTATTGTTATGTAGGATCTAATTATATTTTGACCCCTTAGACTCCTATATATACCAAGGAGGTCTAGTCATATGAATCACCCAAGAATTGTTCATTTATGTGATGTAAATGAGTTTACCCCCTTGAAGAGGCTAATTTTAAAGTCATTGATCTATATTTTCTTATTTTTTGTGATCTGGTTGCATAATAATTATTAACCTCACATAATTGAGGTAGAAGGTAATATTGGCAATCAAGCCTAGTTATTTTGGTTGATTATGGAGCTAGTCATACTTATATGAATCCTAATATAGTTGAAATATTTAATTAAAAATATGTAAGCATGAAAAGTCTTGATTGGTCTAGCTAGCCATTGGAATCAAGAGAAGAATCGAAGATATTATTAAGGATTTCCTAGTGAACATGAATGGAGTCAACACTAAGGTAGACATCATACCACTTGGATCATATGTCTGCTTCATTAGCATGTATAGCTTGGATAAGAATCATGTGGTTAGATATTTATATAATAAATATTTCACATGCATTTATGAAAAAATGGATTTAAGGATAGTTCAAGATATCCAAACGTATATATCCATTAAAGAGATTTCATTATTATAGTTGAAATGAAAATTTATAGAAGGGTGTCAAATATATGTAGCCCACATGGAAGAATCAACCAAGGACAAATAACTAAATATTGAAGCCTATCCAATCCTAAAAGTATGAAGATTCCTTTGTAGAATTTCTAATATTGTCACCAAAGAGTGACATTGATTTCTCTATTCACTTGATTCCTAGATCTGTCCCAATATTTGAGGACTCCTACATAATGAGTACACTAGAGCTAAAGAGATGCAACTAGAAGAGCTATTGAAGAAGGAGTATATATGCCCAAGTGTTTCAGCTTGGGATGCTCCAATGTTTCTTGTTAGGAAAAAGGATGGAAATATAAGGTTGTTTATTGACTTCAAAAAGCTAGAAAAGGTTACCATAAAGAACAAGTACCTTTTTCCAAAGATGAATGACCCTTTTTATCAATTGAAAACAATAATTATGAGTTTGTGTTGATGCAATTTGGATTTAGAAATGCACCAATTACTTTTATGTTCCTAATTAATGGAGCATCCAAATATTACCTAGAAAATTTTATTATTATAATCTTGGATGATATTCTTACCTACTTTAAGATAGAGAGGAGCATGAAAAATGGTGTTATTGGTGTTGAATGAACACCATTTATATTCCAAGTTAATCAAGTGCACTTTTATCATAGACAAGTCCATTATTTGGGCGACATTATCTTATTATAGGTAACAACAGTGGACTCATAAAAGATTTAGGAAATCAATCAATATCCAACATTAAATAACATTTCAAAGGTCAAATATTTTTATGGGTTTATTTGGTTACTATGAAGATTCATTGAAACTTTATCCAAGATTGCACATCTAGTTACCTCAATGCAAATGAAAGGAATAAAACTTGAATGAACTACTAAGTGTGAAGATAGTTTCTAGCACTTTAAAGATTTACTAATGAGTGAAACTATTTTAAATAATGTAGATTCAAATGAACAATTTTTTTGTGAAGAAATTCATGCAAGGAAAGACTTAGTGGATTTCTTTCCTGAAATTGTCTTATTACCCACTATGAATCAATAAATCTGAAAGAGTATGAAAGCAATTATGCAACCCATGACTTGGATGTTGTATCTATTGTCCATGCACTAAAAACGTGGAGATATCATCTCATGGGAAGAATATTTGAGCTAAGGAAAAACAACAACAATCTAAAATATTTACTTGAGTAGAAAATGTTAAACACTAGATAAAATAGATGGTTGGAGTTCATTACTGAATTTGACTTTGACATTAAGCACATTAAGGACAAATATAGTAAATTGTTTGATGGACTCAGTAGGGGGGTGCATGAGATCCATGTTACATCCATTAGCAAGTATAATTTTGGAGGTTGTAATAGTATAACATGCACAACACAAAATTGAGATTACAATATGGAAAAGGATGGATTCCTTATGTACATGAACAAAATCTATGTTCCTAATTTTCTCGAATTGAGAAAACTAGTGATGAAGGAAATGCAAAATGTAGCTTATGTTGGACATCTAGGCTTTTAGAAAACTAGTAGTTGTAAAAATACAATACTTTTGGCCTAGTACAAAGAAGTATGTAGTTGATTATATTGCAATATGGGTGGAGATTCAAAAGGTAAAGGATAAGCGTAGACATCTAGTAGGATTAGTCATTTCCCTTTCTTCAATAGAAATGGAAAGTAGTTATAACAAATTTCATTTCAGGTTACCAATGATGTCAAGTAAAAATGATTCCATCATGGTAGTGATGGATAATATTATAAATGCTACGTATTTTATTGTAGTTAAAATGACTAATAATATAGCCAATATTATATAAATTTATATGAAGTAAATTGCAAGGATACAAGTCATGCCTAAGGTAATTGTGTTAGTTATAGATCCAAAGTTTACTTCTAATTTTTTGGGGGGATTGTTTAAAACTATTTGGGAGAAATTTGAAATTTAACACACCATCTCATATAGACTCAAATGGGAAGACAATGAAGATGAGCCAAATAATTGAGGATATGCTAAAAATGTATGTAATGGATAAACCTTCCAAGTGTGAAGATTATATTCAATTGGTTAAATTTTCTTATAATAAGAGGTATAAAGCATCATTAAAAATAAGCCCATTTGAAGCCTTGTATGGTAGAAAATATAACATAATAGTGAGCTTGGATAATGAGGTAGATAAAATCATTCTTGGGCTAGAACTGTTAACAGAAATGAAAGAGAAGGTGATAAATATTAGGAAGAATATAAGGCTGTATAGGATAGGTAAAAATAATATCTAGAAAAAGGTAGGGCACATAGATATTTAAAGAGGGTAAGCATGTTCTTTTCAAAGTAAAGGCTAAAAACATATTTCTAAAATTAGGAAGCTGTCGAAAGTTAGTGGTACAATATTCAAATTCTTATAAATAATAAAAATAGTTGCATGCATGATTGCATTGCAAGAATCATTGAGAAATCGTAATGTGTTCCATGTGTATTTATTGAAAAGGTATGTACCTCATCCTAACCACATGACTAATTGGATTGTGATCCAAATGGATCACAAAGGAAATTTTTGGGTGGAATGAATATACATCCTAGACTAGAAAGTAAAAGTGCTCAATACATTTTCCATCATCCCGAAAAGGTCCAATGGATCTGCCGTAATCTAAATACACCATGTAAGAGCATGACGAGACCATGCGAGAAGACGACCCTTAGTTTTTTCATATTTTGGATAAATATGGGTTTAACTTTACATTTGTACATAAATGCATAAAGACTCTATTTGGGTGCATATGAAGTTCATAGGGCCACAACCCTAAGGCTTCATGCCAAGTTTTTGTTTGACCCTTGGAAGGGGAGTGTGACTTCCCAATTGATTATAATGTAAAAAAGCGGGTACACTTCCTTAGATTGTGTAAGTTGAATGAAAATGAGAGATTATTGGCTGGAATTATTATACGAGTCATTGATTGTTGAGTATTATGATGTAAAATTTTGTATATGTATATATGTACACATGTATGGTGATGTGAACTTAGGAAAAATCAAAATCAAGGGGAAGAGAAATGTAACACCATAGTTTTGATCCCCATATTAGTAATGTATAACTTCATATATTGTGAATGGACAAGGGGCCAATTATGTAATATGTAAACCTTGTTCATGGAATAAAATAAAATAAAATAAAATAGTTCACTAGTTGTAAAACAGACACAAATCAAGTCACAGGCGGGCTATGATTACATATGAGAGGGGGTTGAAAGGAGGTCCAAAGGGAAAATCCTACATGCCTATAATTCCATGTCATTTTTAAAATAAATTGTAATTATAATATAATCCTCCTTTGACTTATAAAAACCCAGTCATTAAATGAATTTGTGAGGTTGGTAGAAGGGTCATCTCAACTAGTTATTGATGTTGAGAAATTGTACTGTTTGTGGGTCATCTTAGTCAACTTTAGCTTAGTCAATTGATTGTATAGCTGGGAAAGAGGACTACGAATGAACCTCAATAAGTTTGTTCAAGGTTGTACCAAAAATAGATATCATACAAGGAGCTATTTATTTGTGAATTTTTCCTAGAGTCCACTAGATGGTGCACGAAAGAAAATGGAATTAGACCAATCTAATAAGCATGCACACAAACATGGGAACTACACAGAGTGGAAGAAAATCATAAATTCTAATTGAAAAATATATTATTTCGCGCTAATAGCTTGAATAACCCACCATAAGTATTCACTCCTTCCTTTCAAATGCTAAGAACCTACACACATGTAAAAAAAACATATCTATTGAACCAAATACCTTGGAAAATACATTAGCATGAACACAATTGAAATATAATATATAACATTAATAGGAAAAGAGAAATCAATATGATGGGAAAGGAATCAAATTTTCATTAATAATCCAAAATGATATACCATCAAGATATGAGCACTCCTCCTCAACTTGCAATCCTAGTTCCCTCCTATATGAGGAATAGTCTCTAGGACCAAAAAAACATATTAAAGCTCTCTTTATAATTCCGACTAACTTGATTTCCGTCTAAATGAATCTAGATCTAACTCTATCCAGCCACTTTCATCTTGATAGGGTTAGATTATATAGGTTCATTATATCCTCCATGAGAATATATCTGGACACCTATGGGCCTGAGAAGTTAGGATACTTCTATAATAATGGACACCTAGCTAACTAGTACACAAGCAAGTCAAGTTGATCTCCTTGGGAATGAAAAACTCTACAAACTTTTTCTTAATTATAATCATTTTCTCAATTATCAAATGATTATTATGTTGGAAATAATACTGAGGGGAGGGTGGGGTGAATCAGTATTAGCAAATCAATAACTTTTTTATTTCCATAATCAGATTCATATACGCTACTTCAGTGAAGGGAACTTGCATGTACACGCAACTGTATTAAAGGCAACTAGCGTATATCCAACAAAATTATGATTCAGTTAATTCATCATATGTTGATCTTTAATCAATGCATCAGTACTTCATTAACCATATAAACAGTAACTAGGTGCAGTAAAAACATAACAGACCATCACACATAAGAAACACACATGAACACCAAGATTTAAGGTGGAAACCCAATGCAGGATAAAAACCACCTGCTGTTGTCTTCTTTAATATAAGAAAAACCTGTTTACAATCTTGTACTGGTGCAGACTCATACCAATATGCAGGCACCCACCTGCAAAAGGCTACAACCTTCTCTCGTTCTCCAGCTTCTACTGGAAGGGAGCTCCAACCCCCTGGCTCTTGTACTGGCTGATATGTTTACCAGTACATAGGTGCCGACCTACAGAAGGCTATGACCTTCTCTCTTCCTCTAGGGACCATGTTTCATAAATTTTTAGACTGGATACTCCTGGAACATAACACCACAATCTAAAGGCCACGTTTCATCCAATTTTCATACTGGACCCATCAACAACATTGAAGCTCAAAATCAATCACCACTTAATATTCAGAATACTGTCATCAAAACACAGTCACCAAAATCATAGAGCAGAACCTAGAACTCTGCAACAACCACTAGAACCAACTGAAAATTCAAATATCATATCTCATAATGTATACGCTACTCTGATGAACCGAAACCGCGTGTATACACACTTTTACCAAAGCCAACTAGCGTATACATCTGCAAATAATTTTGTAGCTATTACAGACTTCAGTTGTACCCAAATCATAAAATTTCCAGAATAACCCATGGGTTAGTATTCAGATCTAGATTATACATAATCAAACCAAATAATGATAATTCATTTCAAGCCTTAAGATCCTGATCCATCATTAGATCTTATCCCTCATCAACCACTAAGGTTCATCCTTGATTTAGATCAAGCAAAGCACCATAAGCCGATAACCTGCATACTAGATCTCACGCTTCATCAGATATTCAATTCTTGCACATATTGGCCTAATGATCTTCTCCTCCTTATATAGTTTTAGGCCTTTCTCAATACCATGGACCAAAACCACTTAGGACCAATACCTTGGACCAAATACCTAGGATCAATACCTCGGACCAAATACCTTGGACCAATACCATGGATCAAAATACCATGGACCAAATAGCTCGGACCAAAAACTTAGTTTCCCAATATATACGTGCTTTTCCTTCTGTGAAAGTGCGTGTGTACGTATACGCTACTTGCGTTCAGTGAACGTACATGTATATGAAGCTTGGTCAAGGTGAACCTGTGTATACCTATCTTTAATCATTCTCTGTAGTCTGATCTATAATTCTTTTCTTGTTAATCTTCTACATTGTGAACTATCATCTGAGTGAGTTGCCATCAAGGACAACACTTGTATCATAATGCCAACAATCTCCCCCTTTGGACTTAGTGGCAACAACAACACCAAGACACTCTCCCCCTTTGACATCAAGGGCAAAGGGCAGACCAAGATATTCTCTCCCTTTGATATACATTATGTCATCCATACTCCCCCTGAGTACATGCCAAAATCTCTGATTGAGCTCCCCCTTTGTAAATTCTAAGATGTACCAATCCGCCCATGCTCCCCCTGAGCACATGTAGAGTCTGCAAAAATATTTTTCAAAAGAATAACATGACTCTACAACTCAACTAAGTGAGTATGACCTTCCTATCACCAATGACTCATACATACATCAATCTCCCAACCAAGTGGGGATACACCAATTTTGACTCATCCACCCAACCAAGTGGGGATATACCAAATGTTTATACATGACTGACATAGAAAATATTACATCATCCTTCTCATGCATAGTGGGGTTACAAGTTAGGTCTTTTCATGACCTTTACATCAAATGATATACATGACATTTATAACAAGGACAACTGATCTAAACAAGATCATGATAGTCATCAAAAACTATCATACACCATATGATCTGCACCATTAGCAGCGTCCAAATCAATAACCTGTATATTTCCATCATCAAAGGAGTCACCTGAATCAAAACAACTATGTGGATCTGTATCAAGATCTTCTAAGATAATGCCAACAATGCATTATTAGAAGCATATGCTCCCCCTAAACCTATGCCAACTTATGAGTACCAACACATACCATCATCAAATAGAGTAGATAAGTGACTGAACTATATCAGACTCCTTTCCTTGAGTCTGTCCTGCTGATTTTTCTTCAGAACACCATATACGCGACTGTGAAACATCTAACTCGGGTATATATGCGACTTCTCTTCATAATAGCTGCGTATGAAAATTGGAATACTAAAGTTTTACATTTTCAGCTTCCCCTGGGTCTATTATGTCTGCAAAATGAGCTATGCCACATCTTTCTGACAATAATTCCATCTTCTTCAATACCTTGGATTGTGATGTATGTTCCTTTTGGTTTGGTGTCCAAATTTTTTACACGCATAACATCTTACATGTTTCATATTCCTTTCATTGCAATCAATAGCTTTGTGACCAAACATATTGCAAGAAAAACAATATCCCTTAAAGTACTTGGAACGTGATGATCTTTCTGTGTGATGGTCTTGAACCATTTTACTTCTGCATCTTGCTGCAACATGTCCAAAATTTTGACATATAAAACATTCAACATCATTCATCGAAGGAAATACCCAACTATCACTTCCACAGTTAGGAGTAAAAGATTTTATTTGAAGAATTTCTTTCCTTGGTTGTTGATGGGGTTGACTTTTTATTTCCTTGTTGAGCATCTCAAATTTTTCATTGGAGTTTCTTACCTTACCTTGTGAGCTAGATTCACCTTCATGAAAACCAAGACTAGTCTTTATAATGGGTGAACACTAAACTTTGAGGGTTTCATCTAACGTTTCTAATCCTTTAGCAAATCTAAGATTTAGAGTCTTTGTCTTTTCAAGTTCTTTTCTTAGACTTACTACTTCACATTCTAACACTTCATTGTGTTTGTCCTTTTCAATGAGTTGATGTGTCACTGTGTTTATGACTGTATCCTTTTCTACCAAACTGATTTTAAGTTGACTGATTTCTTTAAGGAAATCTTCCTTTTCTAAGCCATTATTTTCATATGCCATGAGTAGTTTAATTTCTTGATCGTCTTCATCACTATTGGACAAGTCATCACTATCATCATGAGTATAATAACTTCTATTACCTTCTTTAGACATCTTTCCTTTGTTATGAGGGCATCTAGCAGCGTAATGACCAACTCTACCACAAGAAAAACATTTGAAAGGTAGGTTACCTTTGAACCTTCCAGAACCTCGTTGAAGCTTCTTGACAAAATTTACCTCATCTTCTTCTTCTGAAATGTGTCCTGATTCATAGATTTTGCTAATGCTTTAAATGCAGCTTCTCTCATATTTGATGGTCCTCCTTTTCTCATCTCAAAGGCAGTTAAGATTCTGTGAAGTTGCGTCATAGTAATATTTTGCAGATCCTATTTTTCTTCTATGGCAGACACACTGGGTTCAAATTTAAAAGACAAGGATCTCTAAACTTTCTCAACTAAGGCAACTTCCTTAATTTCTTCACCCAGATTATTCATACAATTGACAACCTCATTTATATGTAGGAAGTAACTGGCTATTCTTTCATCAATATGCATCTTAAGAATTTCATACTGAATTCTGAGATTTTGAAGCTTAGCACATTTTACCTGAGAGTATCCTTCATAGCTTAGAACGATTTTTTCCCATATTTCTTTCACTGATTTGAGCTGCATAACTTTGACAAACTTCCCAATAAAATAGTGACAACTTTGGCATTGGTTTCATAACCCTTTTTACCTGCCGTATCTGTAGGAATTGCTGTTTGAAATGTATATCCTTTTTCCACAATTTCCCAAACATCCGTTCTAAGCGATTGTAGATAGTTGTGGTTCTTATTTTCCAGTAAACAAAATTGCTCCCATCGAAGATTGACAGTTGGATGGATCCCATGCTCTCTTGATTATTCATTTTGATGGATCTCCCTTCAAGCGATCAAGCTTCTTCTGAAGGACCTACTCTGATACCAATTGTTGGAAATAATACTGAGAGGGGGGGCTGAATCAGTATTAGCAAATCAATAACTTTTTTATTTCCATAATCAGATTCATATATGCTATTTTAGTGAAGGGAACTTGCATGTACATGCAAATGTATTAAAGGAAACTAGCATATATCCAACAAACTTATGATTCAATTAATTCATCATATGTTGATCTTTAATCAATGCATCAATACTTCATTAACCATATAAACAGTAACCAGGTGCAGTAAAAATAGAACAAACCATCACACATAAGAAACACACATGAACACAAAGATTTAAGGTGGAAACCCAATGTGAGACAAAAACCACGTGCTGTTGTCTTCTTTAATATAATAAAAACATGTTTACAATCTTGTACTGGTGTAGACTCATACCTGTACGTAGGCACCCCCTGCAGAAGGCTACAACCTTCTCTTGTTCTCCAACTTTTAGTGGAAGGGAGCTCCAACCCCCTGGCTCTTGTATTGGCTAATATATTTACTAGTACATAGGCGTCGGCCTATAGAAGGATACGACCTTCTCTCTTCCTCCAGGGACCACGTTTCATAAATTTTCAGACTGGATACTCCTGGAACATAACACCATAATCTGAAGGCCACGTTTCATCCAATTTTCATACTAGACCCATCAACAACATTGAAGCTCAAAATCAATCACCACTAAATATTCAAAATACTGTCATCAAAACACAGTCACCAAAATCACAGAGCAGAACCCAGAACTCTGCAACAACCACTAGAACCAACAGAAAATTCAAATATCATATCTCATAATGTATACGCTACTATGATGAATAGAAATAATGTGTATACACGCTTTTACCAAAGCCAACCAGCGTATACATCTGCAAATAATTTTGCAGTTGTTATAGACTTCAATTATACCCAGATCATAACATTTACAAAATAACCCATGCGTTAGTATTCAGATCTAGATTATACATAATCAAACTAGATAATGATAATTCATTTCAAGCCTTAAGATCCTGATCCATCATTAGATCTTATCCCTCATCAACTGCTAAGGTTCATCCTTGATTCAGATCAAGCAAAGCACCATAAGCCGATAACCTGCATACTAGATCTCACACTTCATCACATATTCAATTCTTGCACATCTTGGCCTAATGATCTTCTCCTCCTTATATAGTTTTAGGCCTTTCTCAATACCATGGACCAAAACCACTTAGGACCAATATCTTGGACCAAATACCTAGGGTCAATACCTTGGACCAATACCATGTATCAAAATACCATGGACCAAATAGCTCGGACCAGAAACTTAGTTTCCCAACATATACATGTTTTTGCTTCTGTGAAAGTGCATGTGTATGTATACACTACTTGTGTTCAGTGAACCTGTGTGTATACGCAGCTTGGTCAAGGTGAACCTACGTATACCTATCCTTCTTCGTTCTCTGTAGTTTGATCTATAATTCTTTGCTTGTTAATATTCTGCATTGTGAACTATCATTTGAGTGATTTTCCATCAAGGACAACACCTGTATCATAATGCCAACATATTATTTCATAATTATGAAATTGTGACAAATTAATTATGAGAAATTACTCAATTATGTAATTTCACCCCTTTAACATGTATCAACTCCCTTGTAAGACCCATATAAGTAAATGAAACGATGAAAAAACATGCATTCTGGCCAGAAAATGTGGTATGTTGAACTTGGGCCTCTCTCACTATAATGGAGTAGAAAATAGGGTTATAACAAATTCCCCCTAATGCATGAGGTCAAAAGAGAAATTGATTCACTGTGATGTATCTAGGCTAGTAACATCATGTTCATTAGGTGACTCCATATATTATGTATCATTTATTGATGATTTCTTGATGATGACATGGTTGTATTTCCTAAATAAGAAGAAATCAAAGGTTTTTGAAAAAATAAAGTACTTCAAATCCCTTATGGAGAACCACATAGATAACAAGATAAATGTGTTAACAACTAACAACAAAGGTGAAATTCTATGGTAAAGAGTCTGAGTAGTTATACAAATAGCATGGGATAGTATACCAAAAGAATACTTCATAAACTTCTCAATGGAATGGAGTTTCAGAATGATTGAATTGGCCATTGATGGCTAATGAAAGAAGCATGCTCAATTGTGTGATATTGGAACAAGAGTTTTGGGTGAACGAGAAGGAAGGCAACATTGTGTGTTTCTTAGTGAATAAGTTTCCATCATTAGCATTGGTTGTGAAAACTACATAGGAATTATTATTTGGTAAAAATCCATCACTTTTGTATATTAGAGTCTTTGGATGTGAGGCTTTGGTCCATTTTCGAAGGATAAGAGGAAAAATACCAATAAAAATGAAGTTTATTTTCATAGGCTATAAGGATGGAATGAAAGGATATAAGATATGGGATCTAGTGACAAGGAAGATAGTTTATAGAGGAGATGTGATATACAAGGAATATAGGTGTACATATAAGACTAAAGAGACTCCAGAAAAGGAGAAATGAAAAAATAAAAGCTAGTGTTGATTAGAAGAAAGTGACTCAAATGAGTCCGCTAATTTAGATGAAGAGGTGGAACAATAAACTCCAATTTGGAGGGTGTTTGGTCAAATAAGTCAAGAAATTGAAATGTATAATATGCTTGAATATATTTGTTCTTTTATGCTAGCTACCACTGACAATGAATGTAGGTCAATCAGGGAATAATTCAACTTGATAGAGGTAAAACATAGCTAAGAGCCACGAAGGAAGAAATGGATTATTTACACAAGAATGACACATGATATTTGGTCAAATTACTGAATGGAAGGAAGCTTATTGGTTGCAAGCGGGTGTTCAAGAAAAATTTGAACACAATAGGTCAAGTCAAGAAGCATAAGGCTTAACTCATGGAAAAAGGTTGTTCCCAAGTCAATCAAGTAAAATATGGTGAGATATTTTCCCCTATTGAAAAATTAAATTCAGATTAGAGTATTGATGTATCTGGCTGCAACATTGAATTTGGAGATAGATAAAATGGATGTAAAGTCATCATTTTTGCATGGTGATTTCGAAGAAGATATCTATATGAAACATCTTGAAGGATTTGTAATAAACGGAAATGAGAAGTTGGTTTTCAAGTTAAGTTCCTTTATTGTTTGAAGCATTCACCCAGGCTGTAGTACTAGAAGTTTGACACACACATCTAGGGATTGGGATTAATGAGAATCCAACCTAATTGTTGCATATATCTCAATACATAATGAAATTGTATCACATATGTAGTATTGTATGTCAATGACATGTTACTGATTGGAAACAACATGGTTGCAATCAGGCAAGTGAAGATGTAGTTATCTTCCAAATTCAACATGAAGGATTGTATTGCTTCACACTTAATCCTTGGAATGGAGATTTGAAGAGATCACATAATTAGGTAAGTTTGGATGATTTTAGGAAGCGTGTTGCAACAACTCTAAAGCATTTCAATATCTAGGATTGTAAATCAGTGAAGGTATCAATTGTCACTGGGGAAAGGCTAGGTACATTAGGAAATTTCAACCTAAAAGTGCCCATGAAAATTTCATTTACATAATATGTAAACCAATAGAAATGATTTAAACTTAAAAAGAGATACATGTAAATATTTTAGAGGGAAATAAAAAAACTACTTTTTTTTAATAGTATTTTTTTCTCATCTCCTTATAGGTTTACTCAAATTTCAATTGTAGACACTCGTTAGATGTGGAATTAAATTCCACATCCAACAAGTAGCCATTATGCATACTTCTGAGAAGAACCACATTGAGAAAAGAATGAATGTACATTAAAACAATGCGTTGAACATACTTTTTTTTAATGTATCTTCAATTTTTATCTCTGTGGGTCTTCTCAAAAGTATTCATAACATGTACTCATTGGATGTAAAATTTTATTCTGCATCCAAGAGTGTATACACTTGAAATTTGAGTAAACCTATAAGGAGATAGGCCAAAAATACAATTAAAAAATAGTTTTCTTCCTTTCCCTCCAAAATTCATAACTCTTATTTTATTATTTTAATGATTAATTTTCCTTAGGAGGCCACTTTTAGGCTGAAATTTCCTCTAATGTTGAACAATTTCCAAATCCATAGGAAGAAAGAGTCGATATATCCCATATTCCATACATAAATGTTGTTGGTAGTTTGATGTATGAAATAGTCTTCACTTAACCAGATATTTCTCACGTAGTGTGATATTGAGAAAATACACGATACCACCTAGAGAATAGCACTGGTAAATATCAAAAGAGTATTTGGGTATTTTCATGGCACAAGAGACCATGCGATCTTCTACCATGAAGCGCCTAAGGATGTAATGAAGAAAATATACAAGGGTTTGTTGATGCTAACTAGAATGGTGATCTAAACCAAACAAGGTTAACTAGCAGATATGTGTTCAATTTATTCAACAATTTATTCACTGAATGAGTAAGTTGTAGTCAATTGTCGGGCTATCGATTATGGAGGGTGAATACGTGGTAACCACTCATGCAATCTAAGAATTAGTCTAGTTATGAATTTTCTTTTTCAAATATTGGGTTTTCTCAACAAGAAATAAGGATAAGTTGTGTTATTTAGAGTGAAATCTTCCTAGAAAAGAACTCGGCTTACAATTTAGGGAAAAAACATATTGATGTAAAATGCCATTTGATTAGAGACATGGTGGAAAGAAAAAATATATTGTTAGTAAAATTTAACATAGTGAATAATGTTGTAGAATTTCTAACAAAGTTGATGAGTGCTATTAAATTCTCTTGATGCATAGAGGGGCTGAGATTAGGAGCTCGTATTCACTAAAATCATGATATTTATAGTTCATGCATAGAAGACAACAAGTGGGAGAATTTTGAGATGTTTTATCCTTTATATGTAATCCTAATCAACTGCAATTTAATCCATTGATGTTCTAGTTAGTAAATATGACTAGGAACAAAGCTCTATGCCTAAACATGTGAATAATAATTTATGACCATTTTAGGTTTTGAGATTGGAATGGGGAAATATTTATGGTAGTGTTCATACCCTCCTATGGTCTATCCATATTATTCATTTGATCTTTTAAAATTTTAAAATATAGGTCACATTTTAAAAGTAATTGAGCTACTTCAATCTGTAGCTATTAACATGGATTTATGTCATGGGTTGATCCCTTAAAGTGGCTCATTATTTGAGTTGACTTTCATTATTTGTGTGTATTACCTAGTGCTTTTATTATATGATTATTCAAAGAAGGGAAATATTAGATTGACATTCTTGTTTCATCTCTTCATATGAATATGACAAATCATTCCAAAAAATTCTAGCTTACTCTTGATCTAATTTTCTAGTTCAAAAGTATAAGTGAATGATTTTGGTGTAAACTTATCTAAAATATATTTCTATAGTATGTTACCGATCCAATAAACTTATAGTAACTGAAATATCATTTGATCTCCTAATTTTAAAATGGTAAAAGGTTTAATCTAGAAAGTGAATGAATGTTGAGATCATTAAATTTTACATGTGCTAGTGTATTCATAGGCATATTTCACACTCCATAATTCCACATTTTGGGCACATAAACAAATGGTACAATTTTATTATCTAATTGGATATCTTTCATGAAGGAATTTGAAAACTAGGCATATGAAATCTAATTTTTTCACACCAAAGTCTAGCCATTTTGGTGTTTCTAAGTTCTAATCATACATAAATGTCAAATTGTGCTTTTAGGTGTTTATCAAATTGTAATAAAGTGATCACCATTTTTATGATTGATTCTTTCTCAAAAACAATTTTAATATTCATGGTGTGTTTTTCTTAGAACCACTAAGGCTAATTTGACATAATAATTCATGTTATTCTAGGAACCAAGGTTTAGATTTGTCATTGCGATTAATATTATCTCACTGCAATCACATTTATAAACTTGAATCTTATTGTTTTCATCAAAAGATCAAAACAATAGTAACTTAAACTATCTTACATAATAGTTCATGGAACTTGGTAAGTTTAATGGTCATTTGGCACATCAAATATCAAACTTAATCTAGAATTGGGAATCATAGAATCATGTTTTAAATCTAGTTATTCACAACTCATTTCAAGAATGAATGCCTAGAGTATCATGTTCATCACAGTGCTAGATATTGATCTCATTAATATTTGAGCATATTTTGGATAACTGTCAATGGTATCATTCACGGTTGCAATGTTAACTTTTAAGTGCAATATGGTGATACTTTTTTAGGTCCCTATAATACTAGTGTAGCCCCCATATTCTATTGTTGTGCCCCATAGAAGCCCACTATTGTCATTGTTGTACCCTTACATTATTATCGTTATGTAGGCATGTTGTGACCCTTTAGACTCTTATATATACGGGAGGACTCGTCATTTGTATTATCCAAGAATTGTTCACTTATGTGATGTAAAAGGATGTTTCCCCCTCGAAGAGGCTTATTTTCAATTCATTGATATATCTCTTCTTCTATTTTTTGATCTGGAAAGACGATAGAAAGGGCTAACACAAGACGAAGTTTTAGACCTTGGGAGTCCGAAATTACAGAGATACAATAGTTTCAAGATAAATCTCCAAAAAGTAAGAAAAGAGGTATATCTTTTCTAAATTTGCATAACTTTTGTATGGAAAATCAGTGTAAAGTGATTCAAAGGGCATAATAAAGCATAGATATCATTATTTGATACCAATATTCCTTGCAACAAGAAAAATTATACTGCTATTAAGCAACTAGAAAGCTCTACTATGACGCATGAAGAAGAGGAAAAAATGCAACATGAAATATAAAAATTACGGGACCATGTGCAACAAATTTCACTCTCGGAAAGAGTGACAAAAAATGAACTGGAAGCTTAGATGGATGGTTTAGAAGAAACAATAAAAGGGAACATGGAAGGTTTGAATCATGGCATGGGAGTATCTAAATTAGACATGGACGCGATGAATGTCAATTTGGAACGATTAACAAAGTTGCTGCAAGAAAGGATTCACACTAGTGACAAGGTAGTCCATGAAATTCACGACGAGAACAAAAGGAATGTAAATCATGATTTTGGAGACTTAGACTTAGGGTTGAACATCAACCATATTCCAAATATCCATATGAGAACGTTTGATAGCAAGGATCTGGTAACACGGATACTACAAATGGAGCAAATCTTTGATCTACATGATGTGCCACACACATGAAAGGTACACATTGCATATGTATATTTAGAACCTAATAAAATTCTATGGTATCTATGGATTTTTTCTCGTAAAAAATTTGTAACTTGGAAAATTTTTATGGAGGAATCGATAACACATTGTGAGGATACAAAGAGCAATACCTTCTTTAGCCAATTAATAAATCTCAAACAAAAGGGTTCAATGAAGGGGCACATTAAGGACTTCCAAAGATTGAACACCAAGGAAAATTATATTCCAAAGGAACATATTATTGATGCATTCATATGAAATTTAAAGGATAGCATCCAACATGAAGTTCACCTTTCGGAACCTAAATCAATGGAAAATACATTCAGGGTGGCAATCAAAGTTGAAATAAAAATTATGGAAATAAGGAAGCCTGCCACTCACAACTATAAAGATGGAATTATTTCTCCTAGCCTCCCACAACCTATAAGGTTGACACCACAAAAACTAGAGTGAAAAAGAGAAGAAGGGCTTTATTACAATTGTGATAACAAATACACTAAATGTCATAGTGAGTTGAAAAAAAATAGAGGAGGAAGAAAAGGAACAAGAAACATCAAAAGAAGAGGATATACACCATGAACCAACTCTATAGAAAGAAGAAATGAATCTAACAATATCTTGTAATGCATTGGCAGGTATGACCACTCCTCAAAATCTCAAGATAAAAGGATATATCAAGAAGAAAAATGTAATAGCACAAAATAATTTAGGTAGTACCAATAATTTATTCATTGTAAGATAGCCAATGAATTGGATTTCTTTCTCTGTCAAGCACCTGAGTGTTAAGTGATGGTTGAAAATGGAGGAACTATAAATTACTTATAAAAGTGCCATAATATCAAGCTAACCATGGGGGAATATATATTTAGTAGTCCAATGCTTTCCATTCCAATGGTTGGTGTTGATGTTGTATTAGGAGTTAAAAGGTTATGATGTTTGGGAACGATAGATTTTAATTTTCAAGAACTTTTCTTGAATTTTTTTTTTGGAAGGAAATGAAATCGAATTAAGGGGTATCATATGGAAACTAGGGAAGGTAATCAAATCTAATGACATGAAAAATCTTTTGAATAAAGGAAAACAAGGTGTAATTTCACAATTATTCTCACTCGATGTTAAAACATCGAATCCATCCATTTCTCTAGATCTCCAAAGAATCATGGAAAATCATTCCAAGGTATTTGAGACTCCCAAAGGTATCCCACCTATTTCTGATCATAATCTTGCTATTCACTTGATTTTAGGAAGTGTTTCGCCAAACATCATACCTCATAGATATCATTATGCCCAAAAAAGTGAAATTGAATGTATGGTTGCAAAAATGATAGAGGACAGGTATAATTCAACCTAGCCAAAGTTATTTATATTCTCCAGTAGTATTGGTGCAAAAGAAGGATGGATCATGGTGTATGTGTCCTTATTATAGAGAGCTCAATAAGCTCACTATTAAAGACAAATTTCTTATTGCTGTCATTGTTGAATTGTTGGATGAATTACATGGAGCCATTTACTTCACCAAATTGGATATTTGTTCTATATATCATGAAATTAGGATCAAGACAAAAGACATTTCAAAAACAACATTTAGAACATATGAATATCATTATGAATTTTTGGTCATGCCCTTTTTCCTTACTAGTGCACCTTCCACATTTCAAGGTTTGATGAATTCCACTTTCAAACCATTTCTTAGGAAATTTGTGTTAGTATATATTGATGATTTACAAATCTACAACAAATCTTGGAAATATCATGTTCAACATGTTGACAGGGCGCTTAAATTTTTGGAGGAGAAATAATTGTATGCAAAACCCTCCAAATTTTTCTTTGGGGTACAAGAGGTGGAATATTCGGGTCATATAGTATCTCATGAGGGAGTTAAGGTAGACCCTAACAAAATTAAATCCATCAAGGAATGGAAAATACCCACAAACCTAAGGAATCTTTGATGATTTCTCAGGTTGACAGGGTGTTATCACAAGTTTGTTAAGAATTATGGGAAAATAGCAGCGCCTATAACAACATTACTCAAGAAAGATGCATTTTTTTGTACTCAAGAAAAAACTAAGGCCTTTGAACATCTTAAAGAGGAAATGTGCCAAGCTTCGATCTTAACTACACCAAACTCAATAAAAATATGTATTGTGGGAAGTGATGCCTCAGGAAATGGAATTGGTGTTATTTTAATGCAAGAAGGAAGACCCAATAATTTTGAAATTCATCCATTGAAGGGAAAGCATTTACACAAACCTATTTATGAGAAGGAAATTTTTTCAATATTACATGCCCTGAATAAATGGCGACCGTACCTAATGGGAAGACAATTCAAGATAAACCAGATCATGATAGTCATAAATACCTTCTGGAACAAAGATGATCTTCATAAGAGTAGCAAAAATGGGTCACAAAGATGTTGGGCTAGGATTTTGGAATCATCTACAAAAAATGGAAGAAAAGTGTTGTTGCGGATGCACTCTCAGGAAGGGATGAGGATGTGGAATCATTACTCTGTTTCATTTCTATTATCCAACCTGATTGGATGTCTAAAGAAAGGGATGAATGGAAGAATGACGAAGAGGTGTGGAAACTTATTCAAAAGTTGTATCAATATCTCGGTATATATGATACATTTATATAGAAAAATTATTCTTTATGCTACAAATATTACTTATATCTATGTAAAAAATCCCAACTCAAATAAAATATTCTTTTTGAATTGCACACCTCTCCTTCAGGAGGGCACTTGATGTTTTTAAAAACTTACCACATGGTTAAGAAGGATTTTTTTTTGAATGGCCTTAAATATAATATTTAGAAGTTTGTGGTAGAATGTTTAGTTTTCCAACAAAATAAGGTTGAGACAATTAAAACCCCAAGGGTGTTACAACCTTTAGCCATTCCAAGTCAGTGTTCGAAGGAGGTCTCAATGGATTTTATCATAGGTTTACCCAAGTTTGAAGGAAATTAATGTCATCATGGTGGTAGTTGATATAATTACCAAGTATGCACACTTTTTTTCACTATCTCATCCTTTCAAAGACACTACATTCACTATTGCATTTATGGAAACAATTCGAAAGCTACATGGAAATCCAAAGATTATTGTAAGCCACAAAGATCTAATTTTCGTTGCAAATTTTTGGACAAAGGTATTTTCTTGTCTTGGTAGTCAATTAGCTCATAACTTATCTTATCATATGAAATTTGATGGACAAACTGAGAGAGTGAACACATATTTAGAATTATATCTTTGTTTCTTTATATCTGATTAAAAAACATAATGGGTCAAGTGGTTACATATGGCAGAATGGTGGTGTAACACTTCCTTCCATACCATAGAAAAAATGGCCCCATTTATGGAAATTTATGGATATCATCCGCCTTCCATCACATCGCCTTTAAGAGAAAATTCTAAGGTTCAACCAGTGGGAGATCACATCGAGCATCAACAAGTACTCCAACTATTAAAGGATAACCAGACTCTAACATGGGATCAAATGAAACAATAGGCACATCAACATTGCAGTCAAATAAGTTTTGACATAAGATATTGGGTATTTTTATGGCTACAACCATACAAACAAATGTCCCTCAAGAAAGCTAAGAAGGATAATAAATTTTCACCCAAGTACTATGGTCCTTACAAGGTTTTGCAAAAAATTGGTACTATGCCATAGAAATTGGAGCTACACGCATCTTCCCTAGCACACCTAGTTTTCCATGTTTCATGCTTAAATAAGGTTATAGTTGACAAGATTCTAGTTCAAGAAATATTTCCAATACTTGAAAAGGAAGGAAAAATGATATTGGAGCTTGAAACAGTCATGGAAACAAGAACCCGACAACTATGAAATCGATCAATTTCAGAGTATCTCATTTAGTGGAAGAACTTACCTGCTGAATATTCCACATGGGAGGATATGGATTTTATACGGAAGCATCTATAACTACCCAAGCATCGAGGATAAATTTTTTTGAAGGAGAGGGGCATTTTAGGTCCCTAAAATCTAGTGTAGCCCCCATATTATTATTGTTGTGCCCTTACATTATTATTGTTATGTTATAGGCCCTCATTATATTGTGACCCTTTAGACTACTATATATACCAATGACATCTTGTCATTTCAATTATCCAAGAATTGTTCATTTATGTGATGTGAAGGAGGTTTCCTCCTTGAAGAATCTTATTTTCAAGTTGTTGATATATCTCTTCTTTTGTTTTGTGATCTGGTTATAACATACTTTGAATAATAATCTACCATATACAATTTGGCATACAAAATTCCTTAAATTTCTAACACTTTTATTTGAATATATGGTTTGATATTACTACTTAGTCATGTTGCACAAATTATAACTAATTGTAAATCTAAAATTCTATGCTATACTTTATACTCGAGTGATGCCTTATGATTTGGGTTCAAACAAAAATATATTTTTGGAAAACATTATTCCACATGATTTTGGAATATTGTTCATTGTTTTTTCTTCATTGATAAATGGCATTAGAAGCTAGTACTATATTCACATTTCCTTAGGGATCAATCTAACTCTTATTTTATTGCAAAATTCAGACCTTTAACAGTGAATTAATTTTATTTATTTAAGCACAATTTTTTAGATACAAATCTACTATCTCACAATTTCTCTATAATAATATAGCTTAAATAACCTTTAGGGACACTCCCCTAGGCTAGGAATCCCTTTTATTCTTAGTCTAAATAGTGGAGAAAGACTACCAAAGTGATAGTGAGTGACTTCGTTGATAATGCCTTTAGGTTTTTATGATTTGTGGTTAGGAGATTTTTCACTTACTGAGAGTTAGAGTTTTAACGCACATTATTAATAGATGTACCTAGTATTGATAAGGAAAAAAAAAACCTATACAGATACTTAAAGACGAGTATTATTGTTGCACAACATGAAGGTTATTCATGGTATTTAAAAAATTTGTACGAAACAGATCCTAAGGTGTGTAAGATAACTCTATTATATAAATATAAGTACTTATCTATTTTTGGTATTATAATATATAATATTTAATATCCATTATTTAGTATACTATTTCTTTTTTTGTAGATTGTTATTTCAAATTCCCCTATTATTGTCAAACTTCTTTACTTTGTGCATAATAAGAATTGTGCACGCTTATGAAAGAAATAAGAATGTGGCATCACTCAATTAACATATGTTATATTAATGATATTATATAATATGGATAAGATGCAATAAAGTTTGAATCTAAACGTACAATTAATATATATCAAACTAATAAGATAACAAATAAGATGCATTACAAGGTTTTTCACGAGATCCTAGTAAATCTACATTTAAACATTTTCTTATGTGAAAAAACATATCACAATTTATGGCTTATCGTGCATAAGGGAGAAGTAAAGATGGTGTTTTGTGAATGCCTACATATGGTTTTAAATTTAGGGCCATTGAAGAAAGATGTTCCACTTTAAAAAACGAACCTTGTAATGTTTGGTGTTCATTAGTGGCTATTGGTCTGAATCAATTTGGAGAGATTAGATCCATTCACTTAGTTTGACAATTTTTTGTTATAAGTAATAACCTTATTCCTTAAATATTAATAAAGGGGAGCATGTAATGTTGACATTAACCGTTAAATATATATATTTATTTTTAGGTACAATATACCAATTATTTTCTTATTTTTGTTACAGATTTTGTATGATTTATGTTATTTTCTTATTTTTGTTACAGATTTTGTATGTACATAGACTTAATGATTTATGTTTCAAACAACTAGGAAAGTACCAAGCTAGAGATATGTATGTATTTCTTAAGCCTCTTATTGATGGAGTTGCAATGTTATGGAACAACATCAATAAGCATGACATCTCCCAACAAATATGCCAAAATTAATTTCAATTTCATGGAATACTTACATGGTAATTCATGATGCATCAGGACCAACACATTTTTGGAATCTAATTTGTAATGTATCTCTATATATCCTCTATTTATGTTTTTTTTAATAAATATTTTGGCATTTTTTTCATATTATTTAATATCTTTCCTGAGGGGTTGTAGCTCACTTGGAAAAAACACGTTATGTAATGTTTCATGTAGAATATTATGAGTTCCTTGGTTTAATACCCAAGACTAACCAATTTTTATGTTAGGGGAAATGTGATGCACCTAGTGGTTATAGTGGTACTAGAGATAATCAAGTCTATGTCATGTGAGCATGAGACCACCCCAACTATCGATTCCACTAGTTATCTCTCTCTCTCTCTCACAGACACACACATATAGTCATTAAAAAAACATTATTTAGGTAAATATGTAGGTCCAATATGTGGTCCTAGACCAATATTTATATGTTCAAGAAGATTAGGAAAATAAGTTTAGGAAAGGAGGTGTATGAAGAGTTCACAAAAATATTTGTGTAACCACCCCTCCCATATTTACCTAGTTTCACCAGCTCGTCAGGGTAAACATGAGAGAGAGACCTAGTATGACATGACCTGACCTCCTAGATCCAACTAAATGGGGATACAACTGGAACTTACCAACCATAAATTGATATCCTACAAGGCTTACAGGAACTTCAGAAGTAGAACAACCACTCCCAGTTCCCAAACGTTAAGGTAGATTGGTGTTTTCGTGACCTAGGCCCACAAATGCAAGCATGAAAAGGTCTCTATGCGTTTATAGGCCTTCAACCACATGCATAAGCCTATAAGGGTGCGATTGTGGCAAAAAAAATTTAGTTTAGAGGGTGAAGTCCTGGATTCTGATCCACCATTTCAAACTGGCTTTTAGATCACTACCCAAAACTTAGTGAGACTTTCTAGAATGATAAATAACATTAGGAAAAATCCATTCATACAAAACTTAATCAAGGGCTTGACCTAACTAGGCCTAACCATGACAGTCATTTCGTCAAACATATGGTAAGCAACTAATCTATAGGTCATGAATGCATATCTGAACATAGGGGCCTGAAACTTATTTGAGATTCACTACGAAGGTATAGTGCCCTCTCATAATAGCCGCAACAACATTTTTTAGATCGTGCATTCATTAATCGTTCATAACCTGATCAAAACATATTAAGATCCATAGCTAGAACATTTGTGGAACCATGCTTATAACTAGTATATAACCAAAATAATAACCATGATAGAACAACAATAAAAGCCAAATAATATCAAGTACAGGTACTCATAGAATGTAATATGAAAAGAGCTCTTATTAACATATGAAAAAGCCAACTAAGTTAGGAACTTCCATGTAGCACCCAACCATAGATTGGGCTAAACCAAATCTCTCTTTCAGCCAATCACCCCCCTGCCATATTCCAAGCATGAATGTGGGATCTCATGGAATAAACCAAGACAAACCAAACCAAGGTTTCCAGAGGCCAAACCACCTCAACCCTTGGCTAGTGATTCCACTTCACATCCGTAGATCACTAACACTAACCATATCTATCTCTACCTAAGTTTCCTTGGGCTCCAGAAACTAGTAATTTAACCCACAACCTTCCAAGGCTCCAGAGCGTTTGTCCAACTGGGCTCTAGGGACTAGTAACTCAACCCACCAAGGGCTCCAGAGTGTTTTTCCCAACCTAGGCTCCATTACTAGTAACTCAACCCAAGTTGTTCCAAGGCTTCCTGAATGTTTGTTCCAACCCATAGCCATAAGGAATTATGAGCACCAAATAGAAAAAAATCAAGTGGAAAAACCCATAATACCATGGCTATCCAAGAAATGGAAAGGAAAGGTTAAAACCAATGTCAATCTAGAAAATACTCCATTCCAATGAAAAATCATAAGCAAATAATCACATGCATATACCATGCATCCATAGATCAACAAGGAAATCACACATGCAACCTATTACCTGCAAAACAATCCAGCTGTAATTGTTGATCCACCTATTTCCTTGCACTTTCCTTCTTTATCCAAATCCAAGTGATTGTGAAAGTGTTCCAAGCATTCTCTAGGAATGCTCGAATATTTTACTAAGTGTGTGAGAGTATAAGAGAATAAAAGAGAGCTCTGAACTAAAATCAACAAAAGATTAAACTGACAAAAGTTGTGAATTGATCCTTAGAAGCCTTCTTATTGTTGAAGCCTCTCTTTTCTTCATTTTGCTCCATTTTTCCTTCAATTTCCCTCTCATGCAAATCTGCGGCATTTCATCTCCTTTTTCTCCTATTTTTCTTTATTTTCATAAATAAATTCCAATTAATTCCTTTTTCCTTTGTCAATGCGCCTGCCAATTTCCATAGCCATTTATTAATCTTCAGTGATACCCCATCACTATGTTTTTCCCAACATTCAACCTAGAAACGTGTCCCATGACCTTGGTTTTATATTATATTTACGTAGAAAATAAACCACGAGCTGTTACAAACCCCTCCCCCTTGGGGGAACAGCATCCTCGGTGTTTAATGACACCTATAAACCATAAGAACACATGCTTCTCATGGAGTTTTATAATACAACTCGATG
Source organism: Pinus tabuliformis (assembly GCA_031772625.1). Lineage (NCBI taxonomy): Eukaryota > Viridiplantae > Streptophyta > Pinopsida > Pinales > Pinaceae > Pinus > Pinus tabuliformis. The sequence continues at coordinate 485,938,342 of CM062809.1, read as the reverse complement.
CAAAATTTACATCATATCATACTAAAATGACCATAACTATCATACCGTGAACACCATACCTCTTATTGGAGCTTTATAACACAACTAGATGATATATTTACATACATAGACATATACATATATAACCAAAACACAACATCAAAAAATATATCAAGTCACATACGCTCAACTAGCAAATAGAGAATGATACATAGCCTGCATCTAATCAACCATCTCCCATTTATCTTCATTGGGCCCAACGTGCTTCCACTGCACCTTAACTTGCTTTATTGCTTGATTATGAAGCATGAACATATTTCGTCGCAAAATGCACTGAGATTCTGACTGGAATTTTCCTTCTAACTCCACTTGCAATACAGACTAGTCAATCACATGATCGACATCTCCCACACACTTCTTAAGAAATTACACATGTAAAAAATCATTGAATTTCACTATCAGAGGCAGTGCAAGTCAATATTGCACTAGACCAATCCTATCAACGATCTTGAAAGGCCCATAGTATTGAGGTGCCTGCTTGGTACATGACCCAATCCTCAAGGAGCTCTTCCCAGGTTTGATACACAAGTACACATGTTCCTCAACCTGAAACTCCTTAAATACCCTTTGTTGATCAGCATAAATCTTATGCTTGTCATGTGCTTCCTTTAGATTCTTCTTAATAACCTTGATTTCCTATCCCATCTCTACCAACATATCTGGTCCAATCAATACCCTATTCATTGGATTGCTCCAACTAATGGGAGTATTACAACTTCACCCATAAAGTGTCTGAAATGGACTCATCTTCAAAACTTATTGATACCCATTGTTATAAGAAAACTCAATACATGGAAGGTACTCTTCCCAATTCCATTGCCGATGCATGACGTAAATACTCAATATGTCCTTAAGAATAATGTTGACCCTATCTATCTATCCATTTGTGTGCTAATGATAAGTTGTACTGAAGGCTAACTCTGTCCCCAAACCTACAAACAACTCCTTCCAAAACCTGGAAGTGAACTTGGTATCTTTGTCTGACACAACCTTTCTAGGAATGCCATATAACCTCACTATCTCTTTGATGAAGACCTATGTTGTAACATCACTAGCCGAATTTGCATACTTAATTAGAATGAAGTGAGATACCTTTGTTGACCTGTCAGCCACAACCATGATGGAATCATGTTGTCTAGATGCCTATAATGAAGTCCATGGAAATGACCTCCCATTTCCACTCTAGAATCAAAATCGATTGCACTAAACCACATGGATGCTTACACTCTTCTTTTACATGAACACCTCACAACATACTTATCCATTCCCTTCTTCAGGTTCAGCCAATGGTATAACTTCGTAACCGCTGTCAATGTCTTCTGATATCTTGGTTGATGTGAATATAACTTAGCATGAAACTCCCGCAAGATAAGCTTCTTGAGATCATTTTTGTCTGACACATATATTTTGTCCCTAAATATGACCAAACCATTTGTCATGAGTGATGTGTGTGGAGCATGATTGTTCAGAGGTCTTTGTTTCAGCCGGATGTATAACCCAAGAAGTTTGTCGACCCCTCCACGTGGGGGGGGGGTGTGGGGGGGACTTGTCCCCCTCGTGGGGGTCTGGGGGGCAGCGGTCCCCCAATGGGGGTTTGGGGGCAGCGGCTCTAAAGCCAAAAATAGATGTAAAATTGCCTTGTAAAAGTATAGTAATTTCTAGTCAATCTGGGCCATTCATTAGGCGGATGATCTGATGGTAGAACTTATGTTTAGTTTAGGGTTTTTTGCCCTAGAAAGCAACCCCTCTCTTTGTATGAGGGCATTGTATTTGAGCCTATGACATAGATGTGTATTCTCTGAGCGAGAAACAGAGAGGTGAGACTATGAGAGAAAACAGAGGATATTACAACGGATCTGCTATAGGTTGTGTCTCTTCATTTTTCTGGATAATAGAAAGGAAGGACTGGCTATTTAGGGTGGATGTAGCCGAAACTGGGTGACCCACGTATATCTATGTCTCTTGTTTTATGCGTTTTCTGTGTTTATATTTCTAAAATATTTTATGTGTTCCATTGCTACGTAATATATAATTTTCTAACAACTGGTATCAGAGCCGAATGTCTATTTGGCTGATAAACTCGCAGGAAAGAAGGGTTCCTCATTTGAGTGGGAGCAATGGCGAAAGATGGTAAGTTTAGGGTTGAGAAATTTAATGGCCAAAACTTCCGGTTGTGGAAGATGCAGATGGAAGATTATCTGTATCAGAAAGATCTGTACCTATCATTGGGCGGAAAAACAAAGATGCTGATGGGTATGACAGATGAAGAATTGAACCTTCTCGATAGAAAGGCACTCGGAACAATACGGTTGTGCCTCATGGCATCGGTCAAATTCAACATTTCGAAGGAAACAACGACAAAGGGTTTGATTAAGGCGTTGGAGAAACTATATGAAAAACCGTCGGCCTCAAACAAGGTATTTCTCATGAAACGATTATTTAATATGAAGATGTCAGAAGATGGATCTGTTGCAGACCACTTAAATGATTTTAATACTGTTACAAGTCAGTTATGTTCTGTAGGGGTAAACTTTGATGATGAAGTTAGAGCTCTGTTATTCTTGTGCTGATTACCAGAAAGTTGGAATGGTTTAGTAATGGCCATTAGTAACTCTGTGTCTGGATCTAGTACTTTAAAGTTTGATGATGTTTTCGGTGCTATCCTTAGCGAGGAAATGTGACGGAAAAGCTCCTGTGAGACATTGGGTAATGCTTTGAGTGCAGAGTCTAGGGGAAGAAAAATGGAAAGAGGAAAGAGCTTAGGATATCGCAGTAAATCAAGGAAAGGTAGATCCAAGTCTAGATCAGGGATATTGTTCTAGAAATGTGGAAAGAAAGGACACCTAAAGAAAGACTATAGATCTCGGAAGGGAAAAGAAGGAGATGCACAACAAGAAAACAATCATGAAGCAAATGTGACATGTGAGGTGTTACAAGATGCTTTGATTCTTTCTTTCAAAAATATTACTAATTCCTGGGTGGTAGATTCAGGGGCCTCATTCCATGCCACACCTGATAAGAAATACTTTCATGACTATGTTCAAGGAGATTTTGGACAAGTTCATTTGGGTGATGATAAACCCTGTAAAATTGTTGGAATGGGTAAGGTTCTTGTAAAATAGAAAAATGAAAACCAATGGCTACTAAAGGAGGTAAGGCATGTTGCAGATCTAAAGAAAAATCTGATTTCAACAGGGCAATTAGGCGGTGAAGGTTGTGTGACAGCTTTCACAGATAAAGCTTGGAAGGTCACCAAAGGAGCCCTAGTAATAGCAAAAGGTGAAAAGGTTGGTACATTGTATTTATGCAATGGTATTTCTAACTCTGTTAATGCTTTAACTTCCAAAGGAGCAGATGCAACATTATGGCATCATAGGCTTGAACACATGAGTGAAAAGGGGATGAAGATTCTTCACTCAAGGAATTTGTTGCCAGGTTTGAAGAATGTTGATTTGGACTTATGTGAGAATTGCATTTATGGAAAACAGAAGAGAGTCAGATTTCTCAGAGTTGGGAAAGAAAAGAAGAGCGAAAAATTAGAGCTTGTGCATACAGATGTATGGGGACCTGCTCAGGTATCATCTCTCGATGACTCTCATTATTATGTTACTTTTATTGATGATGCAACTAGAAAAACTTGGATTTATTGTATTAAGAATAAATCTGATGTATTTGATACTTTCAAGAAATGGAAAGCTTTGGTTGAGATTGAGACAGCAAATAAATTGAAGTGTCTTAGATCAGACAATGGAGGTGAATATTGCAGCAAAGAGTTTGATAGGTACTATTCAGAGCATGGAATTCGCAGAGAGAAGACAGTTCCAAGAACACCACAAGAAAATGGTGTGTCAGAGAGGATGAACAGAACAATCATGGGGCGTGCAAGGTGCATGAGATTGCATGCAAGATTGCCTTTACAGTTTTGGGCAGATGCTGTAGATACTATTGTTTATCTAATAAACAGAGGGCCTTCAAGTTCCTTGGATGGTGGTGTTCTAGAGGAAGCATGGACAGGTAAAAAGGTAAACTACTCTTTTTTAAAGCCTTTTGGTTGTGAGGCCTTTGTCCATATTGATAAAGAAAATAGAACAAAGCTTGAGGCAAAGTCAAAGAAATGTACCTTTATTGGATATGGTGTTAATGATTTTAGTTATCGTTTATATGATTACAAAAATCACAAAATCATTAGGAGCAGAGATGTAATATTCAATGAAAAGGTCTTGTATAAGAATCAGTTGCAGGAAAAGAATCAAGAAAAAGAAAACAAGGAATATGCAGTTCTTGACGAAATCACTGAAAATGTAAAGGTGCCTGAAAATAATAATAATCAACAACCACAACAACAACAACCACCACAATAGAAACAGGCACCCCAAACACCTGAAAGTGGAGTTAGAAGATCTACCAGGATAAGTAGACCCCCTGAACGATACTCTCCTTCATTATATTATTTATTGTTGATCGATTCTGGTGAACCCAAATGTTATGAAGAAGCAATGCAGGTTGAAAGAAGGAAGAAGTGGGAGGTAGCCATGGAAGAAGAGATGGACTCCTTAATGCGTAACCAGACTTGGGACTTAGTCAGGTTGCCTACAGGAAAAACTACATTGAAGAATAAATGGGTTTACAAGCTGAAGGAAGAAGATGGAGGAAAACAGAGGTACAAAGCTAGACTTGTGGTGAAGGGGTTTGCACAGAAGAAAGGTATTGATTTTGATGAAATATTTTCTCCTGTTGTTGAAATGACTTCAATCAGAACTATTTTAAGTCTAGTAGCAGCTGAATATTTGCATCTTGAGCAGTTAGATGTAAAGACAACCTTTCTCCATGGGGATTTGGAGGAAGAGATATATATGTAGCAACCACAAGGATATGAGGTGAAAGGGAAGGAGAAACTAGTGTGCAGGTTGAAGAAGAGCTTGTATGGCTTAAAATAGGCTCCAAGGCAGTGGTATCTAAAATTTGACAAGTTTATGTCTAAACAAGGTTATACTAGATGTCACTCTGATCATTGTGTTTATCTAAAAAAGCAAAATGATGGCAACTATATTATATTGTTATTGTATGTAGATGACATGCTTGTTGCAGGGTCTAACATGCAGGAAATAAATGTGCTCAAAAGAAAATTGGCAAATTCATTTGCAATGAAGGATTGGGGAGCTGCAAAACAAATCCTTGGTATGAGAATCACTAGAGATAGGAAAAATTGCAAATTAACATTGTCTCAGAATGAGTACATACAAAAGGTGTTGAAAAGATTTAATATGCACAATGAAAAACTAGTTGGTACACCTTTTGCTAGCCATTTCAAACTTAGTAAGGAAATGTGCCCAAAGACCCAAGAAGACATGGATTATATGTCTAAAGTTCCATATGCATCAACAGTTGGAAGCTTAATGTATGCAATTGTCTACACAAGGCCCGATATTGCACATGCAGTGGGAGTTGTAAGCAGGTACATGAACAATCCAGGAAAGGAACATTGGATGGTAGTGAAATGGATTCTCAGATATTTGAAAGGTACCACAAATCAAGCATTATGCTTTGGTGGTACAAACATTTCTCTACAGGGATATGTTGATGCAGATATCGCAGGTGACAGAGATAACAGGAGGAGCACTACAGGATATGTATTTACTATTGGTGGAACAACTGTCAGTTGGGTTTCAAAAATCCAAAGTGTTGTTGCACTTTAAACAACAGAAGCAGAGTATCTTGCTGCTACAGAGGCTAGTAAAGAAATGATTTGGTTACAAAGGTTTATGGGTGAATTGGGTAAGGAGCATGATATGGGCACGTTATACAGTGATAGCCAAAGTTCCATTCATCTTGCAAAGAACTCAACATTTCATTCCAAGACTAAACACATACAACTCAAGTACCATTTAATACGATTAATGTTGGAAGATGGAGAGTTGAAGCTGGAAAAGATACACACTAGCCAGAATCCTGCAAACATGCTAACAAAAGTTGTAACTAGGGAGAAACTGAGAACATGCTCAATTTCAATTGGTCTTCAAGGATGACGATGAAGATGAGAAATAGCCAGGTCCAAAGAGGAGTCATTGTCCAGCAAATGAAGCGGCGGTGGAGTTGCTACAATCATTCTCCAAGTGGGAGATTGTTGTGTGTGGAGCATGATTGTTGAGAGGTCTTTGTTTCAGCCAGATGTATACCCCAGGAAGTTTGTACACCCCTCCATGCGCTTGGGGGGGGGGGGGTGCGAGGGTGACTTGTCCCCCCCCCCATGGGGGGCTGATCCCCCCCGAAGCCAAAAATAGATGTAAAATTGCCTTGTAAAAGTATAGTAATTTCTAGTCAATCTGGGCCATTCATTAGGCGGATGATCTGACGGTAGAACTTATGTTTAGTTTAGGGTTTTTTTCCCTAGAAAGTAACCCCTCTCTTTGTATGAGGACATTTTATTTGAGGCTGTGACATAGATGTGTATTCTCTGAGCAAGAAATAGAGAGGTGAGACTGTGAGAAAAAACAGAGGATATTACAACGGATCTTCTGTAGGTTGTGTCTCTTCATTTTGCTGAATAATAGAAAGGAAGGACTGACTATTCGGGGTGGACATAGCCCAAACTAGGTGAACCACGTATATCCGTGTCTCTCTTGTTTTATGCGTTTTCTGTGTTTATATTTCTACAATATTTTATGTGTTCCATTGCTTCGTAATATATAATTTTATAACAATGAGATGGTAATCCACATCCTGTTCACTTGTACCTTTCTCCTTTAACCCGTTCTTAAGTTGTTGGTACCTACCATCATATTGTCCTGTCTATAAGGTCTGATCCTGTAAATCTGTCCTATATGAACTCATAATTGTTATGTGATTTACCTGCACCCCTCTCATAATATCATCTGCAACCCTATTCTCTTTACCCTTAATGTACCTGATCTCAAAATCAAACTCACCGAGCATAGCCAACCACTGATCTTATCTGACATTCAGATTCAGTTGGTCAAATAAGTACCTCATCCCATTGTGATCACTACTCGAGATGAATCTCCTGCCAGGAAGATAGTTTCTCCACATCTTCAATTCATTAATGATTAGTACCAACTCAATATGATGAGTCACATAATTATGCTCGTGCTCGTTCAGTTTCTTTGACTCGTAGAATACTACCTATCCTTCCTACATCAGGAATCCACTAAGTCCTCTCTTGTGAACATCTATATATACCAAAAACTCTTTATCTAGACCTGCAATCTTTATATCTAGAGCATTTGTAAGAAACTGCATCAAATGCTCAAAAGTGATTGCACATTTCTTTGTGCATTTAAATTTCTTTCCTTTACAAGGATTTAATAGGATAGGAAACTCGTGAGAAGTTCCCAATGAACCTCATGTAATAACATGCTAATCGCATGAATGATATGACCTCATCCACATTACTAGGAGTTTCCCATTCCATGATAGCTCTGATATTTTTCGGGTTCACTGCTATACCATCCTTGGAAACCACATGCCCCAAGTAATGAACTTATGTCTAAAAGAAACTTCATTTACTAAGTTTTGCGTACAACTTATGCTCTCTTAACAATTTCAACACTTCTACTAGATGTTCTGCATGCTCTTTCTTATTCTTAGAATATATCAATATGTCATCAATGAATATTATCACAAACTTGTTCAGATAAGGATGTAACACACTATTCATCAAACACATGAAAGTAGTTGGAGAATTAGTCAAAAAAAAAGGAACCACAACAATCTAATAATGTCCATACTTGGTTTGGAAATCAGTCTTGTAGATTTCCTCTTATTTGATGCATACTTGATGATATCCTGATCTAAAATCAATGTTTGAGAACACTGATGCTCCCTTCAACTAATCAAACAATTCATCAATCTGTAACAAAGGGTACCTATTCTTAATCATCACCTTGTTCAACTGCCTGTAATCAATATATAACCTAAGAGTACCATCCTTCTTCTTCAAAAACAACACTGGTGCACCCCAAGGTAACACACTTGGCCTAATGTATCCCTTATCAATAATTTCCTTCAACTACAACTTCAATTACACCAACTATGGAGTGCTCATCCTACAAGGTGCCTTTGATGTTGGTGCTACTCCCAGCATCAACTCAATAGAAAAGTCCACTTCCCTATGAGGCAGTAACTCTGAGATCTCTGTTGGAAATACATCCTAAAACTACTACAAAACCGGATACCTCTTCAACAATTTAACATCTTCAACATCTTTCCCTTTGTCACTGGAAATATGAACTGCAAACAATACAAAACCTTTCTTGCTACTCCACTTTTCTTGCATAGCTATAACCATCCTCACTGTTGTAGGCTTCTTCTTACCTTGCAAGGTTTTCTTATCTTCGTCATCATTCAAGCACTAAATAACCTTATCATATCAATCTACCTTAGTATTGTGAATGTACAACCAATACATACCCAACAATATACTATATGATCCCGATAGAAGAAAATTTAGATGCGCTGATGTAGGCAGACCATTCAACTCAAATACACAAATTCTTACCCAATGATGAACTTTTTTCTTAGTAATTGTAGTCAACTGCACCAACCAAGAATCTACATCCACTCCTTTACTCAAGCAACACTTATTCACCAAGTCAAGGTTGATATAACTATTGTTAGATCTAGGGTCAATCAAAATAGAAATAACTAGATCACAAAGCTTACCTTCCATCTCGATAATAGATGCCTGATGATCAGCCTCACTATTATTCAATGTTGCATAAACCAAAGGAATACTTTGTCCCACATCCGCAACTATATCTTCCTTCCAAGAGTTTTAAAACTGCGGTCCGCCACTATGATTTTATGGACAATCCCTCCTGTGATGATCCTTTCCACAGTCCAACAATGTAAAGGATTCCTCCCATTGCCCTTATTCCACTCCTCAGACTAAAATCCCCGTCCCTCTATCAACTGCATTAAACTTATTGTACGATGTTGAATTCTCCTTATCATCTGTATCTTGAGGTTTTTCTCTCTTCTTATCTGACTTCCTTTTATTATTTTCATTACCCTTACAATCTTGATTAGACTCAGTCTTGCGCTTTGATTGCTCATAATGGTGCTTTTATTTTTTTACGGCTTCCTCCAACGATTTAGGCTCATTAAAATCAATTTTTTCTTTGAATGATATTGACAACTAATCCATACACTGCCATGGATATTCCACTTAGATAGTTTTTCACAACGTATCTGATTATAATATAATAAAATCTTGAATTTCTACACTACTACAATTTTATTAAAACTCTAGATTTGTAAATTTAGCTATAATTAGTGCATGCATGTGAATGGAAATTACGCAGAAAATTAGAGAATGAAAAAATAAGCTCACACACACACATAAGACACAAGATATGCTATGAGCCGCTTCACTCTTTTTATCTCTCTAGAAAATAACGCTGCAGGTACAAGGAATTAATGCCTATGGCTCGTGGGCTACCATAGTGCACAAATCCTCTCTATGTGGTCTACCTCCTATCTCTCCTAGTTATCTTTTCTCAACTATGGAACAAAATTCTTGAAAGAATGGAATATCTCTTCCTCCTATTGGTCTAGTTATAACACAACCTAACAGCCTACTAGTTGTTAAGTTTGACTACATCAACTCTTAACTAGAGTTACAATATAGACTCTTCTAGATAATTTTACATCACAAACATGTGGCTAGACCCTTTTCCATGAATAACGGGGGTTGATGTGATATCCTATCGAACCATGGTGGTGAAAACAACAAGGTCAAATTCTAACTTTCATAACTTTTACATACGGTCTCAGATTGATTTGCTTCTTGCACTGTTGGAAAGTTCTCTATGTGTAGTTTGATGCTTGAAAATGCTTCTAGAAGGTTTCAGACCTCGTTGTTCCAAACTGGTCTCATCAGTAAAAAAATTCCTATGAGTTGGTTCCTCCACATTTTCCACTCTAAATGCATTGAGATGGATTACAAACAATATAATGATCCAATCTAGATCACACCTCCCCATTTTGGGAGGCTTTTGGTCTCCAAAATATTTTATTGAATGAAGTGAGGAAATTTTTCCTCAACCTTCTCTCTAGTGTACTAATTAGCTTTTCTTGGAAGTTGTCCCTTCAACCCAATCTACCAAAGGTAATGTTGCCCCTATCTTGTATCTGTGGACCTCTTCTTCAAAACTGTAACTTCTGTCAACTCTGCCTGAGCATATGATGCCAAATCCTCCACAAAAGGTAGGATATGTTCCTCTTCATGATCTAGAATGGAAGGCTCATAGAGTTCCAAATTCTCTACATTCACAACAGATTAAATGCACATATATGGTGGTAAATTGAGTTGATAGGAATTATCACCCACCTTTTCTAGTATATCAAAGGGACCATACCTCAAAGTCTTGATTTTATTAACAGGCCGTTGCAACCTCTCTTTGTTCAGCTGTAGGCATACCTTATCTCTCACCTTGAATGATTTCTCCATTCTGTGCTGATCATGCCTGACCTTATACTTCTCCTATGACTTCTATAGTGTATCTTGTACATGTAGATGGATCTGCCTAATATTTTCTATAATTTTTTCAGCCCTCAAAGCATCTCTTGTAAGATATTCCCTCACTCCTCTTTGTTTCCCATATGTAATATCCAAAGGTGAAGGTGGAAAATATCTAAAACAATTATTAAAAGGGGACTTTTCTCTATTGTAAGAATTTTGTATATATACCATATTTTCATCCTAGGTCTTCAAATTCTTTTGGTTCTATCCCCTCAGAAGTTGCACCAAAGTCTTGTTGACTACTTCTATCTTCCCATTAGTCTCTAGATGGAATATTGTAGGTCTTTTCAACTTTGTGTCCATCTTCTCCAAAAATGTAGTCCAGAATGCACGAAGAAATCTTGTATTCCAATCTAAAATGATGCTCCTTAGTATCCCAGAGTGCACCCAGACCTATTTAAGGAACAACTTTTCTACTTCTTTTCCATTAATGGTCTTTCCAGGGCATAAAAAAAAACATCTTGTTGAACTTGTAAACTACAACGAATGGGTAGTCATGTCCATTCTTGGTTGTCGGTAAACCTCCCACAAATTCCATGGAAATTCTTTGCCAAGGATGAATACATATAGGTAAGGGATGATATAGACCCTATATCTTATTGCTAGGTTTACTGGTACAAGAAAGCATGCATCCTCTTATGAACCTAGCTACCTTCTCTTGCATCTCATGCCAATACACATACCTCTATAAGTTAGCCATGGTCTTCCCTACACCAAAGTTCCCTGCAACCTTGGATGTGTGAGTCTCTATAATAAGTTGTAGTCACTCACCTTTAGGAACACATAAATTATCTATCATGTAGAGTAACCCATCCTGGAGATCATAGTCAATGGTGTTGTTGTCATCTTACACATGACTGACTCTGCAACTATTGATACACCTCCTTGAATTCTTCATCCTCTGAATATGTGTCTTTGTATGCATCATGGGTGAATGGTTCAATGTGCATAAGAGCTCCAAAAATTGTGAGCTTTGATGTGGGTGGCCTTGAAGTAACGCTGGCGAACTGGTTTGTACTTCCCTTCTTATATTTGATCACTAAAAGAAACAACTATAAAAACTCAATCCAATTGTAATGTTTGGTGCATTGTAGCTTACTTTGGTCCTTCAAGTATGATAATGGTCAGTGATCTGTGCAGATTATTATCTCCTTTTCCATAAGATAATGCTTCCACTTTGTTAGGGTCCAAACCTAACCCCTTTATTTATGTAATAAACCTAGTAGGGTCAAGTCATAGTGATAGTTAGTTAAAGAGTTAATAAATCCCATATTAATAATTGTAAGTGGTTGACCCGCATTTAAGAAAGGGACCACAGTTAGTTGCAAATGGGCCATGGTATTAGATATATGGTATTTAAAAAACCATGGTAATGACCCATGGTATTGTATGTATGAATCCTATATAGAGGCTAGAGACTCTCCATTGAGAAATATCAAGTCTTATTTTGTAATTGAGCTCTGCTCTGCTGGAGGTTGCCCCCTCGAAGAGGTAAGTGAACATTGCTTTCATCTCTGAATAATAAAATACTTGTTGTTTTTCTCACTTTATTCTGTGTTCTGGGTTGAGGCCTTCCCGAGACACTTACATGAGACTTAGCCCATAAGATTTAGGACGACAAGCTAATTGCAGTGGTACCATTCACTTGTCAGCTTCAATTTTTAGGCGGTCCCAATTTTTTTCAAAGTGATGTCAAGTGACCAAGATCTGTGTATGGTAAAAACCAGAGCTCAAGTCATGGGCAACAAGAAGATCGAGTGCCTTGAAAAAAAGTTTGCTTCTTTCGAGGAACAAATCCAAAAATTCATGGCACAATTCAATATGAGCACGTCAGGGTTGCATCCTGAAGCACATGGTATTACTGAAGACCTTGAAGGAGAATCTAGTCATCATATTCACTTCCATGGAAATCACAACATTCCCACCCTCGGCCACCCAAGTTGGACATGAATAAATTTGATGTCTCTAATCCAGCAGTATGGGTAGCACAAATGGAACAATATTTCATTCTGAATGATATCCAAGATGATCAAACTAAACTACGTGTGGGATCCCTTTACTTGGACCAAGAGAGATGGCAATGGTGGCAGTGGCATCGAAAATGCTATCCCAAGAACATAACTTGGCAGGTGTTCTCAAAATCTCTTTGTGACTGCTTTGACAGAGAATCTAATTTTTTGGGTCATCTTACTAAGCTTCGACAAATAGGCATAGTAAAAGACTACATTGCAGCATTTGAGACATTGGCCATCCGCACAGAAGGTCTAGGAGATGAATTCTACTTGGAATGTTTTATAAGAGGTCTCAAAGAATCCTTCCAAGTGTTTGGTCAATTTAGTGTCCTAAATTGCTCTACATAAATTATCAATCCGGGTATCATAAACTAATGAAGTGTAGTGCACTATTTGTGCTAGATAACCCTTCTTACTTCGTTGCTTTTGTGTTTTATGTTGTTTTGGGTGTTTTTGGTCTTTTAATTCCTAATGATTTATAATGTAATTATCAAAAACTTAAGTCTAAGTTTCGTAAAGACTGTTCAAAATCTAAAAATGAAAACAGAGCTTTAAAAAAAAATGAAAACAGAGCTAAGAAAGACTTAGAAGCAAAGCTTAAGCAAGAAATGAAAACAAAGTTTCTATTCCTGTTTTACCATTATTTCCAAATCATGAATTAAAACTGAAAGTGAAATTTGCAACTGATGTCTAACTAATTACAAAAATAAAACTAAATGAAATACTTAGTTACTCTGCCTCTCAATTTTGGGAGAAAGTCTCCTTGGGATGACATTTGAGGAATTTTGTACTTCATTAATCTAAGAGAAAACAAATACAGAGATGCAGCAAAGACTAATTGCACAAATGAAATGTTCAACCACTTAGTTTAGGATGAATTTTCAACTTGAAGGGTGTTTTAGAAGCATTTAATAACACTATGAGTCAGTAAACTAAAAATAAAATGGCAAAGACAGTAAATGGCATTGATCAGTCTAACTGAGAATTTAAAGACTAGTAAAATAGTTAATGAAGTAAACTAGATTACATTATTGAGTTTCATCTTCTAATTGCTGATAAAAACTAGAAACAGATCAAGCAAATGGAAGCTACTTTGAATTGTGAACACTATTAATAAGAAAATGATGAAAATTGTATTATAAACATTATTAGTAAGAAAATGATTATAAACACTAAAAGAAAATGATGAATTTACAGTTAACAAGAAGAAGAAAAATAAAATTAAATGAAACCTTCTTCAGTGCAGGGGTCCTTTGCAACTGAGTAGGCTACACTTGCTCAATCAACTCCAAGAAAACTCCTTCAAATTTTCATAAAACTGCGATCTTCATATTAAAAACAGGGACCCAAAATGCCCATGAATTATAGAGTTTAGAACTTTGATAATCCAATAAAACTATCAATATTACCACTAACTTCTTTGGTCCTTTACACATGTATTTATAAGAAAAGCCATACAACTGTGTGTGGAGAAAAACATGCTACAACCAAACACGTAGAAGATAGATATGCATGATTTCTTTCTCGGCTGCTGGAGACATAAATCCAAGACATGGTGGCTGTTGGATTCGGTTGTACAGGTGGCTGTTGGAGTCCGTAGGTACAGGTAGTTGTTCCGGATAATGCTTCCCATCACTATGAAATGTGTTAATTAACCACGAAACAGAGTCTTGTTACCTTCGGTCTCTGCGTTTGACTTATCCATTGACCATAGTCTTATGCCATCTTCTTTGTCGACCTGGGCTAAGTGAATAGGACAGGGTCCATGTCATGATGATTTCCAAGCTACCCATGTAGGTAGTTTCTCCTTCTAACACCTGGAACCTGTTAGAGCATGAAGGTAGCTGCAGAACAGCCGATTAGCTGCAGAATAGGCTGCATTCCATAGCTAATATACAAAAATTTATTCAAACAGCAAAACATAAAAGCATAACATGTAAATCACTAAATTTCCTCCTTAAGGCAGTATATACCAGTCATTGGTGATGAGAATGCATATTTCTCATGGAAAAACAAAGAAAAGGAATGAGAAGAGTTGCTAGGGAAAGAGTAATTTTGAGGCTCAACATAACCCCACTGCAAAATCATTGCGTTTCCCCATGCAATTTTTCAAAAATGTGAACTTCTTCGTGTTATTGCATTTGTTCTGACACTTCTGCCAGCACATCCAACTTTCTTCTCTTGCTCTTCTTTGAAGTGACAACCATCCTTGGTTTCTTCATGAGAAGTCTGTATTTAAGGTTGATCACTGTCTTGTTCAAGTTTCTATTCTTCCTCTTCAACTTCCTATTTTTCTTGTACCATAGGCCTAGGTGCAATATGGTATTGTCATGAATGGCTTTATCCAATTTGCTTTGTTCCTTTAGGGCTTCATTTTCTTTCTTAATATGCCTGTTCAATATCTCCAACTCATAGATTTCTTGTTTGAGTGAGTCAGTCAGAGGTTTTTGTGGATTGATAGGTTGTTCTGGATTGGCTGAGGAACCTGGATCCTTTGAGGCATTTTTCTTTTCTAGTGATTCTATGTAATCATAAATTTGATGTTTTACTGGATCTATGCCTGGGGATCCTCTACTGGGGCTACCTTCAAAATACTATCTAGGAGAGTTTTGAGGAGTGTATGTAAATGGAATATTTTCAGGAGATGATACTGGGGTTTCTCCTTCCAGATTGATGAACTCTGTTTCCTTTGATGATACCTTCTTTACCATTCCTTTGAGCCTAGAGCTTCTTCTAAGGGGTTTTATGTTCTCCCCCCTTGCACCATTTCTCTCTTTTCCTATCTTTCCTTTCCCCTTGATTTGTCTCTTAATCTCTATCAATTTTTTAGAGATTGGTTGTTCATCATCTGGTTGTAATGGAGATTCAGGTGTGTTCTCAGTAATTCCACCAGCTTGCTATTTTATCTTCCTCCTTTGCTTGATTTTCTTTCTGATCTCTGTTAATTTTCCAAAGATTGGTTCTTTTCCATCATTTTTCTGTACTGGAGGCTCACGGTTGCTTTGAAAGGTGAGATTAGTCTTCTTTCTCCTACTCTTTTTGACACTATCATTTTCAGGAGATTCTGGTGTTTCTTGGAAATGGTTTCTTATCAGAAAGTTTTACCAGGTGTCCCCTATTTCCTTTAGATGATATTCAACCAGGATTTTGACCAAACCATGGTGGTACATGGTTATTTCCAGAGATTCTATTTTCTTATGTACATTTGAAGCCATTCTCCTTAGGCTGTTTAGAAGGAAGAAAGAGAGGTTGATGTTTCCATTGTCTAGAAAGTTCATCAATAAATGTATATGATAAAAATACATACATCCGAATCTTCCCTCACAGGTAATAAATTTTTGTAATATCAAAAGCATGCTTCTCCATTTATTTTTGAGTGCTCAAATAGGGATTCCTTTCCTAAACATAGTGAAATCCATACCTAGGTTCCTGAGGAATACCTTCCATGATTCACTGTGAAATTCTTTGTTTTTGAACCACCTCTCACCAATTCTTGGCAGTTTTGTAGCCTCTGCTATGTAAGATTTTGTTATTGCAAATTTGATGTCCCCAATCTCCACTTCTGTACCATCAAATGATCTAGCGAAAGATTTCGTGATCTCCTTGTGATATCCATCAAACTTTTCAATGAACTTGAGCCATCCAGTCTTTTGTAGCATCTCCTTGAGTTGGGGATACCCTTCCATAAATTTTGCCCCTACGGGCTCTGCCCTGACGATGAGTCCCATGGTCTCTGTTTGTAGAATTTACTAACCTCAAAATTACTCTCACTGTCTATGAAACGAGTGCTATTTGGGAAATGGAATGACTGTGTGTATGGAAATGGAATGACTGTGTATATAGAAAATGGTTGCATGAATATGAGAGAGAAAATTAAGAGTTGGCATGTAATAAATAGATAGTAAGGGTGTAGAGAGTCGTAGATAGGTAGGTCACATCGTTGTCTTGACCGTTAATAGGTGTAGTTGTGGAAGACTGTTTGAGTATAGGTTATGGAGTTTGAAGTGGAGATTTGTTATGAAAGAATCATTGAGACCGTTTGTCATTAAAGACGGAATATATAGCGGAGACAACATGGAGGTCAAATCAAATGATGGTTGATTAAGGAGACATGTGGTTATACATACTATAGAAACTTATATTTTCAAGTTGCTTTTTGAAATAAATTTTTGCATTTACCTTTGGAACCTTTAACTTTCACTTGCTAATATTTTTTTGATGTTGATCCACAGGTACCTCGAGCATGATTGGTCTTCAAAAATTGATTTTTCTTCAATTCCTTGCATTCAAGATTTTATTATGCACTGTACACTTCTGCCTGAACTGCTAAACAAATTGTAGTTGTAGAATGAGATTAGTTGCATAACAGAATCAGCTCAGCTGCAGAACGTGAAACAGAAAGTGAAATATGGCTTATGGATCATAAATGAAATGGAAATGGCTATGTAAGTTGTTATAGATATAACCCAGAAATATATGACAATAGAAATAAACCCAAGAAATAACAAGATCTGAATATAGAAATGCTTCAATTTATTGATATCAAACCCTTAAGGTAGGGCAACACCATACATTCACTCCTTAAGGAAGGAGAACACTCCATAATCCATATGCCTGTTCATACAATAATCCTTGACATCCCTCAATGTGGAGTCTCTAGCCTCTATATAGGCCTCATACATACAATACCATGGGCTTATTACATTATTGCTAACTACTTGTGGTCCCTTACCTAATACAGGTTAACCACCTTATTTATTACTATGGCCCATTCCATTATTACATTATTCCCTTGGGCACCTCCCTTTGTACACCATATTATCCCCCCTAGGTATACTACATTCCACCCCCCTTAACATTTTTCGTCTCTGAAACATGGGAAAAACACAAATAATAAGATCTACTCAAAAGAGTAGTCCACTGGTACCATGCATGTGCATCTAGCCATCCAAGAGAAAGGTGAACTCTCGATATAGCTGGTTCCTCGCTCGCTTGAGATGGAAGTTGACCCTGTTGGCTCTTCTACATTGATGTGTAGTAGGTGGATCGTTGCTTCTCTCTATCTATCATGTGGGGGTTGTTGTCCTTGTGGCTAATTGGTTTCCATCTTGTTAGTTGTTTTCTTGTGGGGTGATGTTGGTGATAATATGTTGAAGTTTTAACCCATGGTTTCTTTTTCTTTAATTCACCCCTTACTAGAGCCTGACTGTTATCTGGTGAATGTTGTGGTGTCTGTTGTGGTGTCTTATCTTCAAATATAACTTCAACCACTGAGCCCTCATCTGATGTATCAACAACTGTAACCTTTTCTGCTTCAGCCTCTGTTTGTGTTTGATTGTCGATCATCAAAGGCTCATCATCTGATGTGTAAGTTTCATTAGAGATTTGTGCTACTTCCTCCTTAGTCTCTGTTTGTGGCTTAATGGAAATATCTTGTAATTTAATTTTCTTCTTTTTATACCAAAGCTTCAGGAATTTCTTCTGCACATTAATATTGATAGTACCCATGGATTCCATCCAAGGATATCCCAAAACAACATTCATATTATCCATAGAAAGCTTCAAATCCTTATAAACTTCAACATCCTCATCATCAACCAGTGTGTTTTCATTGTGTTTGGCTGGAATTTGCAATTTTTTTGCCAAATTAACATTGATAAAATTATGCTTGCAACTAGGATTTATAGACACAATGATCTTCTCCTTCTGAATCAATCCATGAACCTACAATAAAGAGATACCAGCAGAAAATAACCCTTTAGGTTTCTTGGTTTCCTTCTTTCTTGCAAAAATAAAATCTTTGCTAGGTTTTTTGGTTTCCTCCTTTCTAGTATGAGACCATTTGTCCAAAAGTAGTTCTTCAATTTCGTCAGCACGACATAACTTCAAAATCTCACTGTCAAGTGATTTCCACCATATAGTAGCCTCATCTTTCAAATAATACCCTATTTTGTTCTTCCAACACCCTGGGAAGTCAAACTTAAGACGTGATATAAAATTTTCAATAGAAGACCCATTATTTTTTCCTGTAAAAAACTTACTGTTATAAACCATGAAGAGGGTTTTTGAAACAAATCACTTACTTGGAAAAAATTTGAAATGGCCACAATTCAGTCAATATTGCTCAGAATCCTTATTATGACCTATTTTCAAAAATGGAACAACAATTCTGCATCTTCCCATGTGATATAAATCCTGATCCAGGCAATGGAATTTCCTATTCATGCTGCAACTGTCCTACCATCACAAAAAATTGCTGAAAAAATAGCTGATTTTAAATCAGCGATATCGCCCTCATCCGGACTCCGATTCGGCCGATTTTTTTTTTCAAACTAAGTATTTTTTCACTAACAACCTAGATCTACAATTAGATTTTGCAGATTTTGCCCCAAATCATATAGATCTGATCTGCAAACTCGCCGCCCCCAAAAATGTTTGCAACACCACTGATTTTTAAATCAGTGATATCTCCTTCATCCGGATTTTGATTCGACTGATTTTTTTTGAACTTGGGTATTTTTTCACAAGAAATCTAGATCTACAATTAGATTTCATATATATATATATATATATTTATCAAAATGTACAGATCTGATCTGCAAACTTGCTGCCCCAAAAAATTCCTGCAAAGATAACAAAAAAATATTCTCCACTTTGCCCAAGAAAGTGCTCTGATCCCATTTGTTATAGATCTAACCCAGAAATATATGATAATAGAAATAAACCCAAGAAATAACAAGATCTAAATATAGAAATTCTTCACTTTATTGATATCAAACCCTTAAGGTAGGGCAACACCATACATTCACTCCTTAAGGAAGGAGAACACTCCACAAGCCATATGCATGTTTATACAATAATCCTTGACATCCCTCAATGTGGAGTCTCTAGCCTCTATATAGGCCTCATACATATAATACCATGGGTCATTACCATGGTTCCCTCAATACCATCTATCTAATACCATGGGCTTATTACATTATTGCTAACTACTTGTGGTCCCTTACATGATACAGGTTAACCACCTTATTTATTACTATGGCCCATTCCATTATTACATTATTCCATTGGGTACCTCCCTTTGTACTCCATATTATCCCCCCTAGGCATACTACATAAGTGAAATGAAATGAGATGCAAGACAAGATGATAAATGAAATGGAGATGGAATGAATATTGAAAAAGGAAAAATTTATTGATGAAATATGACAATGGGAGGAAGTGAAACTGTAAAAATAAAATGGAGTGAGGTGAGATGAGATGATGAATTTTTCAGAATCTAAACTACAGAGTGACTGTGGCTTTTTGTCACTACTTATTACAGAAAGAAAATGGAAAATATAGGGTGTCAGAAACCTCTGATTTTCACCTTGTATTTTCTGTATAAGTATGCCAATCAATTATTGGTTTTCAACCTTATACAATTTATTATATTTTTTTCATAGGAAAAATAAAGACTAAGTTAGTGGGGAAGAAGGATTCTTCTTTACTAACTTCATTTCAGAATTGTCTTGGAAAATCTTGTTGAACTCGTCTTTTGAAATTGGTTTATGATATATCTTTAATCTATGACCATTCAACAGAAGAGGAGTTTTACTTTCATCTATTTTTCTAATCCTCACTGCTCCATTACTAAAGACTTTTTCAATCTCATATGGCCCAAGCCAATGAGTTTGAAACTTCCCTTGAAAATCTTTTATTTTTGAATCAAATAACAGTGCCCAATATCCCACTTGAAACTTCCTGTCCTTGATGTATTTGTCATGCCATTTAGTCCTCTTTGTTGGACTATATCAGTCCTTTGAACTGCATTTTTCCTGATTTCATCAAGTTCATTTAATTTCTCGAGCCTATGCTTTTGTGCCTCTGATAAATTTAGTCCCAGTTGGACTTCCATCTTGAAAGTTCTGATTTGGAATTCTATAGGGAACAGGGCTTGTTTCCCATAAACAAGTTCATAGGGTGTATGTCTTGTTGTGTTTCTCCTTGTATTCCTATAGGCCCATAAGGCTTCAGGAAGCCTTTCTACCCAATCTCTTCTATGTAGATGCACAGTCTTGGTGATGATTCTTTCAATCACTTTATTTGTATATTCCCCTTGACCATTTTCTTGTGGATGATAGGGAGTATATTTCCTATGCTTAATCTTGTATTCTTCCACAAGACCTTCCACCATGTTAGATGTGAATTAAGATCCTTGATTTGCCACAATTTCTCTTGGAACACCAAAACAAGTGAAGATGTCCTCAAAAAGAAAATTAACTACAGATTTTTCATTAGCAAAAGGTAATGCTTTGGCTTCTACCCATTTAGTGACATAATCAGTGCATACCAATATTTACTTTTTCTTCTTAGATGGAGGATTAATTGGTTCAATAAAATCTAAGGCCCACTTTTCAAAAGGTTCGATGAGTACGTGAGTTTGTAATGGCATTTCATTTGAGGGAGCAGGATTCCCTACCCTTTGGCAGTTGTCACATCTCCTGACATATTCTTTAGCATCTTTGAAGAAGGATGACCAATAATATCCTAAAGAAAGGATTTTATAGGTTGTCCTCTTGTCAGCAAAGTGACCACCACACGGCTCATCATGACATGCCTTAAGAATATCAGGCATTTCATCTTCCCTGACACACTTTCTGATCATAAGATCTGGCCCTGTTTTATACAATTCGTTAATGATCCATGAATATCTTGCACTTTTGTGAATAATTTTTCTTTTCTCTCTAGGAAAAAAATGTGAACGTAACTTTCCTATGAACAAGTAGTTAGCAACATTTGCAAACCAAGGAGTTTGAGTAGTTACTACAAAAATATATTCATCAGGAAAGTTATCTTCAACCAAAGAATCTTCTTTGATATTCTGAATTCTGGACAAGAAATCAACAACTGTGTTTTGTTTTCCAGGTCTATCTAGCACAGTAATGTTGAATTCTTGCAAAAGTAAAGCCATCTTGTAACTCTACCATTCGTAATAGGTCTATTCATCAAATATCTAATTGCAGAGTGATCTGTATGAACAAAGGTTTCATAGTCTGTTATATAGTGTCTAAACTTGTTAATTGCATGAACAAGAGTTATTCCTTTTTAGTCACAGTATAATTCAACTCAGTGGGAGTCAAATTCTTACTTGTATAATAAATGGAATAAGGAATCAAATCTTTTTGTCCCAATAAAGCTCCTAGAGCTGTATCTGAAGCATATGTGGAAATATGGAAAGGGAGTTTCCAATTTGGACCTCTTAAAATGGGTGCTTCAGAAATTTTTTCTTTCAAGGTTTTAAATGCCAGCTAGCAATCAGAATTCCAATTGAATTCACAATCTTTGGTTAGAAATTTGAAGAGTGGGGATGCTATTTTAGTGAAGTTTTCTATAAATCTTCTATAGTACCTTGTAAATCCCAAAAAAATTCTAACATCCTTTTAGCAATTTGGAATTGATAATTTAGAGATGACTTCAACTTTAGATTTATCAACTTTAATCCCATCTCCTGAAATGTGATTTCCTAAAACAATACCTTCTGTAAACATCATAAAACATTTTTCATGGCTTAGTGAAAGGTTTGTTTCCTTACATCTTTTAAGAACTTTTTCCAAATTTTCCAAAGCTTCTTCAAATGTATTTCCAGGCTGTAAAATCATCCATATATACCTCTACACAATCATGTATTAGATCAGAAAAAATTCCTAGTACTGCTCTTTGGAATGTTGCAAGTGCATTACATAACCTAAAAGGAAGTACTCAGTAGGAATAAGTTCTCCATGGACAAGTAAATGTGGTCTTATCCTGATCTTCAGGTGCAACCTGAATTTGATTATAACCACTAACACCATCCAAGAATGTGAAATACTTCTCACCTACTAATGTATCTAACACTTGATCTATAAAAGGCAAAGGAAAATTATCTTTAAGGGTTGCTTTATTCAATTCTCGGTAATCAATGCACAACCTCCATTTACCATTCTTTTTAGGCACAATTACCAAAGGAGAAACCCATTGGCTATCTGAAATTGGGTAAATGAAGTTTATTTCAGTAATTTTTGGAGCTCTTCTTTCACAATCTCTCTAAGATTTGGATTCATCATTTTCTGAGGTTGTCTGATAGGTCTACAATTGTCCTCAATATAGATGTTATGGATACAAGTCTTAGGATCAATGCCTTTCATGTCAGTTTATTCCCATGCAAATGCAGCAGAATGTTTTTGTAACGTTTTGATTAGCTCTTCTTGTTGTAGTTTCTCCAAGTTTTGTTTATGTTTAATGACCTACCTGGAAAAATTTCAATTGTAGAGCTACCAAACTCTTTTATAGAATAGAGAGACATCTGCCTAGATGACAAATATTCAACATTAGATTTTTCTTGAAATTTCTCATGGTCATATTCCGAAGATGATTCAAAATTTTCCAATGTATTCAAAATTTGACTATCTTCACTAATTTCTGAAATAGTAAAGAGAGGTTGAATATCATCTTCATCATCAATCCATTCTTTGTCATCTATTTCTGTGATTGCTTTTGTTGGAGGATCTTGGGGGTTAAGATCATAAAATCAACAGGATATTCCCAAGAATCTAAGGATACTGAAATATCTTCTAGCACACCATCTGGTTTGATTACTTATCTATATGCTATTTGCAATAAGGTAGTCATGTAAAGAAGATTAGGAAGTTTAAGCTGCTCCATAGTTTGTTTACTCATGATGTTTATTATTGCCCCTAACTCAATCAATGTATTTGGAATTTCAACTCCATTGATATGTGTTTTCACAATTGGACTTCCTGGATCCACATATTTCTGTATGGAAATTTTTCCCATCATTATGTTTGCTATTTTTCCTACGAGGTGAATTCTTTTTGTTTCTTTTGCTTTTCTCCCTGGTTTTTTTATGCTTAACTCCTTTATTGTTTTGGCTAGAATTGGAATTTCTCTAATGGCTTGTAGCAAAGGAATTTTGATACAGACATTCTTCAACTCATCTAGAAAATCATAGTTGGGCAGCAAGATCTGTTTTTCTACCCATCTATCTTGCAGTCTTTCAGGAAAAGGAGGTGTAGAAGTAGATGCTGGCTGCTCAATGATAGGAGTTGTGTTCACTGATTCTTTTTGTTTTTCTTTTTCAATGTTTTTGTTTTGGAGAGATGTTCCCTCAAAAATTTTATTGACCTTTAGAGAATCTTCCTCAAAATTGTCCTATTCTTGAATAACTACAGAAGGTTTTTCCTTTTCTAATATCCTTCCAGATCTTAGTTGAACATCATTAATATCTAGAGGAGTAATCATGTAAGTTGGAAATTGTTGTCCTTCTATCATGTAAGCATTCTAAGGGTTTTTATTATTGGGGTTTGGTAATGATTGGGCATGTAGTTAATTTGGGTTCTGCTGAAATGGTAGTAAGAGTTGAGGATTTTGGTTTTGTTGTGGAGGTTGTTGTGCAAATGGCAATGAAAGTTGAGGGTTCTGATTTTGAAGTTGTGGCTGCTGATTTTGTTGCGGAATGTGTGGGGGGGGATAATTCTGATATGATGGAGGATATTGGTAATATTGAGAAAATCTCCCATAAGGATTTTGTACTCCTTGTGCCCATGGTTGAGATTGAGATTGAGATTGAGGTTGAGGCCAAGAATTATAGTTTGGTGGGGGCTAAAGATACATTTGATTGTTAAATCCCTGATTTTGTGGCCCCTGCCAAGGTCTTCTAGCAACAAAACAAAGAGGCTCTGCAGAATTTGGGACTGTTTCCTCTTGAAAGGTAGCCTTAAGACCTGGGACTAAAGGACAACCCTTGGTCTCATAACATTCTGATCAAATCATACAAGTTCCTACAATTTTTGCATCTAAAGGGCATTCCCTTAGAGCATGTTTATTTTCTGAATTTTGAACAAAAAATGGCTAAAGCATCAGCCTCGGTTTTCTGCTTGTTTGTATTTTAAGGGTGTCTAATTGCTCACTAAGGCTCCCTAGAATGTCAGTTTTAAATTCATTAAGAATATTACCAATTTCTGCCCTACTTACAAATCCCGTTGCAGATTTGTTTACTCTAACAAGAGAAGGATCTCTTGGCCCTTTCCCTGTTTTAGATTTCCCTCTTGAGAGATGAACACACAATTCTCCTATATCATTTAATGGAAGTTGAGATATATCTCCCTTCCCCATCATGTTAAGGATATCTATCCACTCATCTCTGATGGCCTTTAATAAAAGAGCTTTCAAGGGTTCTTCATCTAAATTGTTCATCTTTGCTCTTTTCAAATTATAATTGAATCATTCAATCAAATATTCTAAGTTTTCATCCTCTCTTTGCATCATTTTGAATACTTCATCTTTATGATTGGTAGGTATGAAATAATCCAAGTACCTATCCAAAAACTTTTTTTTCATGTCATTCCATGTTCTAATGGACTAAGTGACTAACCCCATGAACCATTTCAAAGCAGCTCCTTTCAGTGTTGAAGGAAACAATTTAAGTTTTTGAGAGTCTTCAAGGTAGTCATAAGTTCTGCACAAGACTTCAAAATCAAACAGAAATGTTTCAGGATCCTCAACCTTCAACCCATAGAAGGTTGGGAGGATAGAAGGTGAGTTATTTTTCATTGTGGCATTTGTTTCCTCATCCACTATAGGGAATCCAAAAGAATTATCTAATTCCCTATTTCGTCTGCCTCCTCCATTATTTCCTCTACCTCCTCCCTCCTCCTCTGGTTCTTATATTAATGGAATATGGGAGAGAGATTCTATTTCTTCTTCCTCACCGGGTATTCCTAATTCTTCAACTACAATGTGTTCTCCTGTGGAGGTGAAAAAGGTTATTCCTGTTGTTGGAGATTCAAAATTTTTCTCCCCTAGGACTGACTTGGTAGATGAAGTAGGAGATTCTTTTGACTGGATTTATGCCCTTGGAGTTCCAAGAGTCCTATGGTTGGGAGTATGAGTTTGGGATGGAGATGTGTCTTTTCTTGTTCATGGTGGAGTAGGTAGTGTTATAGGAATAGAACTTCTGCCCTAGCTATAAATCTACCCCTAGAGTCTCTTTCTCTATGCATGTCATTTTTTTTTTGAATGTAAGAGATAAGGCTACCTAGTTACACTTCTCTGAAAATGGTGCAAAAATGTTTGGTCAATTTAGTGTCCTAAATTGCTCTACATAAATTATCAATCCGGGTATCGTAAACTGATGAAGTGTAGTGCACTGTTTGCACTAGATAACCCTTCTTACTTCGTTGCTTTTGTGTTTTATGTTGTTTTGAAGGTTTTTGGTCTTTTAATTCCTAATGATTTACAATTTAATTATCAAAAACTCAAGTCTAACTTTCATAAAGACTGTTCAAAATCTAAAAATGAAAACAGAGCTTTAAAAGAAAACATGAAAACAAAGCTAAGAAAGACTTGGAAGCAAAGCTTAAGCAAGAAATGAAAACAAAGTTTCTATTCCTGTTTTACCATTATTTCCAAATCATGAATTAAATTTGAAAGTGAAATTTGCAACCGATGTCTAATTAATTACAGAAATAAAACTAAATGAAATACTTAGTTACTCTGCCTCTCAATTTTGGGATAAAGTCTCCTTGGGATGACATTTGAGGAATTCTGTACTTCATTAATCTAAGAGAAAACAAATACAGAGATGTAGCAAAGACTCATTGAATAAATGAAATGTTCAACCACTTAGTTTAGGATGAATTATCAACTTGAATGGTTTTTCAGAAACATTTATTAACACTATGCGTCAGTAAACTAAAAATAAAATGGAAAAGACAGTAAATGGCACTGATCAGTCTAGTTGAGTATGTAAAGACTAGTAAAGCAGTGAATGAAGTAAACTAGATTACATTACTGAGTTTCATCTTCTAACTGGTGATAAAAACTAGAAAGAGATCAAGAAAATGGAAGCTACTCTAAATTGTGAACACTATTAATAAGAAAATGAAGAAAATTGCATTATAAACACTGTGAAAGAGAATGATGAATTTACAGTTAACAAGAAGAAGAAAAATAAAATGAAATGAAACCTTCTTCAGTGTAGGGGCCCTCTGCAACTGAGTAGGCTATGCTTGCTCAATCAACTCCAAGAGAACTCCTTCAGATTTTCATAAAACTGCGATCTTCATATTAAAAATAGGGATGCAAAATGCTAAGGAATTACAGAGTTTAGAACTTCGATTCTCCAATAAAACTATCACTATTACCACTAACTTCTTTGGTCATTTACACAGGTATTTATAAGAAAAACCATACAACTGTTTGTGGAGAAAAACATGCTACAGCTAAACACGTAGAAGACAGATATGCAAAATTTCTTCCTCGGCTACTGGAGACATAAATCCAAGACATGGTGGCTATTGGATTTGGTTGTACAGGTGGCTGTTGGATTCCATAGGTACGGATAGTTGTTCTAGATAACACTCCCCATCACTGTAAAACGTGTTAATTAACCACGAAACAGAGTCCTGTTACCTTCGGTCACTGCGTTTGACTTATCCATTGACCGTAGTCTTATGCCATCTTCTTTGTCAACATGGGCTAAGTGAATAGGACAGGGTGCATGTCACGATGATTTCCAAACTACCCATGTACCTAGTTTCTCCTTTTGACACCCGGAACCTGTTAGAGTATGAAGGTAGCTGTGGAACAGTCGATTCGCTACAGAATAGGCTGTGTTTCGTAGCTAATAAACAAAAATTTATTCAAATAGCAAAACATAAAAGCATAACATGTAAATCACTAGATGTCCTCCTTAAGACAGTATATACCGGTCATTGGTGATGATAATGCATCTTTCTCATGGAAAAAACAAAGAAAAGAAATGAGAAGAGTTGCTAGGGAAAGAGTAATTTTGAGGCTTAACAACAAGCACATGTTCGGATGCACCACCCACCTACGTGGATATACGCTTGCACAAAGGCTATTCAAGTGGAATGTGATTTAGCTGCCCAGTCTCCTCATCCAAATTTCATAGCCAGGAGATGCCTCACCCAGGCTCAAGGCCCTGCCCAAACACTTAAGGTTCAGAAGGTGTCTCTAGCAAAAATGGCTGAAAGAAGAAAATAAGGATTGTGCTACTACTGTGATGACAAATACTCGCCGAGGCATAAATGTAAGGAACCAAAATTATTTCAAATTGATGTTACTAATCACAGCTCATCTAAGGAAGCCCCACCCATTAGGGAACCAAAGGATGAAGTTGAGGATACCTAGCAATACAATGAGCTCACATCTACGCTAGAGGAACTAGTTATCTCGCTACATGCTTTGGTGGGCATTTTTGCGCCCCAAAATCTCAAAATCAGAGGCTTTATTAAACATCGCCCTGTAGTAGTATTGATTGATAGTGGCAGCACTCATAACTTTATCCATCAACGAGTCGCCGAAGCTGTTCATTGTTTTGTAAGGACGGTCTCTAATTTCCAGGTCCTGATTGTGGATGGGGAGACAATGAAATGTGAAGGCCACTGTGAAAATATTAAACTTCAGATGGGAGACTACCACCTAAAGACCCACTTGTTTATGATTAACATGGGTGGTTATGACATTGTCTTGGGTGTCGAATGGCTTTGCACACTAGGCCCAATCACAATGGATTTCTAGGAGTTATATATGATCTTTAAGCAGAATGACCACATGCATACCCTTCGTGGACTCTAGGTAGTTGCTCCTTCTATCATCAGCTCACATCGAATGGAAAAGTTGTTGAAAAAGGGCCATCATGGAGTTATCACGCGGTTTAATGCCATCTAGGCCATAGAACCCACTACTCTTCATATTCATTTAGAGATGCAACAAGTCTTAAACTGCCACCAACCAATATTTGACAAAACTAAAGAGCTTCCGCCCTCTAGAGGGGAACATGATCATAGAACCACTTTGGTCCCAAGGGCCCAACCACCTAATGTGCACCCATATTGATATCATTTCATCCAAAAGAATGAAATTGAAAAAATCATAAAGGAACTCCTTGAAGTAGGTGTTATTCATCCTAGCATCAACCCTTATTCATCACCAGTGGTCGTGGTGCTCAAGAAAGATGGGGAATGGCACAAGCATCTTGACTTTCGGGCCCTCAGAAAGCTCACTATCAAAGACAAATTCCCTATCCTGGTTGTTAATGATCTGCTTGATGAAATACATGGTGCTCAATTCTTTACCAAGCTAGATCTTCGCTCTGGCTATCACCAAATCCGCATGAAGGAAGTAGACATTCCCAAGATTGCTTTCCACACTCATGAAGGCCATTATGAATTCTTGGTCATGCCATTTGGTCTCTGTAATGCTCCATCCACTTTTCAAACCCTCATGAATCACTTGTTGAAACCATATCTTCGAAAATTTGTCCTTGTGTTCTTTGATGACATTCTCATCTATAACCTAACCTGGGAAAAACATCTCCATCATGTAGACCTGATCTTGCAACTACTCTGGAATCACAAATTATTTGTCAAATTGTCCAAGTGCTCTTTTGGTGTGGAAGAAGTTGAGTATTTGGGACACATTGTGGGTCATGAAGGTGTCATCCCAAAAGGATACACGAAATGCAATATTTGCCCCAACCAGAAACCTTGAAGAGTCTGAGGGTATTCTTGGGTCTCACTGGCTACTATCGCAAATTTTTCTGCAATTATGGTTGCATTGCTAGACCCCTCACTAACCTTCTCAAGAAAAATTCATTCCTTTGGATTGATGCAACATAACAGGCATTTGTGGCTCTCAAATAGGCCACGTGTTCCACTCCAATATTGGCACTACATGACTTCACCAAATCTTTTTTAGTTGAATGTGATGCTTCAGGTACTAGTATTGGTGCTGCATTAATGCAGGAAGGTCGACCCTTGGCTTTCCTAGCCAACAACTAAGTGGGAAACATCTGGGACAATCTACCTATGAGAAAGAGATGATGGCCATCTTACATACAGTAGATACCTAGCGACCATACTTATTGGGACGATGTTTCCAAATTCGCAGAAACCATCAAAGCCTCAAATATTTTTGGAGCAACGTCTATCATCGCCACAACAAAATAAATGGCTAGCCAAAATGTTGGGATATGATTATGAGATAATTTACAAGAAAGGGTGTGACAATGTAATAGCAGACGCTTTATCAGACCAATTTGAGGATGAAAGCACCCTGCTATCAATCTCTCCTCCCATACCAGATTGGATTGAAGAAGCCTGCAAGGAATGGTTTTCACACCCCTCTCTCTCCCAACTCATTAATAACTTGAGAGCAGATCCTAATTTCTCTATTGGCTACTCTTGGAAGGATGAGCTTCTTCGCTACAAGGATCGAGTAGTGATATCACTGACATTCACCCTCAAAACTTGCATTTCGGTAGAGTTGCACTCATCTCCCACTACTGGGCATGTAGGATTTCAGAAGACTTATGCTCGAACTCATCGTTCTTTCTTTTGGATGGGCATGAAGAATGAAGTTTTTACCTTTTTAGCTGAATGTGATGTGTGTCAATGCCACAAAGGAGAAACAATCAAGTCACCAGGAACCTTACAACCATTGCCAATCCGTGCCTCTGTTTGGATGGATGTTTCTATGGATTTCATTACTGGTCTACCAAAGTCGAGAAACAAATCAGTCATCATGGTGTTTGTGGACAGACTTTCTAAATATGCTCATTTTTGTGCTCTACCCCACCCATTTAGCCCCATTTTGGTGGCTCAAGATTTCATGGACTAGATCTTCAAATTGCATGGCAAGGAAACTTCCATTGTGTTTGATCTTGAACCGACTTGCACCAGCAAATTTTGGCAAGAATTTTTCAAGCTACAAGGCACCCAACTCCAACTAAGTACTGCCTATCATGCCCAAACTAATGGTCAAACTGAAGTAGTCAACAAATGTTTAGAGACATAACTAAGGTGCTTCACTTCAGAAAAACAACTTCAATGGGTACAATGGCTACCTTTAGCTGAATGGTGGTATAATATTAACTATCATGAAGCCACCAATATGACTCCATATGAAGCATTGTATGGTCAACTCCCACCTTCACTTATTTCTTATATCCCTGGATGCTCTAAGGTGCAAGCAGTTGATCAACTCCTACAGAACTATTCCGCCATGATAGCTTGTCTCAAAAAGAATCTCCATCAAGATCATAATCGAATGAAGCAACAGGCAGACAAACATCGTTCAGAGCGCATATTTCAAGACGGGGATTAGGTATTCCTGCAACTACAACCATATAAGCAAACATTTCTCAAAGAGAAGGGATGCCAGAAATTAGCTCCCAAATTCTATGGGCTTGTTGAAGCCTTGAAAATCATTGCTTACAACATGGGGGAAAACCACTCGTTCTGGACCTTGGTTGGCAGTTCCTTTTCCGTTTGGTGTAGTGGCTCCGACTGGGGATACTGGGACCAGTTTCCCAATTTAATTTATGATAGTGTTGATGGGGTGATATGTGATATTTTGGAGTAATGTTTAAGCTAGAAGTAATCTAATCTAAACTAATAATCACATGTATATATCCTAATTTAAACACTATCTATCTATGACTATACTGGGGAATAAATTTGAAGTATCTGATCTACAATAATGTCTTAAAAAAATTGGTAATAAAGATCATTCAATTGCAATAAGAAATGAATTTTTTTTAACAATAATTGTTTTGGATAAATAGTTAGCCAAAATGATTGTGAAATATATATCGAATAAGAAATTATTCATGTATTCAGCATAAAATTTAGGCCATCACCATAAAAAAATTCAATAATGATAACCAAGATTCAAAATTTCATACATAAACAACTTGAAGAGAAGTTATTGCTTAATACATAAGTAAAACAAAATTACGAGATAAAAGTACCATTTGTAATAAGTCCTGCTGATGTGATTCAACAATATTGATCTACTTCCAGTCAACCCAACACCATCCAAGAGTACAAAAGTGCAATTTCAGTAGAAGATGCCAGATAAGATGAAAATAAATCTTGTTCCATTCATTTCACCAGAACTTCGTCAAAGGGATAGAAGTGCATGTTTTGAAGATTGTTTCTAATAAAATTTTTGGACCCCTCTCTAAATGCATGAGAGGGGTTTAAATACTAAACTATAAAACTAAAAATAGATTATTACAAAAATAGTTGAGGAGGTTTAAACAACCTTCCTCAAATTATGAAAAATAAAACAAAAATAGAAATGAACATGGTGACAAACTCCTTTGCATTTGATCTTTGAGATCAAAATTGTTCGTCATGAGCTTAAGTTGTGACGCCGGTCGATTTCAAATTTCAGCTGCCCAGTGAACATGACGTCGGTTAGTGTTGGCACCATTTTCTCCATGGAAGTGGTTAGGCATCACAGGGTCATCCACTGGCTATGAGGTTTCACTAAATATCACCAGTATGCTTCCCAGTTTAACCTGGTCATTTGCCTAACTGCTTCTCCTTTTTCCTCTGTTGCTTGCCTCCACTGTTGTTCTAGTTGTTTGACATTTCAAAGAAAACCTAGAATGGACTCTACCACCAGGTTGGCACTATGTAAATTTTCATTGATGTTCTCGATAACACTATTTTTTGCTCCTGCTACGTCTATTGTTGACTTTTCTGCATGTCCATGCCAAGAATACCAGTCTGCAAATAAAATTTCATTGTGTGATTCCTCCAGTTTAGGCAAGTCGACATTTCTCCCATCTTCTAAATTATTCCAGGTAATGAAGTCAAAAACTCTTTTCAATATTTCATGATATTCAAGTCTCATCTCAATGACTTGACTCGTCAATTTGTCACTTGTCACGCAATAGGAATTCCATTGCAAGATCTTCTGGCATAATAGTTCCTTTTGTTGCATCAGCTGGGAGTTAAGGCTAAGCACTTCAGTAATAAACTGATCAATTTTTGGATCATCTTTATGTAGATCCATTATTCCTTGTATCTACGCTTCCTTTTCTACTAAGATAGCTTTATGTTTTCTTTGCATCTGCTCGAATTCTTATTGGAGCTTAGCTAACTGTGATTATGCTTGCTAGTTAGATTTTTCTTGTTGTAACTGTTGTTTTAACAACAAAATTTTATTTTCCCTTTCCTTGAGAAACATTTTCACCTCTGTTGGTTTATCAACAGTCGTTGTAGCATAGGCTCCTGCAAACAGTGATAGTTTAGTAAGGTTTTCGGATGGGTCGATGGGCAAGTCTTTCGAGACAATATCCATCAAGTCATTATCGAGAGTAGTAGTAGTTGTAGCATCCAACTTTCCCTTCTTCCTTTGTATTTTAACAATGGCTTTATGGGCAGGGATATATAATACATCTAAAGGAGGAATCCCCTTAATCCTCAAAAAAAATTCAGAGGTAGGAGTGACAAGTATGTGCTCTACCTCTTGAGTATTTATAATTTTCTCTACTGCGATTTCTTGAGTTGTTCTATGTTGTGGAGTTTGTAGCTATGGAGTTTGTTCCTCTGTATGGAGCTTTCTATTAAAGTGCTCCCATTCTCCATCTTAATCAATCACTAGGGGTTTTATTGGATGGGTGGAGGTGGAATGAATTTCAGCCTGGTTTTTAGCTGAAGTTTGCTCAGCTGTCTTTTTTGTAAACTGGGTTGTATCTTTTTCTGACTCCTTACTTTTGTTTCTCCCATTTTGTGATTGTTGTTCTGAGTGCTTTGACTCCCTGGTAGACTTTTCTTGGTATTCCGCTTCAAAATCAACTTTAGAATTTTCTTTAGAACTCCCTTCCAGACTTATTCTGGGAGTTGGCTCCTTATTGGTTCAATCCACAATTGGTCCAATGGGATCTTTAATAGTCTCCTTTCTCTGTATTCATGAAAGTCCTTGAGCTCTTTTGGGTCAAAAAGTAGTGATGTCGTGTGCTTCACATCTGTGAATGTCTCTTTCTGTAAAAAGATGTCATCAAATGCATCTTTCTCATCACTGCATACCTTCACTTTTACCATGGTAGTAAAGTCTTTGGAAGTGCCAAATGGGCCATACTATCTTCTTGGGAATTTAGGTAATTGTATAGATAACATGATATCTACTTATTTAAATGCATGCCCCACATCGTGTAGTGCAAATGCTCCACACTGCAAAGGTAATGTAGGCCAAATGGCCTTTTTTGCTTCCTTTAATGCTTTGCTCAGCCTACCGTCACTAGCTCTATCATAGGCTATCTCTCTAGCCATCAATTTGTCTGGAACATAGTATGGGAGGACATGTGGCGAGGTAATGCTGCCAAATACCCTGATATATGTGAATGTTTCCTCTCCAAACCATCTAGCCACTGGGAGGATATCTACCTTGGCTTCCTTGGAAAACCTAGGAGCATCTCGGTTGTAAATCTGTTTATGGATAGGCAGCATAACTCCATGACAAATTTTGTAAAAATGTGGGTGAAACTGAGATTCCCACATGTATTTATGGTATATATGAATGGGAAGTGGATCTTTGACAGTCCACTTCCATCCCATGACAAGAAATTTTGAACCAAAATAGATTGCATCCATCACATATGCACTCATAAAAAATGGAGGGTAAACCCTCGAAGGGACACTTCTTTTCCTCCTATACTCCATTATCGTTCTTGCTAAATTATCAGACAAAATTTGGGCCCAATTCATTATAGTTGCGTTTACAGTTGCATCTATCAATGGCAGCCATTCTGGGGAAAATTTAGTGCTAACAATGTAAACTTTGAAATGGGAACCCATACTATTACCTGTTTCATAAAGATAGCAAACAAGTGACCCGATTTTGGAGTGGTTATAGTTATAATAATTGCAACATAACAAGATCAAATCTTTTCTCGTTTACGTTGGGCGATTCCTGGAATTGCCCAGCTGCCAATATAATTTAAATTTAGGAATTTTATTTTGAATCTAATTAATCTAAATTCCGGTAAAGTATCATTTATTCTAGTGTCACCCATTATGATTTTCAACCATAGAACAACAAACTTTATTTATTAATTCAAAAAAATGTTATTTTCCAACCAGAATCAACTAATCTAAATCCCTAATGTTTTAGGTTAAATCAAAACCCTTAATGTCCAAACTATTATCATTATATTTTAAGTGATACCAAAGTTGTTAATCCACTTTATTAATTTCTCACTTAAAAATCCAAGAGTTAAAATGATAAATTAGTAACTTGAGTAACATTAAGAGGGAATCAAATAACATGATACTTTTTTAACATTAATAGGGAATCAAATAAATCTACATGCATCATTTTGGAGTGGTTACAGTTATAATAATTGCAACATAACAAGATCAAAGCTTTTCTTATTTACGTTGGGTGATTCCTGGAATCCCCTGGCTACGAATATATTTTAAATTGAGGAATTTTAATTTGAATCTAATTCCTCTAAATTCTGGCAAAGTATCATTTATTCTAGTATCACCCATTATGATTTTCAACCATAGATCAACAAACTTTATTTATCAATACTTATTTATTAATTCAAAAAAATATTACTTTCCAACTAGAATCAACTAATCTCAATCCCTAATGTTTTAGGTTAAATCAAAACCCTTAATGTACAAACTATTATCATTATATTTTAAGTGATATCAAAGTTGTTAATCCACTTTATTAATTCCTCATTTAAAAATACAAGAGTTAAAATGATAAAATAGTAACTTCAGTAACATTAACAGGGAATCAAATAACATGATACTTTTTTAACATTAATAGGGAATCAAATAAATCTACATGCATAATTTTGGAGTGGTTACAGTTATAATAATTGCAACATAACAAGATCAAAGCTTTTCTCATTTACATTGGGTGATTCCAAGAATCTGGCTGCCAATATATTTTAAATTTAGGAATTTTAATTTGAATCTAATTCCTTTAAATTCAAGCAAAGTATCATTTATTCTAGTGTCACCCATTATGATTTTCAATCATAAAACAACAAAATTAATTTATTAATACTTATTTATTAATTCAAAAAAATATTATTTTAAAACTACAATCAACTAATCTCAATCCCTAATGTTTTAGGTTAAATCAAAACCCTTAATGTCCAAACTATTATCATTATATTTTAAGTGATACCAAAGTTGTTAATCCACTTTATTAATTCCTCATTTAAAAATCCAAGAGTTAAAATGATAAAATAGTAACTTCAGTAACATTAATAGGAATTAAATAACATGATACTTTTTTAATATTAATAGGGAATCAAATAAATCTACATGCATAATTTTGGAGTGGTTACAGTTATAATAATTGCAACATAACAAGATCAAAGC
The DNA here is from genome assembly GCA_031772625.1 of Pinus tabuliformis. Classification (NCBI taxonomy): domain Eukaryota; kingdom Viridiplantae; phylum Streptophyta; class Pinopsida; order Pinales; family Pinaceae; genus Pinus; species Pinus tabuliformis. Next base: position 485,902,550 of record CM062809.1, on the reverse strand, counting down.
TTTTCTCGTTTACGTTGGGCGATTCCCGGAATTGCCCAGCTGCCAATATATTTTAAATTTAGGAATTTTAATTTGAATCTAATTCCTCTAAATTCCGGCAAAGTATCATTTATTCTAGTGTCACCCATTATGATTTTCAACCATAGAACAACAAACTTTATTTATTAATACTTATTTATTAATTGAAAAAAATATTATTTTCCAACCAGAATTAACTAATCTCAATCCCTAATTAAACCACTAGTAATAATAAACGAGACACAAAAATCGACAGTTTTTATTACAACACTGGTGTTACAATATCACTCAAGCTGCATAATTTTCCAACAAAATAAATCCAAGAATTTGTTTTTAGAAAAAAAATTGATTTTTTGAAAAAAAAAAATCATTTAAAAAAATTATTATTAAATATTTGTAAATGATGCAAATTTAAAATGAATGCTTATCAATAATAATTATTATTAGCTTGGAATTTAATTATTTTGTATTATAAAACAAATTTGTAAGAGTTGTTGAAAGAAAGTTTTCAAATAAAAGCAGGCAGACACTCACAAATTTGATTGGATTAAAACGTAAAATGACATGCATAAAAAAAATGCGAAAAAAAATCATCAAATTTTCATTAAAATTTGATAAGGAGAGAGAATGAAATTCCAGGCCTACATCGGCATACGTGGGAACTTTCCGCACACATTTTAAGATATGAATCACATCCACTCTCCTAGTTTAATCCTTTATGAATTTCAAAGTTGTGAATTACATACAACAATAGGTCCACGTGCATATAACTAGAGAAAATTGTTTTAGAGGTTTCTATTAATAGAGATCATATAAATGATTGAGCATAAGATATTGCTGAGATCATTTTCGTGGTAACACATTTGAACTTTATGCACAGACATTTCATTTTATTTTTATTTATTTTTATTTGTGTGGGTTTCTAACAAGTCTGTTTTCACAATATTCAAGTTTGTTTTCCACGGATTTTCAAATGCGGAACACATGTTCTCCTTTATAAATCACCCAATATCTTGTCTGTCATATTTAATTTGAAATAAAAATAATTCAATGAACAAAGTATTCAATCATATGGAAGGACAAAGTTCTTTTAGATCATTGTATCAAGAAGGAAAATAAATCCTAACACACCTCCGTCCTTTATGACGCAATATCTTGCGTGTGAAAAACATTTAAAAAAAAATAAAAATAAATATTATTTGTTTGAAAAAATTAAATGTATTTTTTTAATAAAATATTAGTTTTTTTAATATCAATTTTTATTTTAAAATAAAATAATTGCAACATAACAAAGTCAAATCTTTTCTCCCAAAAGCTAGCAAGTTTAGGTTGGGTGATTCTCGGAATCGCCCAATGCCAATATATTTTAAATTTAGGAATTTAGAGGGATTAGATTCAAATTAAAATTCCTAAATTTAAAATATTATGAATAAATACCAGTGTAAATACTCGCCTGGGATAGGGTAGCTAGGAGTAGGTGCATCGGATTTGTCATAATCTGAAAACACGGAGTTAGTATTATCATTTTTTAATCTAAATCAAAGAAGACTCCAAGTCTTTTAGAATAACAAAGCAACTAGACTGAGATTCGAACCAGCTTTTAGATAGTTAGAACTTCTATATCATGTAATTGATAAGAGATTACTCAGTCAAACTATGTTCCTTAAATTTATTTTCTCCCTAAAAACATTTCAAATTTATTATGAAGGTATAGATAGCACGATAACAAATCCATATTGATGTTGTGGTTAGAACTAAAATTATTGTAAGTTATATCTGTCAGAACTCAAATTATTGTATATGATATCTATCAAATATATTGGAATCTATTGTGAGCATTATTTTGAGAAATCGTCCAAGAACAACTTGGATGATTCTAATGAAAACAATCTGGATGACTCTGGTGATTACTCGATTAGTGAAGAACAACTTGGATGATTCTAATGAAAATAATCTGGATAACTCTGGTGATTACTCTAATGATGAATGAATAGACGAAAAGTAATTTATCTCTTAAATGACTTAGCTGTAAATATCATAAACATAACAAAGCTAAACCTTCAGCCTTCCTCTTCCTTTTTCGTATCTAGACATATTTTGTTTATTGCAAAAGATGTTTATTAAATGTTCTGACAATGGAAAACCTTTAGATACTGAGATATTAAATGGCTTTAGATACTCAGATCCTAGTACAATGATTAAATGGTTGTTTTGATGAAGTTTTGTTATTCTAATAAAAAAATTATCGAAAAAACTTTAAATATAGAGATCCTAGTACAATGATTAAACAACAATCTCGATGAATAATTAAATATGGAGATCCTAGTACAATGATTAAACGACAATTTCCATGAAAGTTTATTATCTATGCATAGAAATATCTCAATTACACATGCATGAAATTAAAAAAAAATGGAATGAAAGATTCGAATGTAAGTATTTTATATAATTTTAAAGTATAACATATTCAAATAAAAATAAATATATAATAATTTGAATTTAAATATATAAATTAAGATAAATTTATAATAAAATTTATATAGTAGTTAGTAGGTGTCATTTAATTTAAATATATTTTAATTAAATTAAAGAAATAATAAAGAAGCAAAAATTAAGAAATATAACTAATTAATACTGTGTTTATATTAAGATATCTACACTTTAATATATATATTTAGGCGCTTTATATTTTATTAATATATATAATTTTTTATAATTAAATTTATTAAAATATGTTAGACTGGTTAAAGAGTGAATATATATATAGGGGTATGACGTATTAATATAAACTAAAACATTCAATTTAAAAAAACATACACATAATGTTAATATTTTTAAGTATTTTTAATGAAATATGTTATGAGCGTTATATAATAAAATAATAATAATAATTTTAATTTTTTAATTTGAATCAAAATTATATTTATATTTTTATAGGGTAGTGTGAGTCTTTTTTTTTGTTTTTAAAATAAAAATTATTTTTTTTAACAATCTTAAAAAAAATTTAAATCGAAATTTTAAATTTTAAATTTTAAATTCGGTTTTACTGGCATTTTTTAAAAATGTTGAAAATTGACCCTAAAAAAAAAGCCATCATTCCAGTATCAACACTTTTCATTTTCATGGTGTTTTTTGCACAATTTTTCCACAAAAAAATCGTTTTCACTGCCATTTTTAAAACATGTTCAAAATTGACCCTAAAAGAAAAAATCATCGTTCTAGTATACACACTTTTCGTTTTTAGCACTTTTTTTCATGTTTTTTTCGGGGTTTTTGGGCTAGAGTTCCCGTTTTGAGTTTATAGTTCCCGTTTCAAAGTTTACATTTTTTGCTATCGGGCTTGGCAAATATCCTACATAGCATGGCTGCTGCAAAACTATGAGGGGGAGAAATAGACAAAGTAGAGCACATACTATTTTTGTCCTTTTTGATTTTTCCCTCATTATTTGACCAGGATCGGGTGCAATCTGTTGGGTCCTCGTTGTCTTTGGCAAACATCTCAATGAATTGTTTGTTGTAGATGACTTGTGGCTTTAGTAGGTGGTACATAAGCCATAGGTTGTCTAGCGAAAAAGATCCCATAACCTCTTGGCTTCTGGTCTTGAATTCTCTATCTGAGATATTGACCTCATCAATAACCCATTTAATCATATCTATATAAGGGATTATCTTTGGGCGCACAACTATGCGATGCAGGAATGAACATGTCGTCTAAGAAATGGAGGCATTTGAGGAATCACGACCATCAAATGTGATTTTTATTTCCAAAAGTCTTGATTCCTCTTCTTCTAATATATTATGCATGGTTTCCCATGTAGAGGTTCCTCCATCTCAATTGCATGTAGTATCCGAAAATAGAGGAGTCATTTCTGATTTCTCAGACGTGACTGCCTTTCCTTTCTTGACCATCCCTCCCAAAGATTTTACTATGGATTGTTCCTAACAGTGGAGAAAAATAGCAGCTATCAGATATACAGAGATAATAATGAACGTGAAATGGAATAATACAGACAACTTGTAAAGGTGATAAAAAGGAGTTTTGTTCGAACGCAAGTAAGAAGATATCATATCAAGTTGAATGGCTTTTCACACATAAATGCCATTAACCTTCACTAAATTCCCACTAATGTTTCATTATCTCTTACATTTAATGCTCATAAATGTCGGCATCGTAAGTCGGGAAGAAAGCTTCTAGGGTGGCGAGCCCTTGAGTTGCAATAATGCCAATTTTGTGATTTGCGAAGGAATATCGCAAACCACATTATCGCATTATGCCTTTTTTCTTTTCTTATCGTCTCTTATGTTTCTGCGAGATGTGAGATGTGAGCTGCTCATTATTATTTCTAAGACATAACTCATTTGTTAGGTTTTCTATGTAAAGACCTTTATACTAAGCGGTGGACCTAAACATTTGTTTGTAATGTATCTCGGGAGTGGGTCTGGGTCTTGATTGCATTTCACAATTTCAACCGATGGTAAGTTTGCGGTGCTCTTTTAAATGCTCGAAATGCGATGCGGTAAGGGAAATGATGCGATCGCAATTTCACATTTCACTTGTTTTTGAGGTAACTTATTAAGGCGTGCCTTCTATGAATAGCGATATGTGATGCGAGACTTAGTTTTGATGAGAAATACCTAAGGACCTAGTTTATATAAGAAACTTAGTAGTTTCAAAGTGTTTTAGCACGAAGTCCTTCTTTGATTTCTTTTTGCTAGATTTGGTGGGTTAGCAAGGCTTTCAATCATGCTTAATTGTGTGATATGCAAGAAAGGCAAGCATTTACTAGTTCTTTTGAAAAGGGGTTTGATTGATATCTTGTTTTATTCAAAAATTAATAAAGAAAATGCCTAAATGCTAAACTTATTTTTGGAAAGATTTTTTAAAGGGTCCCCATTTATTAATGTAATATTGACTATTATTATTAACAAATGGGGGGTTGTTGAATAGCACAACAATTGGCGATTCACTTGGAAGAACCAGTTATCTCTGATAGTTTTTTGAAATTTCTAAAATTTCCAAAATAAAATGATTTAGAAAATAATATTTACATGAAATATAAGATAAGTCATACTGCTCTTTGAATATTTAAATAATATCTACTTAATTATCATCCTTTTGATTATCCTCAGCTCATAATAAAGTTACTTTGTCTACATCATTCATTACTTGGTTTTAAAGATAAAAACAAGGAGGCTCTTCTCAGATCAGTTTTTGGTATACTCAGTTGTCATAGGTAGAACATTTGCTGCCAGCAAGTGTTCATAGCCTTGACATGGTTACCTTTTAACCAATAATGATTCAGTATCCCACCAAGGTCATAATACAAATTTTTAAAGATAAGCTCAAAGTGTACACTTATTTCTTTTATTTTCTGAAATAATTCTTTTTTCTTCAAAATTTCATTTTTTATCGCTTAAAGGACAATGTCTTGGTTTGGTGGCCAAAATTGACAATGCCATTCACTTGATTATAACTTTAACTGAACAAGCTGGCTCTTGATGAGACCCCTTGTCTTTTGATACAATCTCAAGCCATTACCATGTTTTGATATGCAATATTGGTAATGTTAGCTAGTTACAATCTTATGATCATGGTAAGCCATCTCTTGATGAGCCCTCGTATCCTTTAAGTTTTAAGTGTATTTTAGAATTACACTCTAAAAAAATGTAAACTGAATTGATGGGGAGAATCATTGGCTCGCTAAGAGCATCTGGATGAAAATTATAGAGTTTTAAAGATGCTTTTCTGTAGAGAGACTCTATTTTGTTATTGATATTTTTCTTGACTAATGTAGAGGCAAGGTTCCTTTCTAAAGTTAAGTTTTATCAAAGATCAAATAATTTTGGTAGGGAACAAGCAATTTGAGAGTAACATGACTTAATTCTATATTTTATGTGTGAATTTTATTTTCATAATAATCTTTACTTATACAAGCGAAAAGTAAAATAAAAATAAAAAGAGACTATCATTTGTAAAGCCAAAAGTAAATGTTTTTCAACCTGTATTATTCTTTCTAAAAAAAATAAAATAAAGGAAATAATATATAGCAAATAGAAGAGATCATCTTCTATGGAAAATATTTCTTTAAGATCTTCCCTTTAATAGGTAGAGATTCTCTCTTGCTTGATAAATCCTGCAGTAAAAAGGTTGATGGGCCTATTTGTTTGATGATCTAAAACAAGCCAAGCCACATTTGTTGGAACTTGGTATGCTTACCTTTTTCCTCGTGGGATTTATCCCATTTCAATACTAGGTCTCCGAGTTGAAATGATTTTGAACTTATAGCATGTGAATCAAAGGAAGCTTTGACTAACTGTTGATTATGTGCATGTGAGATTCTAGCTTTTTCCCTTTCATCTTCGAGCTTAAGGATTTGTAACTGTTTAACTTGCATAGAAGAGGAGGGAGTTTCTTTAATGAACTAAAATAAGGCTAAAGAGGCAATAGCTACATTTTTAGGTAAGAAATCTTCTTTCCCATAGACCAAATTAAAAGGAGAAGTGCTAATGAAGGCTTTCTGAGTTATTCGATCTACCAATAGAGAAAATATCAAAGACTTATGCCAGTTCTTCTGACTTTGGTCAACAATTTGTTTAGTAATCCTTATGAGATTTTTGTTTGTAGATTCAGCTAACCCATTTCCCTATGGATAATAGTTAGCAGAGTACTTGAGCTTGAAACCTCTTTTAAGAGAAAATTCTATCATAACATTGCCTGAAAAATAAGATGCATTATCAAACATCATGGCAGATGGTAGACCAAATCTGGTTATGATAAATTGATTGATGAATTCAATGATTTTTTCAAAATTGGCTACCTTGAGTGGAATTGCGTCCACCCATTTTGTGAAGTAATCAGTTGCTGTAAGAATATATCTATGCTGCTTAGAAGAATGAGGAACGATCTCACTTATTATGTCTAATCCCCATTGCTCAAAAGGTTGTTCAATATTGACTGAATGTAATGGTAATGCAGGTCTTGTTTTTCTCCCAGCAGTTGTCTGACAAACTTTACATCTCCTTACATAACTGTGTGCATCCTTAAATAATGTTGGCCAGTAATAGCCAACATACAAGATTTTATGCGCAGTGGTATCTCCTCTGAAATGTCCACTAGCTGGTCCATTGTGTAGTTCTTGCAACACCTTTTTTGCCTCATATTTTTCAAGACATCTAAGTAAAACAGAATCATAATTTATTCTAAACAGCACATCATTGACGATTTGATATTGTCTAGCTTTTAGCCTCAAGGCCCTTCTCTTCTTGTAATTTAATTGCGTTGGGGCATATCCATTTTTTAAGTAAAATATGATATCAACATATCTTGACTCAGTGTCGTTAAGGCTTACCTCATAGACTTGTACATCATCACCTGAGTCTTGTAGTGCTGATAGATTAGATGCTCCTGCTAACATCCTGCAAAAACCTTGACCTTTTATAATTTTTGTTGGTCTGATTTCAATGTCATATTCTTGCAGAGTTGTTACCCAATTTGCTCTCTTCTCACCTACATCCCTTTGTATTAACAGATTTCTCACTACTGAGAATGGCACTATTACTTTGGTGTGGGTTTTGAGGAGAAAAGGTTTGAAGTGTTTTATTGATTTGAAAATAACAAAATCTTGCTTTTCAACATCTAAGTAATTCAATTCAGCCCCCTACAAATTGGAGCTAAAGAAAGAGATTGGGGCTTCAAATTTTTATTCATTGACTTGTGTCAATATGGCTACATATGATTTCTCAGAAGCGAAAGTGTATAAAATGAAATGAATTGAAAAATTCGGAGTTGCTAAAGATGGAGCATTTATGATTGCTTGTTTAATCAAGTTAAAAGCTTCATGTTCTGAGTGTCCCCATTTAAACAGAGAATTTTTCTTTATCATAGATTGAAGAGGTAAAACGATTCATGAGAAGTTAGGGACAAATCTTTTAAAAAAATTTATCTGACCTAGGAAAGATTGCATTGATTTTTTGTTATGAGGTAAAGATATTTCATAAATTTCTCTTATTCAATCACGGTCTATGTGAATCCCTGCTTTGCACACAATGAATCCAAGGAGCTTTCCTTCACTTAACATGAAGAAATATTTCTTAGGGTTAAGAGAAATTCCATACTTTTAGCAATGCTCAAAGATTTGTTTTAAATCTCTTAGATGATTACTGCGCTTTCTGGAATATACAATTATATCATCTAAGTAGATCACTATTGATTTGTTTACTAAACCTTTTAAGGCTATGTCCATGGCTCTCTGGAAGGTAGCACCAGCATTAATCAGTCCAAATGGCATATTTTGATAAGCATAAGTGCCCCATTTTGTCCTGAATGTAGTTTTTACTTGTTCATCTGGATGTACTAGGATCCGATTATAACTTGAGAATTCATCCAGGAAAGACATTAGTTCTAAGCCTGCAACTGATTGCAATATCTATTCCATAGGAGGTAATGGGAAATTGTCCTTTTGACAAGCTTTTTTGAGGTTGCGGAAGTCTATACATATCTGAATATCGTCGTTCTTCTTTCTGACTGGGACAATATTGGAGACCCACCGGGAATGTCTGACAGGGAAAATAATCTTGGCTTTCAGTAGTTTATTCAATTCATATTTAATCTGATTTTCTAAATTAGCATGCATTTTCCTTAATTTCTTCTGAACAGGTTTTCCATCAGATGTCATGGGAATAGTATGTTGAATAATAGAAGTGTCATACGTTTTAAGATCTTCATAGTTCCATGCGAAGACATTCTTGTATCTCTTCAACAACTGTATAAAGGCTGATTTTTCATCTGATGTAAGTCCAAGGCCTAGATTAATATTTTGAGGTTTCAAGTCAGTTCCAAGGTTAATCAATTCAAACCTTAGAGTTGAACTCTAAAGTTTTGAATTGGTGGGTTTTTTAAATCTGTCCTTGAGGTCATATAAATCTTCCAAGTTAACTACAAACTTTGGTATAACATTATTGGTTGTTTCTTGTTTAAGTTGGCTATCGTGTTGGTCTTCATCAACTATCTAGTCATCATAAGAGCCTTCTGATGTCAAAAATGTTATGATATCAAGGTCATTATTAAAGAGTCTCCAATTGATGATATTATTGGGAATAGAAGGCTTAAAAATCAATTCAATAGAAAATCGATCGAGGCTATAACATTCTAGTGGAATAAGCTTGGAAGCGACATTAGCAAGGAGATTGGCACTGGTGTTTTGGAGTCTTGGAATAGGGGAAATATTAAATGCTGTAAAGTGGGAAGTCAGGTCTTGGACCAACGACTGATAGTGTTTCAAATGTCCTAAAAAACAGTGTATAGTATTTCTTACCTACTTAATCACAACTTCTAAATCTCCAAAAACTTGGAGGTGTTCAATATTAAGGCCAATGGCTTTATACAAACCTTGAACTAGTGCTTCATATTCAACAGTGTTGATTGTGCAATCAAATTCAAGTTTGCACACTAACATAGTCTTTTCCCCTTCCGAGCTAAGTAATATGCATCCTGCTCTTGCCCCATTATTGGATTTAGATCCATCAAAAAATCATTTCCAAAATAAAGAGCTAACTATAGGTTTATCTACAAAATTTACGCATTTAGGAGTGTCTGTTTGGGAAAAAATTGACTTGAGATACAACAGAGTTTTCCAAGAAAGGTGAAGTATAAGGATTGAAATTTCCTAGAAATGATTCTACTGAGTAGTTTTCGATGATATTGTTGCTATACGTGACTGGTTCATTTTCTCCTTCTAACTCTATGACTATATACTTTTGATGTATTTCACAATCAACCCTTATTTGATTTGCCTTTTCATTATAGGGAAGCCACATGTGAGACCAGTCAGTTGCAAAATAACCATGAAGCTTTTCTGACCAATCTCTACTAAGGATTAAGCCATAGAACTTAGGAAAAATAGCCACAAGAATGTCAATGACTTGACAAACTTTAGGGTTTGACGAAAGTCTAATTGTTAGTTGATTAAGTTCCCCAACAACTTCGAATTGAGACTAATCTAATTGTACTATACGTACAACATATTTTTGGGTTTGAACATTCAACTTTCCACAAACTTTTCTAGGTAAAATGTTAGATGAAGCTCCTTAATAAACTAAACAATTGTGTAAGTTCCTATTAAAAATTTAAAAAGTAAGGAGAAATGGAGGAGTATGAGATTTTGATCTTCCTCCAATCAGAGCAATGTCAGTTGGATCAATTTTGTCTAAAGAAGCGTTAGGGGGTCTTCCCATTTCTTAGGCAGCTTGTGAGATCACAGCAACAGGAAGAGGTACAGTAGGTACTACTTTGAGTTCTTTAAGGAGTAGCTTCTGCTGATGTTTCAATTTGCTAATCTTATGAAAGGTGATATTTTCCCTAGTTTTCTTCATATCATCAACAATATTATATTCCATTTCATCAGAAACTATCAGGGTTTTAGCTAAAGGTGAAGAATCTAATTGAGAAGGAGTGGTTTGAGTGGATTTTGGTGAAGAATTATTACCTCTTGTTTTGTCCCTGGGAGGTGGCATTGAAACCTTCTTCTTTGGATTTGTTTATGGCAAATCAAAAGGGTTTTTACTTCGGGTGTGTTAGAGTAGGTCTGGTCAGTCCTCCGTGAGAGATCAAAACTCTTTATGCATTTCATTTTTAGGAGTCCCATTCCATTCACTCAGCTCCATTCCGCTAGGGGCATGCTATAATCTGATGGAAAAGGTCATTTCTAGTCATTTCCCCCCATGTCTGGCTCCTGCTGGCTTAGGTCTTTTGTCAATGATCACCAAAGTCCATGACAGTCAAGGTCTGGTCCTTTAATGGACAAAAGTCATTTTCGATCATTAGGTCTAGGGATTAATCAATTTGGTCTTTAAATATGTCCAGTAAAGCCATGCAGGCCAGAGTGAGGCCCTTACAAAGTAATGATTCAGAGAGTTTCATCGTCATATTGATAAACTTCGACTGTTCTTCAAAACTCTGTTTTGAAGAAAAGTCAAACAGTGTCATTGGTGATAAAATTTTCAAAAAAGTCGTCAGTTGATTTCTTCAGATGCAGTCATGGTTTCCATGGCCAAATGTCCTGTCCCTGCAAAGAGTGATGAAAATTTCATCATTTGAGCTAAAATTTCAAAGGGAAAGTGAAAATCAGTATTGCTTTAAGTCAATGAAAAAGTGTCAAAACATAACATTAGAAAAATGGGTCTTTGAAGAAGCAAAAATTTAACCCATGACTTCCAAGTCTTTATATACAAGTTTTCACCAAAATTAGAGGTATTGTGCAAATCAAGTGCATAGGGAGAAATTGCAAAGTGTTTGAGAGGCAAAGTGCGTGTTTGGAGAGAGTTGGAGGTAGTTTCCAGGAGCGCGGCGCATATACACAGAGGGCGCGGTGCACACAGAGCCACCCCTTAGTGTATTTTTTCAACGGGCGTGGCGCACACCCAGGGCACGACGCACTGGGTTTTGCACATGGCGCACACCCACAAAGGGCCAAAACCATGCCAAATCACCTCAAATTTCTTGTGAAGCCCATCAAATTGAAAGGTAGGCTCTATGACATGACTTGTTCATCAAAGTTTATAAATGATATGGTGGTTTATGGCTATGTTTGAATGCAACAAAACTCATAAAATCAACCACAAGAAAACACCAAAGGCCATTGTTGCTAGGGTTGCATAATTGTGGTATTGAGGCCAAGGTTCTATTTTCACCCACCATTTTTCCCTCAACTACCATTTTTCCCTATCCTCCCTTTCTCATTTTTCCTATTATCCCTACCCTAAAACACTACCAAACCCTATTCTCTTTCCCCTCCTCTTATTTGTCAACATAACACCCCAAAAACCTACCCTATCAAATACCCAAACCCCCTACATATCCCTAAAAAAACTTCTCCCCATAACCCCTATTCCCATCACATTACTCCCCTCCTAATACTCCCTTTTGTTTCATTGTTCCCCTTGGTGGCAGATATCACAAAAGCACCCAGCTTCACACCATCATCAAAGGGCAGCCTAAATACAATACACACAGCAGTCATGGCATCACAACATTCATCAGAGTATGAGATGGAGACACAAAGTGACTCATCCTCGGAAGAGCAGGCTCCCAGGAGACATCACAAGAGTGGCAAACATGTTAGGGATGAGCCAACCACCCTCACAGAATTGCAGGCATGCCCTCTTGCTGTTTCATGTTTCCAGCATCTATCATGTTTTGAGTTTTGTCAAAAGGTGGCTAATGTTCGAGTTCATCATGAGTTGGCCCGTCTTTTTGTGTTTCACCTACATGGAGATCACTCTATCTTGGCCGGGGTCACCTTCACATTGACACCTGAAACTGTCTCATTAGCAAACGGTATACCGAATGTTGGAGAACAATGGCACAAGAAACAGAAAGTTGATCGGCAACATTATGAGCCTTACATTAAGGCCAGTTGCTTGAGGCATCTCGCAAGAGTCTTTCCATTCAGATATTTGAAAGATGAATATGCTCCGCTCATGAAGTTGATCAAAGTACTTCAGCTGTGAGGGGAGGTTCTCTCATCTATACACCTATCACATCAGGTTGCTCATGCACTTTACCAGGGTACGGATGATGAACATCCCATTTTTCATTTGCAGGAACATAGAGAGGATGAACACCTTCATGCAGCACAAGACCCCTCAGCAGCAACTTAATAGTGTTTATCACTTTGCCCTTATTAAGATTTTGGTGGTTCATCAGCTGGGATTGCAGGGCATTGCTTGGGAGGACTTCATCTCCCGTGACTTCTTCAGCACTTCACAGGTATTATCAGAGAATAAGCATGAGGGTGAACCTTCTCGTCAGTATGAGTGCCATGAGACTGCTAGTGTGCTAGTTTTTATCACATATCAGAGGGGTGCTAGACATTTGTTTGCAGCAGCAAAGCGAGTGTTATCTCCACCTGGGGTGGAAGGGGCCTCGCTTCCTACATCAGCACTATAGGTATAGGACAAAGGCAAGGAGCCAATACAGGATGAGGGGCCTTCAGGTGAGCCATCAGGTGAACGAGAGACCGAATTCGTTCTCCTTCATGATGATGAGATAGATACAGAATTGACAAATGCACAGCTTAGAGAGATCATCCAGGAGCAGCAATCAGAGATCGAAGCCTTATCCCTTGAATTGGAGAGGGCTAAGTGGAACATGAAATATCTAGAGTAGAGGAACAAACAGCTTGAGGATCAGCAAGCGATCATGGAGCTACAAAATATTCGTGAGCATCGCCAAGCTGCACAAAGGAGAAGAGTTGAGCTCACGTCATTCGAGCAGGAGATTAATGAAGATTGGGAGGCCAATCTCAAGAGAGTTAACATGCACTTGGAGAGGCTGCTAGACAAGGCTGACAAGGACCATGCATTTTTGAGACACATGGCTTTCCACTACATGGCTCGAAACAAAGTATGCAAGGCCCGAATCAAGAATTTGAAGGCGAAATTGAGGAAGGAAATCAAGAAGCAAAAGAGGCAAAGGGAGCTCGATCAACTTTAAATATTGGCCGAAGCCTCTTTGGCCCAGCATACCACCTCATAGAGGATCTCCAGCCCAAATTTCAAAAAATTTGGGGCAATTTTGGTCACAACACAGGTTTTTTCTCCTAGTGCGCTGTGCCACTGGCGCGGCGCTTAGGATTGGGAGCTCCAAATCACAAATGGTTTGTATTTTTGGATTCAGCATGCAAAATCACAACTACTGGTGCTTGGACAAGAAATTTGGGGATGATTTGAGTCTCCAAGAGGTCAAAAACACTCAAAAAATGACCTCTCTGCCCCTATTTTGACACACAGGAAGCAGGCTTGGGAGAATGAAGATTTGGAGGGGAAAATGAGCACCAAATTCAGAAATTCCACTTGGGTTGGAAATTAGACAGGCCAGGCTTTCCAACAAGCACACTTGGGTACAATTTGGACTCCTGCAGGCACCCCAAAACAGCCTCCAAAGTGGCGCGGCGCATATAGAGAAAAAGGAAAAATTCACTTCCGTTTCGCGAAATTTCGATTCACGACTTTCTCCAAGTGGGCCCGCTCATCTACATTTCATTTTTTCGGCACCTAAGGCGACATTTAAAGTATTTTCACTCTAGATTGGCTTATATCCAAGTGGCAAAGGAAGGCAAAACAGTCACCCAAGCCATTTGTCATGTTTGTAACGCTGCACCTGTAGCTAATGGTTGGCTTTCCACCTCCATTTTGTAATGATTCGAGTAACTCCCCAACCCTTGGGCGTTCTATCTCTTCATGGCACATTCTATATATTATATGCAAACTATTTGCAAAGGGTTGGTTGGCTTGTAAATTTCTGGGAGACTGTGGGAAAGAAACTCTATTTCTTGATTGTATATTTTGACAGAGGATTAATGAAAGGCAGCGGCTCTGTTTCATGAGATTCATGTGGTTGTGAGTGTAGAAAATGTGTCTCTTATGTTTCATATGTATTTCGTTATGTTTCACAGTTCATTTCATATTCATTTCCAGTGAAATTTTCTAAGTTAGATAAGGTAGAATTCATTTATGTTGCTCTTCCTGTGGGAAAATTTCATGTTTCAGTGTTCTTCTTCCGTTAAAAAGTATTCATGTACTTATGCCCTTTTCACTCTCCTAAGCAATATCTCCATTCCACGTTATTTCAAACTAAATTGCTAGACTTTCCACCTGTCTTGCCTCACGAAGTAATCTGTGCCTTTGTATTAAATTCTCTGCTCATTGCTGTTCATTGGTCCCATACCATCCCAGAAACTCAGTCATTCATAAAAAATTGCTTCTTGTATCCAAATTTACTTACTAGCTTAAGATCAATATTTCACTGTTATTCATCTCAGACCATTCCGTTTACTTATTCGCTGAGCATGACTCGGAGAGAGCCCTCTCCTGTTCTGTTAGTGCTAGCTACTAGACTGAGCGTGGTTTGTGGTTACCCTGAATTTTGCCTTCCTTCAGTCTAAGGCAGATCTAGGCGCTAACATAGTGGCAACTCTGCTGGGGAAGAAAATGGTTTGCTAGAAGATTATCTTGCCCCAGTACATCTATCAAGTTCAGATCTGATGGTTGATGGTGAACAGCGATCAAACATAAGAAGGTTGAAATCATTCACCTGGTGACTCCATTCACTGAAGAATCCAGCAATCAATCCTTCATGGTGACTCCACTGCAAAGGGATCAGTAGCTTTGAGATTTTTTAAAATGGAGCGAATTGCAAGAAGATACGCTCCCATGAGCCTAGATCACATTCCAGGCTTTCCAAATAAAATTCCTAAGGTAGATTGGTCAAGGAATTTGCCTACGTTTAAAGATGATGGTAGGAAGGACGCTGCTTTACATCTAATTCGATTTCACATGCATATTCGCAAGTTGAAGGTTGATTTTCCTGAAGATTGCCTGATGAAGATATTCCTGGCCACTCTAGAAGGTGAAGCCCAATCTTGGTATGAAAATTTGCCCGCTGCTTGTATTTACTGTTTAAAGGATTTTCATGCCCTGTTCATTGAAAGATATAAATACTCTTATGCATCATTGAATCTAGTTCATGGCTATTGCAAACATGCTTCTACTTTTATTGAAAGCCTTGAAAAATACTATGAAGATGATAATTTTATGGATGATGAGATCATGGAAGCCCTGTATGAAAATACCTTTCAGCAGCGTAAAGACGATCATGAAAATTTGCAGCATGATCAAGATTGTAGTACGGTGGAAGATGAAAGAAGTTTGCATCTTGACAGTCAACAGGAATTACATGAAATGGATCAGCAGTATGAGGAATATTTATATACACCTTCACTTGAAATTAATGAAGACAATCACTGTTTAAGCAAAAGGAAACAAAAGGTCTTATCTCCTTTGTCTGAAGATGAGATAGATCAATCCTTGCATGGTTATGTTCCAGCTCAAGCTAAAGCGGAATTGCTGCGCACACATGGTCAAGAAAGTGTTGTTGAAACTTCTTCCTCTTTTGAAATGGATGATAGTCCGGTGAACAGCTTTATAGATCAGCAGGTTGTAGAATTCCATATGGCTGAAAGTGATGAAAGAAAAAGTGTCGTTTCGGATTTGTCCATAGAAGAAGATAGCATGCAGGGAAGTCCAGTTCTACTTTCAGAATGTGATAATGTTAAGTCAACCCTTTCAGATCCAGATTCAGATTATGGTGACCAAGAAAACCTTGTACTAAGTCCCATGAAAGAGAATTCTGCTGTTAAAATCACCTGGAATGAAGAAAACAGAGTTTTGAATCCAAATGTTCTCATGTCATTAGAACAAAGCCTTCATAAAGAGGTAGTCCAGTCAGCTCATGAACAACAAGATGAGAATTTTGTTCAAGTAAGTGAAAAAGCTCCGAGTGAATTTATGGTAGATGATATAAATGATTGTGTTGGGTTTCAAGAATCATTTGAGGTTTCTTTTCTCATGATTGATGAATGCAAAGACAATCTGGCTGTCATATCATATGAAGATGACCTACAATATATTCAGGCTTCAGCAGACCAGACCATTCAGGATTCCCTTTCAGACTCTCCCTCATATGTCTCATGTTTTGAAATGTTCTTTGAAGAGGAAATCTGCTCACCTATTTGTTCAGAATTTTTTGAAGACCAGGAGCATACTGTTATTTATGAAGAAAGACCAGAATCAAGAGAAAAAGATACCTTGTTTTTTCAGCAGGAGGAAAGACTTCATGTTTTTCAGGATCCAATGACAAATCTGTTGCAGCCAGCAGTGAAGGTGATTATTGCAGTATTTGGTGATGAAGGAGATCAGGATCAATTAGCTTTTTGGATGCCCAGTTACAAGTATCTACTGTTGACCTGGAGATCCGATTAGGAGAATCAATCAAGAAGGCATCTGCTTGATTGGTTACATTGGCATTTTGATATAGTTTGATCGTATATTTCCTTGTAAGTAACACAGGTGGCCATGTACTGCCACCAAGCTTTAAGTTTTAAGTTTAGGTCTTGGTATTTTGAGTTAGTTTGTTAGAGTCAAGTTTTTCAGTCATTTCAGTTCACATTGAGTCAGTTTCAGTCAAGTTTCAGTCAATAAATTGAGTCATGTTGGTTTGTCGAAATGATGACTCCATAGCCCAATGGGCGAAGGCACTGTCTAGATCTTCCAGAGATCTGTTGTTCTTAGCACCTCCAAGGAGCTACCATCCCCCATTGGAGCCAATGTTAGAGTCGGTCTGGTCAGTCCTCTGTCAGAGATCAAAACTCTTTATGCATTTCATTTTTACGAGTCCCGCTCCATTCACTCAACTGCATTCTGCTAGGGACATGCTATAATCTAAAGGAAAAGGTTATTGCTAGTCATTTCCCTCCATGTCTGGCTCCTGCTGGCTTAGGCCTTTTGTCAATGATCACCAAAGTCCATGGCAGTCAAGGTCTGGTCCATTAATGGACAAAAGTCATTTTCGATCATTAGGTCTAGGGATTAATCAATTTGGTCTTTAAATATGTCCAGTAAAGCCATGCAGGCCAGAGTGAGGCCCTTACAAAGTAATGATTCAGAGAGTTTCATCGTCATATTGATAAACTTCGACTGTTCTTCAAAACTCTGTTTTGAAGAAAAATCAAACAGTGTCATTGGTGATAAAATTTTCAAAAAAGTCATCAGTTGATTTCTTCAGATGCAGTCATGGTTTCCATGGCCAAATGTCCTGTCCCTGCAAAGAGTGCTGAAAATTTCATCATTTGAGCTAAAATTTCAAAGGGAAAGTGAAAATCAATATTGCTTTAAGTCAATGAAAAAGTGTCAAAACATAACATTAGAAAAATGGGTTTTTGAAGAAGAAAAAATTTAACCCATGACTTCCAAGTCTTTATATACAAGTTTTCACCAAAATCAGAGGTATTGTGCAAATCAAGTGCATAGGGAGAAATTTCAAAGTTTTTAAGAGGCAAAGTGCGTGTTTGGAGAGAGCTGGAGGCAATTTCCAGGAGTGCGGCGCATATACACAGAGGGCGCGGCGCACACAGAACCACCCCTCAGTGTATTTTTTCAACGAGCGCGACGCACTGGGTTTGGCACGCGGCGCACACCACAAAGGGCCAAAACCATGCCAAATCACCTCAAATTTCTTGTGAAGCCCATCAAATTGAAAGGTAGGCTCTATGACATGACTTGTTCATCAAATTTTATAAATGATATGGTGGTTTATGGCTATGTTTGAATGCAACAAAACTCATAAAATCAACCACAAGAAAACACCAAAGGCCATTGTTGCTAGGGTTTCATAATTGTGGTATTGAGGCCAAGGTTCCATTTTCACCCACCATTTTTCCCTCAACTACCATTTTTCTCTATCCTCCCTTTCTCATTTTTCCTATTATCCCTACCCTAAAACACTACCAAACCCTATTCTCTTTCCCCTCCTCTTATTTGTCAACATAACACCCCAAAAACCTACCCTATCAAATACCCAAAACCCCTACATATCCCTAAACAAACTTCTCCCCATAATCCCTATTCCCATCACATTACTCCCCTCCTAATACTCCCTTTTGTTTCATTGTTCCCCTTGGTGGCAGATATCACAAAAG
Organism: Pinus tabuliformis; assembly: GCA_031772625.1. NCBI lineage: Eukaryota > Viridiplantae > Streptophyta > Pinopsida > Pinales > Pinaceae > Pinus > Pinus tabuliformis. Next base: position 485,883,999 of record CM062809.1, on the reverse strand, counting down.
CACCCAGCTTCACACCATCATCAAAGGGCAGCCTAAATACAGTACACACAGTAGTCACAGCATCACAACATTCATCAGAGTATGAGATGGAGACACAAAGTGACTCATCCTCTGAAGAGTAGGCTCCCAGGAGACATCACAAGAGTGGCAAACATATTAGGGATGAGCCAGCCACCCTCACAGAATTGCAGGCATGCCCTCTTGCTGTGTCATGTTTCCAGCATCTATCATGTTTTAAGTTTTGTCAAAGGGTGGCTAATGTTCAAGTTCATCATGAGTTGGCCCGTCTTTTTGTGTTTCACCTACATGGAGATCACTCTATCTTGGTCGGGGTCACCTTCGCATTGACACCTGAAACTGTCTCATTAGCAACCGGTATACCGAATGTTGGAGAACCATGGCACAAGAAACAGAAAGTTGATCGGCAGCATTATGAGCCTTACATTAAGGCCAGTTGCTTGAGGCATCTCACAAGAGTCTTTCCATTAAGATATTTGAAAGATGAATATGCTCCACTCATGAAGTTGATCATGAAGTACTTCAGCTGTGAGGGGAGGTTCTCTCGTCTATACGCCTATCACATTAGGTTGCTCATGCACTTTTCCAGGGTACGGATGATGAACATCCCATTTTTCATTTGCAGGAACATAGAGAGGATGAACACCTTCATGCAGCACAAGACCCCTCAGCATCAACTTAACAGTGTTTTTCACTTTGCCCTTATTAAGATTTTGGTGGTTCATCAGCTGGGATTGCAGGGCATTGCTTGGGAGGACTTCATCTCTCGTGACTTCTTCAGCACTTCACAGGTATTATTAGAGGTTAAGCATGAGGTTGAACCTTCTCGTCAGTATGAGTGCCATGAGACTACTAGTGTGCCAGTTTTCATCACATATCAGAGGGGTGCTAGACATTTGTTTGCAGCAGCAAAGCGAGTGTTATCTCCACCCAGGGTGGAAGGGGCCTCGCTTCCTACATCAGCACTACAGGTACAAGACAGAGGCAAGGAGCCAATACAGGATGAGGGTCCTTAAGGTGAGCCATCAGGTGAACGAGAGACCGAATTCATTCTCCTTCATGATGATGAGACAGATACAGAACTGACAAATGCACAGCTTAGAGAGATCATCCAGGAGCAGCAATCAGAGATCGAAGCCTTATCCCTTGACTTGGAGAGGGCTAAGTGGAACATGAATTATCTGGAGCAGAGGAACAAACAGCTTGAGGATCAGCAAGCGATCATGGAGCTACAAAACATTCGTGAGCATCTCCAAGCTGCACAAAGGAGAAGAGTTGAGCTCACGTCATTCTAGCAGGAGATTAATGAAGATTGGGAGGCCAATCTCGAGAGAGTTAACATGCAATTGGATAGGCTACTGGATAAGGCCGACAACGACCATGCATTGCTGAGACACATGGCTTTCCACTACATGGCGCGAAACAAAGTATGCAAGGCCCGAATCAGGAATTTGAAGGCGAAATTGAGGAAGGCAATCAAGAAGCAAAAGAGGCAAAGGGAGCTCAATCGACTTTAGATATTGGCTAAAGCCTCTTTGGTCCAGCATACCACCTCATAGAGGATCTCCAGCCCCAATTTCAAAAAATTTGGGGCAATTTTGGTCACATGGCAAATTTTTGGTCACAACACAGGTTTTTTCTCACTGTGCGCTGCGCCCCTGGTGCGGCGCTTAGGATTGGGAGCTCCAAATCACAAATGGTTTGCATTTTTGGATTCATCATGAAAAATCATGACTACTGGTGCTTGGACAAGAAATTTGGGCATGATTTGAGTCTCCAGGAGGTCAAAAACACTCAAAAAATGACCTCTCTGCCCCTATTTTGACACACAGGAAGCAGTCTTGGGAGAATGAAGATTTGGAGGGGCAAATGAGCACCAAATTTAGAAATTCCACTTGGGTTGGAAAGTAGACAGGCCAGGATTTCTAACAAGCACACTTGGGCACAATTTGGACTCCTACAGGCACCTCAAAATAGCCTCTAAAGTGGCATGGCGCATATAGAGAAAAAGGCCAAATTCACTTCCGTTTCGCGAAATTTCGATTCATGACTTTCTCCAAGTGGGCCTGCTCATATACATTTCACTTTTTTGGCACCTAAGGTATCATTTAAAGTATTTTCACTCCAGATTGGCTTATATCCAAGTGGCAAAGGAAGGCAAATAGTCACCCAAGCCATTTGTCATGTTTGTAACGCAGCACCTGTAGCTAATGGTTGGCTTTCCACCTCCACTTTGTAATGATTCAAGTAAATCCCCAACCCTTGGGTGTTCTATCTCTTCATGGCACATTCTATATATTGTATGCAAACTATTTGTAAAGGGTCAGTTGGCTTGTAAATTTCTGGGAGATGTGGGGAAAGAAACTCTGTTTCTTC